>WNWU01000142.1:120687-153659 GCA_012654045.1 Ptyas mucosa
CCTTCCTTCCTTCCTTCCTTCCTTCCTTCCTTCCTTCCTTCCTTCCTCTCTCTCTTTTTCTTCTTCTTTCCCATTTTACCACAAGGTAATACTGGGCAGTTTACAATATTAAAAAGACATTTTTTTAAAAAAAACTGTACACAATAGGAACTAAATAATAAAAAAGGGAAATGCACAACCCTAATTAAAAGTTGGGGAGCAAAGGAGTAGGATGAGCGGTGGGGGGGATAGGATCTGTTATTAGTCTGCCAATTACCCCCAGTGTGAAGACCCCCCTCATTGGAGGCTCAAGCCAGCTGGCAGAGCCATTCTTTCGTTGGGGAAAATAGTTTCTGCTATCCTGCAAGATTTTAAATTTTAGTGAGGTGTTTTGTTTTGTTTCCTTTGGTTTGTCTGAAAGAGCACAACTTGACTTCATTGGGTTTTTCAGAGTGACGTATGCACTGCTTTACAATTTCTTTTTTAGTGAGTGGGTGGGACTGGCCCAGAGTCCCCCTTAAAGCTAGCTGCTGTGTCTGAGAGGGGGGTCAGAACCTGTGTTTCCTTGCTTCAGTCCAACACCTTCTGTTGTGGCCCTCCTGTGGCCAGCAGAGCTGGCAGCAGAGTCGGACAGTGAGGAGGTTGGGGAGGAACTTGGGCCACTCCTGGGGGCTGGGGAAAGCTCGGACGAGTGCTGTGCATCAGAGGCAGAGAGGGAGTTAAACAGCAGCGAGGCAGAAGAACAGCTGGAGCCCGTTCCCAGTGTGCGCATGTGCAGAGCTGCCAGAAGACAAGAAAAACTCAGAAAGCAGGGTCAACTCAGGAGTAAAGCCATATCTTGGAGGTGATTGGCCCCTCCCACAGGAAATAAAAGAGGAGCAAACAGGGAGTGGGCTTTTGCAGGAAACAATTTGTTCATTCTGTGACTGAGAGACTCTGTGCCAGGTTTTGCCTTGCACTTCGATTGGAAACAAGTTACGTGGCAGCTTGCCAAACAAGATAAGGTGTGTTGAGAAATATTCCTTTGAAAAACTGTTTGGACAAACCTTGCTGACTGTGAATGAACTAATTCACAGTCGTGTAAATGAAAGAGGTTTTGCCTGGACCAATTCCTGCCTCCTGCTTGTTAAGAGAGCCTAGGTCAGAACACCTTCCCCACTATCCAAAGTAGTCCTCCACTTATGATGCTTAGTGACTGTTCAGAGTTACGATGGACCCTGCCCCACACACCTCCTCAAATGACCACAGGATGCTGTAACCCCTAACCTTTTGGGCACGGGTTCTGTGGAGAGAGGTTTTTCCATGGACCGGAAGGGCTATGCTGCCTGCATCCCATGGATGTGGCTTCGCTTGTTTGGGTGGCCCGGTTTCTGTCATGCTACGGCCCAGTGGCTGGTCCATGAACCGAGGATTGGGGACCCCTGCTGTAACCGATTGTAAATGCAAACCAGTTGGCAAGCACCCAAATTGGATCAAGTGATCTTGGTGATGGTGTGACGATCATAAATTTGAGAGCAGGTGTTGTGACCTAGACTTACTGAGTCATTACAATACACAATTAGTCCCCCAAAAACCTATTTTATTGTAACAGCTGAGAATTACGTTCATTCCTGGCTGAGTCCCAATTAGTTACAAAACAAGTCCTTCAGAAGAAGTCCTTCGGGATAATCAACAACCTTTATCTTCTTTGACACCTTGCCAAAGGCCTTACTTGGCAAAGCCCCACGAAGTTCAGAAACAAACAAGAGATGCCGACTGGAAACAGAGTTAGCAACGTTGCTTTCCTGCAAAAGGCCCAAGTGCCTTTGTTTCTCTTTTAAGTCTTATGGGAGGGGCCAATCATCTCCTGGCCTTACTCCCGAGTCATCCCTTTTGCTTTAGCTGCTCTTGCCTTCTGGCAGCTCTGTGCATGCGTGCACTAGGAACAGGCTCCTCCTGTTCCTCTGCCCCTCTGCTGTCCGATTCTGGGGGCTCCGGAGTCTGCGCATCACTACCAGATGGCCCTGGCCCCATCTCTGCCTCCGATGCCGAGCCCTCGTCCAGGCCTTCCCCAGCCTCCAGGCCTGGCCCATGTTCCTCCCCAGCCTCCTCACTGTCCGACTCCATTGCCAGCTCCACCGGCTGCTGGCGGATCACAACAGCAGGCCATAACTTTTTTTCCCAAAGGCCATCGTAACTGACCGGTTGTGGAACGAATAGCTGTACCTGCAATTGACAGAAATTGGAAATTTTGTGAATGTGCAAGTTTTCTAAGCATCGTCCAAAATGTTTTGGTATGGCACTGAGTGTGCTGATAAACGCTGTGGCCACTGTGGCTGGTTCCTGCCATAATCGTTCAATAATAATTTTGATTTTCAGATCTTGATACTTTGAGATCTTCTGCAATTCTTTTGTTTTCTATTCTGCGATCTCCTTGGTATTGTCACATCAATTATCCACACATTCTTCACACAGATGGAGGAGCTTCATCATTGATCAATATTTGGCCGTTAATCGAACAAGATGGAGTCCAACAGTCCTCTCTGCAATCCTGTCAGGTAGGGCAATAATTCTTAAAGGTCCTCTTTTCCTCAACTTATAGCCATGACAAATTTGTTATTAGCTAAGGTAGGAGATTGGAATTAGAATCAGAATAGAGCTGGAAGGGACCTTGGAGGTCTTCTAGTCCAACCCCCTGCTAAAGCAGGAGACCCTATACAATTTCAGACAAGTGGCTGTGTAGTCTCTTTCTGAAAGCTTCCAGTGATGAAGCTCCCACAACATCTGAGGACAAAGCTGTTCCTTTGTTTGATTGTTCTTATTGTCAGAAAGTTCCTCCTCATTTCCAGGTTGAATCTTTCTTTGTTCAGTTTCCATCCATTATTCCTTGTCTGGCCTTCAGCTGCTTTGGAAAATAGCTTGACCCTCTTCCTCTCTGTGGCAGCCCCTCAAATATTGGAACACTGCTATCATGTCTCCCCTGGTCCTTCTCTTCACTAGACTAGCCATACCCAGTTCTTGCAACCGTTTTTCATGCTCCCCGTCTCCTTCTCTCCTATTGGAAGACAGACAAAATTACAGAAGAATGATTGATAACACGAAAAGGTTCTCAAATTTTGGCTTTCCTAACTTGATGGGGCAATTATAGCAACGTTGCTTTCCTACAAAGAGCCCAAGAGCCTTTGCTGCTCTTTTAAGCCTTATAGGAGGGGCCAATCATCTCCTGGCCTTACTCCTGAGTTGGCCTTTTTGCTTTAGCTGCTCTTGCCTTCTGGCAGCTCTTCACATGCATGCACTAGGAACAGGCTCCTCCTGTTCCTCTGCCTCTCTGCTATCTGGCTCTGGAGTCCGTGCATCGCTCCCAGATGGCCCTGGCCCTATCTCTGCCTCTGACGCAGAGCCCTCGTCCGGGCCTTCCCCTGACTCCCTGGCCCATTGTCCTCCCCAGCCTCCTCACTGTCCGACTCCGCTGCCAGCTCCGCAGGCTGCTGGCAGACCACAATAGCCTAGCACATCTCGGCCCATTACTTCTATAGCCGGCAAGGCATTCCCAAAGGCCTCTGTAGCTGATAACAGAGCTCCGGATCGATCTGCAGCTCTGTTATCAGCAGCAGAGGTCTTCGGGAAAGCCTTGCTGACCGAAGAAGTTCCTGAAGGCCTCTGACAGCGAAAAGGAGGCCGGTGGCGATGCGTGCGAGTGAGGTGAGTCAGTGGACGACATCCCCCTGCCCCCAGTGGCAATAAGAGCCTTGGTGGCGCAGCAGACTAAAGTGCTGTTAAGTAGCACCAGCTGCCTACAATTACTGCAAGTTCAAATCTCACCAGGCTCAAGGTTGACTCAGCCTTCCATCCTTTCGAGGTAGGTAAAATGAGGAGCCGGATTGTGGGGGCAATAAGCTGACTTTGTATAAAAAGGAACATTGCTTAGGGGGGGACGAAAGCCCTACTAATCAGGTATATACAAAAGTATGAAGGCTATTGCTTAATGCATTGTAAGCCACCCTGAGTCTCCGGAGAAGGGCGGCATATAAATCGAACAAACAAACAAACAAATAAATAAATAAATATCTTATTTTCGGGGAAACGGGTACTATTTTGTGCTGCTTACTGATTTTTATTATTATTATTATTATAACTTTATTGTCATTCTATGTATATACACAGTATACCCATTGTCAGCGTTCCAGAAAACCCCCCACTCCAAGTAAAGACTCTGAAGGAAGCATTTTTCAAAGTTCTATTTACTAGAATAGGTAAACTGGCACATCTGGGAAAACCCAATTCTGAGAGTTCCGGGTTTTCCCTCAGTAAATCAAAAAACCCCAAACCATCCCCTCACTCCTCAGTCAATCACATGCCAATCACCATCCGTCCCATCTCGAGACATCACTCCGACCACTCCTTCTCCAGATGAAGGATCACCCTGACCTTGACCGACAGGAAGAATGCTACTATGTCTACAGACAACCCCTCTACTAAACCTCCCTCCTACTTTCCCACACAGGAGAAGGTGGCAGCATGGAAGCTTCCGGCCTAATATGGCTTCCAAAGCTGACACCCATACAACGACATTCACATAACACCCAAAGACCAGGCCCAACACACGTAACAATCCCCAAACACCCCCACACACCCACTACATTATCAGCCTTTCTTCAGCTGAATGCCTTTAGCATTCCTAAAAGTCCATTCAATATTTCTAAATAGTTAAGTTGGGAAAGTCTTTTGACTGATTTTGGCAACGAGGTGAATGGTTTCTTCTCCTTTCAGGATTTGGTGACCTTTGAGGACGTGGCTGTATATTTCAGCGAAGAAGAATTGGCGCTGCTGGATTTGGAGCAGAAAGCTCTCCATAGAGAAGTGATGGAGGAGAATTTTTGGAATGTGGTCTCCTTGGGTAAGGTTCTCCCTTATTTGCCTCAGGTGGGTCTGTCTGCAAATGTTTAAACAGATAGTCCTCAACATACAACCACAACTGAGCCCAAAATCCCTGTTGTTAAGTGAGACATTCATTACGGGCGTTTTGCCACATTTTATGACCGTTCTTGACACATTTGTTTGTTTTTGTTTTTTTTAAATTTGATTTATATGGCGCCCTTCTCCGGAGACTCAGGGCGGCTTACAGTGCGTTAAGCAATAGCCTTCATACTTTTGTATATTTATACAAAGTCAGCTTATTGCCCCCACAAACTGGGTCCTCATTTTACCTACCTTAGAAAGGATGGAAGGCTGAGTCAACCTTGAGCCTGGTGAGATTCGAACTTACAGTAATTGCAGGCAGCTGGTGTTAATCACAATGCTTTTAGTCTGCTGAGCCACCAGGCCCTTATTTGGTAAGTTTGGTAAGTGAATCCCTGCACTCAATAAGTTAGTAATACGGTTGTTAAATGAATCTGGTTTCCCCATTGACTTTGCCTGTGAGAAGGTCACAAAAGGTGATCATGTGACCCCAGGACACTGCAACCATCATAAATATGAATCACTTGTCAAGCACCTGAATTTTGATCACATGATTATGAAGATGCTGCAATGGTTGTAACTATGAAAAACGGTCATAAGTTACTTTTTTCATTGCCATTATAACTTTGGTCACTAAATGAACTGTTGTTGCAGGAACTGCAATACCTGCAGTTGTTATAGGTATCGTAAACAATTTGGAGAAATTGTTAAAGGAAACCATTTACAATCTGTTATTATTAATAGAGGGATAAAGATCACATGAAGTGTTAATACCACTTTATAATGCCTTGGTAAGGCCACACGTGGAATACTGCATCCAGTTTTGGTTGCCACGATGTAAAAAAGATGTTGAGACTCTAGAAAGAGTGCAGAGAAGAGCAACAAAGATGATGAGAGGACTGGAGGCTAAAACATATAAAGAACAGTTGCTGGAATTAGGTACTGTATTTTTCGGAGTATAAGACACAGCTTAGTTTTTGGGGAGGAAAATAGAAAAAAAAAATCTGCCTACCAGGTATTCATCTGGCTAATGTCCTGAGAGGGAGCAGCAATGAGAAAAGCAGGCAAAGCACTGGGATCGCTTCACTCGCTAGCGCCTTGTTAGGGCTGAAAAAAAGCTTCTAAAGCACAGCTGAGAGTCGGAGGGAGCAGGCAAAGCCCAGCAGAAGATTGGTTCACTCGCTAGTGGCTCGTTAGGGCTGAAAAAAAGCTTTGAAAAAGCTACATTAGAGTATAAGACACACCCAAATCTTCAGCCTCTTTTTGGGGGGGGGGAAAGGGCATCTTATACTCTGAAAAATATGGTAGGTCTAGTTTGATGAAAAGAAGGACTAGGGGAGACATGATAGCAGTGTTCCGATATCTCAGGGGCTGCCACAAAGAAGAGGGAGTCAAGCTATTCTCCAAAGCCCCTGAGGGCAGAACAAGAAGCAATGGGTGGAAACTAAACAAGGAGAGAAGCAACTTAGAAATAAGGAGAAATTTCCTGATAGTGAGAACAAGTAATCAGTGGAACAAATTCTATTCTCTTCCTGTTCCTGTTCCTGTTCTATTCAAAATTGATCATTATCAAGAGAGTAAATTTGAAATTAAAAGAGGCTTGCTTCTTGGGAGGAAAGCTATGGCAAACCTAGACAGCATATTAAAAAGCAGAGACATCACCTTGCCGAGAAAGGACTGTATCATCAAAGCTATGGTTTTCCTAGAAACAATATATGGTTGTGAGATTTGGACCATAAGGAAGGTTGAGTGCTGAAGAATTGATGCATTTTAATTGTGTTTCTGGAGAAGATCTTTAAAAGTCCCTTGGACTGCAAGAATATTCAATCAGTCAATGATAAACGAAATCAACCCTGACTCTTCTTTGGAAGGACAGAGCCTGAAACTGAAGCTCAAATACTTTGGCCACCTAATGAGGACTCCTTTGAAAAGACCCTGAAGTTAGGAAAGATGGAAGGCAAAAGGAGACAGGGATGGCAGAGGATGAGATGGTTAGACAGTGTCATCAATGAAATGAACATGAGTTTGGGTTCTGGGAGAAGTGGAGGACAGAGGGGGTGTCTGGTATGCTATGGTCCATGGGGTCCCAAAGAGTCAGACACAACTTAGCAACAGAACAACCCCCCAAATTTGAGGGTAGTCAAGCATTAAATATTGAAAGGTTCCTTTTGTTCCCAGTTTTCTTACCACTTAAAAGCACAAATAGAATAGAATAACAAGAGATGGCAGGGGCCTTGAAGGTCTTCTAGTCCAACCCCCTGCTTAGGCTGGAAACCCTATACCACTTCAGACAAATAGTTATCCAACATCTTCTTAAAAACTTCCAGTGTTGGAACATTCACAACTTCTGGAGGCAAGTTGTTCCACTGATTAATTGTTCTAACTGTCAGGAAATTTCTCTTTAGTTCTAGGTTGTTTTTCTGCTTGATTAGTTTCCATCCATTGCTTCTTGTCGTGCCCTCAGGTGCTTTGGAGAATAGCTTGATTCCCTCTTCTTTGTGGCAGTTCCTGAGATATTGGAACACTGGTATGATGTCACCCCTAGTCCTTCTTTTCATCAGAGTAGACATACCCAGTTCCTGCAACCGTTTTTCATATGTTTTAGCCTCCAGTCTCTTCATCATCCTTGTTGCTCTTCTCTGCACTCTTTCTAGAGTCTCAACAAATATATGAAGCAGAGGGCTCTCAGACAACATGAGCTCCTTTTGATTCTTTGATGTTTGGCTCCATCTTAGTCACTCAAAGTCACTTGACAGTGAGATGGTTAGTATATAAATTGAATGATTGAATGAATGAATAAATGATAGATAGATAGATAGATAGATAGATAGATAGATAGATAGATAGATAGATAGATTTGGATGGATGGATAAATATCTTTCTTGGATTTGGACCCTAATCTTCTCTTTCCCTTTTCTAGCATGTGACGGGACAATCAGGATCACGAAGGAGGAATGGGAGCCAGGATCGTTTGCGGTGCTCTTAAACAGATCCAGATGCAAAGAGGAAGAAGAATGGAGAAGGGATAGATTTGTAACGGATCAGCATAATTGTTTCCAGGAACTCTCAGTGCAAACAAAGGAGAAACTATTTAACGCTGCACAACCTATGCACAATTCCGCTCAGAGCACAAACTTCAACCCCAATGAAAAAATCAGTACAGATGGGAAGCCCTATAAACGTCTTGACTGTGGGAAGAGTTTTAGCAAAAAGGGAGTCCTTACGGCACATGAAAGGATTCACACAGGGCTGAGGCCTTTTAATTGCTTGCGGTGTGGAAAGAGCCTCCGAAAAAATGCGAACCTCGCCCAACAGCAAGGGGAGAGGACGTATATGTGTTTGAACTGTGGTATGCATTATCACCATCAGTACATCCTTGGTGGAAATCAAAGTTCTGAACCCAAGATACGTATGGGAGAGAAACCCTATAAATGTCTGGAATGTGGAAAAACCTTCTTGAAAAAAGGGGATCTGACTCGACATCAGAGGATTCACACAGGAGAAAAACCGTATCGTTGCTCAGAGTGCGGGAGGAGCTTCAGGCTTAGGATGAGTCTGATTTCCCACCAAAGGACTCACACCGGCAAGCAACCGTATAAATGCGTGGAGTGTGGAAAGACCTACTCCAGAAGGACAAACCTGAGTGCTCATCAGAGGATGCACACGGGAGAACAACCCTACAAATGTGTAGAGTGCGGGAAGAATTATTCCCGAAGGACCAGTCTAACGGTACATCAGAGACTTCACACGGGGGAGAAGCCGTACAAGTGTCTAGAGTGCGGGAAGAGATATTCTCGCAGAACGAATCTGATCGCCCATCAGAGGATTCACACAGGGGAGAAACCGTATCATTGCGTGGAATGTGGAAAGGCTTTCCGGAGGAACTGGAATCTTGTCAGGCATCAGAGGATCCACTCCGGGGAGACGCCATATTCGTGCTTGGAATGCGGCATGAAATTTCGTTACATGGTCAACCTTCGGCATCATCAGAGATTTCATACGGGGGAACAGCCGTATAATTGTCTCGAGTGTGGGAAAAAATATTGCACTAAGGGGAGCCTGGCGACGCATCAGAAAATGCACAGAGGGGGAAAGCCGTATCAGTGTGTAGAATGCGGAAAGGGTTTTCTGAAAAATGGGGATTTCAAGAGACATCAAAGAATTCATGCAGGCGAAAAACCTTATCAATGCTCGGAGTGCGGAATGAGCTTTGGACTGAGGGCCAGCTTGAATTCCCACCTAAGGACTCACTTAGGAGACCAACCGTATAAATGCTCAGAGTGCGGGAAGAGTTATTCCAGAAGAACGAACCTTACCGCGCATCAACGGATTCACACAGGGGAGCAACCCTATAAATGCGTAGAGTGTGGGAAGAGCTACTCCCGACGGACGAACCTCATTGTGCATCAGAGAATCCACACGGGGGAAAAACCGTGTGTATGCCTGGAATGCGGAAAGGGATTCAGGAAAAACGGGGATCTGACGGTCCATCAGAGGATCCACACGGGAGAGAGGCCGTATGCCTGCGTTGACTGTGGGATGAAGTTCCGCCGCAGAATTAACCTTAAGGATCACCAGAAATTTCATACTGAAGAGCAGCCGTATAAGTGCGTGGAGTGTGGGAAGAACTACTCAAGCAGTGGCAGTCTAGCATCCCATCAAAAAATCCACCAAGGTGAGAAACCGTACAAATGTTTGGAATGCGATAAGGGTTTCTGGAGGATCAGGGACCACAACGATCACCAAAGGATTCATATGGGCAAGAAACCCTATCAATGCTTAGAGTGTGGCAAGAGCTTCCATTTCATCAGCACCCTGACTTCCCACCAGAGAATTCACACAGGCGATCAACCGTATAAATGCTTGGAGTGCGGAAAGGTTTACTCGAGTCAGGCAAATCTAACTTTGCATCAAAGGACTCATACGGGGCAGAGATCGTATGAAGGCATGGAAAGATGGAAAAAAAGTCCGGACAAAGTGGGATCTTGCTAGATACAAAGAATTCACCCAGCATATCAATGCTGTGTGGAACCTCTGAGTTACGTTAAGTTTAAATTTACTTTATTGTCATTGCACCTCATACAACAAAATTAAATGCCATCTTCAGTGTACATCATACATAAGAAAACTATAAAAAAATAAAACAAAAACACACATCTTTCACATCCTTCTATAGGCAGTCTTTAACCTACAACTGGTTGCTTAGCAACCCTTCAAGGTTGCACTGTTCTGTCCCCGTTTCACACACGCACACCAGCAGTTGACCAAGAGTTAAAATAAGCCAGCAGACAAGAATTTCCTTTGATAACAGAATTGGCAGCAACCCAGTGGCTGCTTGCCAACAGTCTTTACTTACAAAGGGAGGTTTATCTCCTCCGACCGAAACATCAAAGTAAGTCCACAAAAGCCAAAGAATAGTCAAGTCCAGTCCAAGAATCAATCCAAGCAGAGCATATAACAAAGTTCCAGAAATGCAGAATGACTTGCTAGCTTTCCGTTTTGTCCGTCACAAAGCCCGAATGGCCACCACACCCCCTTTTATCCCCTGTGGGGTGTGGTCCAGTGACTCAGCTTAATCTCTGGCACGCTTCCTTCTCTGCTGTGCGCGCTTGTCTTTCCGATGCTGTCGGGGATCCAGCCAAGACTTATTTCCGTCGCTGTCTAACTGCGACTGCTCGGAAGTGCCTGGCTCCTGGCCTATCTCTTCTCCTTTGAAAGACACCTGAGGCATTGCCAGAGAGGAGGGTCCTGGAGAGGGAGGCCTTGCCAACTCCTCTCCTTCACTTTCGGAGTCTTCTCCCTCCGATAAGACGGGCTCGGGGGTTGGAGTCACAACATGCACCGCCCTGGGGGGTATTTACCACCTGGTTCTGAAGTTCCAATGGCCGCTCCCCCTGTGGTCATGTGACCACATGATTGTTGCTCGGCAGCCGGCCTACGTTTACAGCTATTTGTAACAGTCCTCACACACAAGATTGTGACTTTTACTTTCATATTTTGGCAAAACTGGCCTATAGCAAACCATGGGTTCGTGTAATGATCGCCACAAAACAGGTTGTAAAAATTAGGTCAGTTTTTTGGGGGAGGGGGGGTGACCCGATTTATGACCGTCACGACTTACAGTTGTGATGGGCAGGCTCCATTATGGTCGTAAGTTGAAGACCACTTGTATTCCAACAAAACACTTTCCCACAGGTCCCACTAGGGTGGTAGTGAAAGATATCAAGATGGCAATCACAACCACACACAACCACACGTAGAGAGCCGTGCTTATTTCACATCAAAAAATGTACCTCAGAGTGGATTCTCTGAATGTTTAAGACTAAGAATGATCTTTCGGTGACAGTTTGCAATAATTTTAAGAAATCAGATAAACAGATTAGAGCTTTTTCTAATTAAATGGATAGAAGTAGCTTGAGGAGGAAGAATCTCTCCTGAGCTAAATAAGATATTTGAAGAATTGATAGCTCCCTGTAATCCAGTTAACTGTACGTTATTCTTCATTGTTTGGAATTTGTTGTGTAGTTTTGAAATAAACAAAACACCAGCCAAAACTCCCAAGATAAAACAATGGTAATTTTATTTACTAGTTTGCAGAGGGTGAACTATGCAAAATGGACACACCTTAAATCACCAATATGAATAGAATAGAATAGAATAACAGAGTTGGAAGGGACCTTGGAGGTCTTCTAGTCCAACCCCCTGCCCAGGCAGGAAACTCTACACCACTTCAGACAAATGGTTATCCAACGTCTTCTTAAAAATTTCCAGTGTTGGGGCATTCACAACTTCTGCAGGCAAGTTGTTCCCCTTATTAATTGTTCTGACTGTCAGGAAATTTCTCCTTAGTTCTAAATTGCTTCTCTCCTTGATTAGTTTCCACCCATTGCTTCTTGTTCTACCTTCAGGTGCTTTGAAGAATAGTTTGACTCCCTATCTATAATGTTTTCTTTATATTCCCTATTGCCGTGATGGCGAACGTATGGCACGCGTGCCCAAAGTGGCACATGGAGCCATGTCGCCTGACACATACGGCATCACCCATCCCTCTTCTGGGTTTCTGGCACACGACAATCAGCTGGCCTTATTCCATGCGGCAAACAGAAGATCCCAGCGCCATGAGATGCTTGTGCCTGTTTGCTTGAGGCCGAGAAGGAGGAGACGACTTGGCCAAACTTTTCTGCCTCCCTCTCTTATGACACTGGCCAGGCAGGTGGGGGAAGTGTCCTCCCAGTAGGGCTGTTTTAGCACAGCCATGTGGTTCCCAGCCAGAGGGAAAGGGAACGCTCTCCCAGCTAGCACGGCCATGTGGTTCCAGGCCAGGGGGGAGAGAGCTGAGCAACTAGTGCGGCCATGTGGCTTCTTAGCCAGCATTCAGAGGCAAGCGGGAAATGCGGGAATGGAGCCGTGCCCACCAGCGGTGAAGCAAGACAGGCAAGCCTGGGGATGGGGGGGCAGCTAGCTAGCTAGGCCGTGGGTGCCGCGTGCGATGGAGATGCGGCATTGGCAGAGCTAACCAGGTAAGCCCAGGGATGGAGGGGGGGGGGGGGAACAGTGCAGCAGTGGCAGTCTAGGCCACTCCGGGAGTCGGCACTCGACTGGGGCTTTCTGCTGCAGCAGGTAAGCCAGGCGGGGTGGCCCGGGAGTTGACTCGACCGGGGCTTAGCTACTGGTTCACAAATGTGACCGCACGTGCCACCTCCGTGCATGCGCAGAGCGTCAAAAACAGGATGTGATGTCATGGCGGGTGAGCGGAGCCTCCCGTAGCTGCAGCTACCAGTTCGCCCAAACCGGGTAGAACCAGCAGAACCCCACCACTCTGTGTGTGTGCATATACTGTGTATATATATATATGTATATGTATATTGTAAATTGAATATCCGGGTATATGGAATTAAGAATTCTCATAAACCTGATCCGGTCTTGCTGTTTAATAATGGAAAACGTATCATAACGTGCCCAAAACGTGGCCTTGTAGATTTTCATTGCCTCATATTCCAATTTCTGGAGGACCGCCTCTGCGATCACTCCTGAGATTGGGGGTCCCATAGGCGTAGCCTTTTTCTGTTCATACCTGTGGCCGTCAAATGTAAAATAAGTCCTAAGGCAGAAATTCAACAAGTGGTGGAGATCGTCCACGCTGAGGGATTTGGGTTTTCACGCAGTGGTGAAATCCACTTACCTTCGGTACCGGTTTGGGAATGGGAGCGCATGTGTGCTATACGCGTGTGTGCCTCTTCTGCGGATGTGCAGATGGTAAAAAAAATGGATGTAATGATAACCCGGCAGGTGGGCGGAGCCTCCTGCTGCCAGCACTACTGGTTTGGTGAGCCGGATAGAACCGGGGGGGGGGGGGGGGATTTCACTGCTGGTTTTGCTGTTCCTTCCCCACTAGTAGCTCCTTTATAGTTAGGGCTGCTAACTCCTGGGGCATGGATGTAAACAATGAGACAACATCAAATGACACCATCGTCTCATCCTCCCCAACCTCCACTCTGAAGATGACGAGTGGGACATTGTCGAAATGTCGCCAAGATACTCTCAATCTTACACGGGAAAAGACCCAAATACACCAAAACCTGCATACCTCTACCCGTGAAAATCTATGAAAACATATATGTGTGTGTGTATGTATCTATCTATCTATATGTATGTATGTATATATATATATTTGTTTTCTGAGGTTTTCGCAGGTATTTGTATGTAGGTCTTTGGTTATTTGGGTTTTCTCCCGCGTAAAATTGGAAGTGTCTTGGCAACGTTTCGACGAAGTCTCATTCGTCATCTTCAGGTTGGTGTTCTCGGCTTCGTGCTTCCAGGAGCAATGTGTGATCACAGCTGTTTCTTCCTTTTAACTGCCAGTGGGGGTGGGAGCTGATTGGGTGGGAGCATGGCTGTGTTCTGATTGGGTGGAGGTGTGCTTTGATTGGTTGGGGGCCTGGCTGTGCTCTGATTAGATGGGGGTGTGCTCTGTTTGGGTGGGGGCTTGGCTGTGCTCGGGTTAGTCTGAGTTGCAGAGGAATTATATACATACATATATATATATGTGTATATAAAATGGAGCCCCAAACACAAGAGTTCCATTTAAATTTCCCCTTTTGTGCCTTGGCTTGTGAAGCTCACAACCATTACTGACCCTGGACCAGCTGATGAATTGGCTAAAAGCTCCGACCTTCAGACTCCGTCTGATGTGCTACTTTGAACTGGAACTCTTCTAAGACTAACTTGTTGAACTCTCTTGAGTGGGGGGTGGGGAGATTTGTTCCTCTCCTGCAATTGTGGAGTTTGCAAGCTTTGTTTATGTAAAGAGTACAAAATTACCCCTTCGTGTATTTGTGGGTGCCTGGTCTGGGACAGGACATCAAGTGATTATAGCTTGTGGGAACTCTTCATCCAGGGTGATTCTCTTCCCTCACTATCCCACTTTAGAATAACAGAATTGGAAGGGACCTTGGAGGTCTTCTAGTCCAACCCCCTGCCCAGGCAGGAAACCCTACACCACTTCAGACAAATGGTTATCCAACATCTTCTTAAAAATTTCCAGTGTTGGAGCATTTAGAACTTCTGGAGGCAAGTTGTTCTGGAGTCCTGTTGGAGACGGGCGGTATAAAAATCAAATAAATAAATAAAATAAATAAGTTGTTCCACTGACTAATTGTTCTGTCAGGAAATTTCTCCTTAGTCCTTCTCTCTTTGATTAGTTTCCACTCATTGCTTCTTGTCCTACCCTCAGGTGCTTTGGAAAATAGTTTGACTCCCTCTTCTTTGTGAACCCGAGATATTGCAACACTTATCACGTCTCCCCAGTCCTTCTTTTCATTAAACTAGATATATCCAGTTTCTGCAACCGTTCTTTAGCCTCCGGTCCCCTAATCATCCTTGTTGCTCTTCTCTGCACTCTTTCTAGAGTCTCCACATCTTTTTTACATCGTGGCGACCAAAACTAAATGCAGTATTCCACGTGTGGCCTTACCAAGGCATTATAAAGTGGTATTAACACTTCATGTGATCTTGATTCTATCCCTCTGTTTATGCAGCCTAGAACTGTGTTGGTGTTTTTGGCAGCTGCTGCACACGGCTGGCTCATATTTAAATGGTTGTCCACTAAGACTCCAAGATCCTTCTCACAGTTACTACTATTGAGCAAGGTACCACATATACTGTACCTGTGCATTTTTTCTTGCCTAAATGTAGAACCTTGCTTTTTTCACCACTGAATTTCATTTTGTGAGATAGCGCCCGATGTTCAAGTCTGTCAAGATCCTTCTGTATCTTGAGCCTATCTTCTGGAGTGTTGGCTATTCCCGCCAGTTCGGTGTCATGATCGTTTTTCACTTACAATCATTGCGACATCCTCATGGACACATGATCAAAATTTGGATGCTCGGCAACTGGCTCATATTTATGTTGGTGGAATTGTCCCGGGGTGATGCGATTACCTTTTGTGACTTTCTGACAAGCTTACTGACTGCAGTTGGGACTGGAAATCACGGGGATTCATTTAATGACCATCCTAAAAAGGATCATTTGATTTCCCCTGGTCTTAAAAGACAAGAGAGGAATTAAGTTTAATTGGGGAGGGAAAATGCTCTTCTGACACATGCAATTCTTGTTACTTACATGTGCAATTCTTGTGAATTGCCAACGAAAGCTATATTTTGAGGGCTTGGAAAACCAGCCTTGATGCACAGAAAGCCCTATTAGCGCACTATCTTCCTCATCTGCCAAACCAGAGGTCTGCAACCTTAAATATTCAAAAAGCCATTTGGACCCGTTTCCCACAGAAAACATTGGGAGCCACCAAACCAGGGTGGGCGTGGCCAACTCGATGTCACTCACTTCTACCAGTCACATGACCTCCGCCCTAGCCACGCCTACCCAGCCGGTCATTAGGGCAGAGAACCAGTTGTTAAAAAACACCGGGAACTGCAAAATCCTTTTGACATCTCTCTCCTCCCTCCCTGTATCTCTCTGTCTATGCCCTGGCTGCTTCTCCCATCCCCCGCTGTCGCCCTTACCTTCTCAGGCCAGGCGAGGAGTGACGGGGAGGGGAGAGCGAGGGGTGGGGCCAGCCAGTGGTGGGATCACCTGACAGGGAGCCACAGCAGAAGATCCAAAGAGCCGCATGTGGCTCCAGAGCTGCAGGTTGCTGACTCCTGTGCCAAACCATGGCTTGTTTTAACTCTTATTTGTTAAACCCAAAAGCAGCTAGGCAGGCAAGGTTGACGTGAGTTGCTCCTAGTTTTGGGCCAGTTTCTGCTTTGTTTTCTTTCCCTTTTAGCAATCAACTTATGACCATATTTGAGCCCAAAATTTCTGTGGCTAAGCAAGAGAGTTGTTAAGTGAGTGTTGCCCCGTTTTCCTTCTCTTGCCACCGTTGTTAAGTGAATCACTGCAGTTAAGTTAGTAACACGGTTGTTAAGTGAACTTGGCTTCCCCATTGACTTTCCTTGTCAGAAGGCTGCAAAAGGTGATCACGTGACCCTGGGACACTGCGACCGTCATAAATATGAGTCAGTTGCCAAGGGCCTGAATTTTGATCATGTGACCATGGGGATGCTGCAACGGTCATAAGCGTGAAAAATGGCCGTGTCACTCTTTTCAGTGCTGTTGTAACTTTGAACGATCACTAAATCATCATTTAACGTCCCCATAATCATCATTTAACGACCTCATAAGCCCTTGTAGGGTGGAGTCTGGGCAACTGAATGGAGCTAGCAGAGTGTTTTAATGGCCAGATGCCTTTCCTGTTGCCAATGCGGAGTTTTGTTGAGCAGATATATTCTCAGTGTGCCCTGAGACAGAAATATCTGTGCCTCTACCTAGGATCGAACTCACAGCCTCCTGATTGTGAGGCGAGGGCTCCACCTGTAGGCCACCGCACCACTCCTTTTGAACGGTCACGAAATGAACTGTTGTTAAGTCAAGGATTACCTGTATCAGCTGCTATAATGTCAGTCATACCATGCGTGACCTCACTGCAGTATCATGACGTGTGATTTGTCCCCTCCCACTGTTGTGCACGACACTGCCTTTTGTACACCTCCCACGAAAACTGTCACTCAAAATACCCATCGGTAAATTCCATGCTTTTAGTACAGGAGATTAATCAGTTAACTATCCGAGAAGGCATACAAAAATGAAATTACAGAGAAAAAAAAGGGAAAAAAAAAAACCAACCAAAACACAGAGAGCAAAAGCTGAATGTAACTCACTGGATTTCTCTTAAAACATGCATGGACTGGCACCATTTAAACAAGAAACGCCATGGAAAAAACAGACTGTGGCTCTAGACACTAAAGCTGAATTCTCGGCAATGAAGCCCAGCCGTTCAGAAGAGCCTCTTTTTTCCAAAGGCACCTGAAAGCCTGGGCCCAATTCAGGCTGCCAGTCTACCGGAGTCTCTGTTGGTCTTCTAAGACAGTGGTCCCCAGCTTTTCCAGCTTGGGGACTGGCGGGAGGGGAGAGGGGATGATTTAATGTGAGTGACAGGCACACCCACAACTCCATTTGCGCAAATGGAATTGCATGTACGTGCTTGTTCGCCCGCTGCTTGCGCAGCCCGGTTTCAAACCCCGGCCCCGGAGTTGGGGGACTCCTACTAATCGATTCACACCTCTCTTCTCCAATTCAGTGCCTCACCTGAGCGGATTCCTACAATGGGGGAGAAGTTGCTTAAACATAGGATTACTACTCTACTTTTCCCATTAAACCCACTTTTCTACACATCTAACCAAAGTTCATCAACAACATAGGGCTGGGCCCGAGAAAAGAATCAACAGTTTGTTTCGAACGCAGAACCGGCCATCGTGTTTCAGAAGTTCTGCCGAACTCAGCCACAGTCCAGCAGTAACGAGTTCTTAAGTGCTTCGGCTGTTTGGTTTGGGGCGAAGCAAAATCCGGACAGGACAAGCTTGAGTACGTCCGATGAACGTCGGTCCTTCTCGGTGTGACGTCTCCCACCGGCTCCAGCCTGCAACGTCTTTCTTTCCTTGCCACCGATGTCCTTAGGTGATGCCTCCCACTGTCCGCCCTGCTTTCTTCCCCACCTTCCCAGGCCATCATCATCCTCCCCATTAGACCACTTTCATCTGGACCAAGCCTGTTCAGGAGGGACAAAATGGCCCCATTTTGTTTCTGCTGTGCCATGGTGGAATATAATTCAGAGTCATAGGATGGAGGGGTATTTTTCATGAAGAGCAAAGAGGCAGCATGAGTTGCCTTGGTGCTCTCTGAGCTTGCTTGTTTTCTTGCAGACGTTTCAGTATCCAAACTAGGTAACATCATCAGTGCTAGTAAAGGAGTGGGATTTGCTGACAGTTGATATTCTGGTGGCTTGCCCTGACAATGTTGGTGGCAGTAGTATTAGAGATTCTTTGGTTGGGCTGTTTACTGTTAGCTTCTTTGGCCGTTTCTTGATTGGGGTATCGTTTACTTCTTGATTGTTGGTCTGATAGCAATTGCAATAGCACTTAGACTTACATACTGCTTCACAGTGCTTTGCAGCCTTCTCTAAGCGGTTTACAGAGTCAGCCTCTTGCCCCCAACAATCTGGGTCCTCATTTTATCAACCTCGGAAGGATGGAAGGCTGAGTCAACCTTGAGCTGGTGAGAATCGAAACGTCTTAACAGTCGGCAGAATTAGCCTGCAATACTGCATTCTAACCATTGCACCATCACATTATTAACCTTGGAGTTAATACCGACTTTTGGAGTTAATAAGGTCCTTGGACCATTAACTACAAGGTTAACATCAGACCAACAATCAAGTAAACAATATGTTCTGTCCCCGTCTCACTCACGCACCCCAAACAGCCAGCCGGGGGTTAAATAACTTTTCAAACACCCAATGTCAGTTATCAGAAACTTGGCAGCAACTCCATAGCTGCCTGCCAAGAACTTTACTCCAAGAAGGAGGGGTTGTTCCTCCACCAGATAACACAAACAAAATACACACAGTTTAAACAGTCCAGTTCGTAAATTAAATCCACGCAGATTTAGGCGTTGTTTTCCAGAGGTGCAAAGTGACTTGCCAGAAGTTTCAGCTTTGTCCATCAGAATCTGACTGGCCACCACACTCCCTTATATAGACTGTGGGGTGTGGTCCAGTGACTCAGCTTAATCTCTGGCACGCCTCCTCTTCTGCTGCGTATGTTTGTCTCACCGACACTGGCGTGGATCCAGCCACAACTTATCTCCGTCGTCGCTATCCGACTGATCGGAGACACCTGGCTCCTGGCCAATCTATTCTCCTTCGGCAGATACCTGAGTCATTGCCAGAGAGGAGGGTCCTGGAGAGGGAGGCCTGGCCAACTCCCCTCCTTCATGTTTGGAGCCTTCTTCCTCCGATAAGAGGGGCTCGGGGGTCGGAGCCACAACACAATACTCCAATCAAGAAACTGCCAAAGAAGCCAACAGCAAACAACTCAACTAAAGAATCTCTAAGAGCACCCCCACCAACACTGACAAGCCACCAGAATATAAACTGACAGCAAACCCCACTCCTTACTAGCACTGATGCTGTTACCTAGTTTGGGTAATGAAATGCCTGCAAGAAAACAAGCAAGCTCAGAGAGCACCAAGGACTCCTCATTTAAACCCTAAACTCCAAATATTCTCCTTCATTAGAGACAACATAGCTTAGAAGATCTCTCTCTCGAGATGAGCAATGAGAAACTAATTAGAAGCAACTCCTCCTGTTGTGTCATTGTTGGCTCCTTGGCTGGATATCAACCTTGCCTGAATCAGGCACTTATCTACATAAGCGTTTAATATACTCTGCCAGGGGTGGGACACGATGGCCCTTATATGATTTTGTGGACTTCAACTCCCAGAATTCCTGAGCTACCCATGCTGGCTCAGGAATCCTGGGAGTTGAAGTCCACAAGTTATAAGAGCCGTGGTGGCGCAGTGGTTAGAACGCAGTACTGCAGGCTACTTCTGCTGCCTGACGGTTGCCTGCAATTCAGCAGTTCGAATCTCACCGGCTCAGGGTTGACTCAGCCTTCCATCCTTCCGAGGTCGGTAAAAATGAGGAGCCAGATTGTTAGGGGCGATATGCCGACTCTGTAAAGCACTGTGAAGTGGTATATAAATCTACCGTATTTTTCAGATTATAAGACACACTTTTTTGTCTCCCAAAAGGGAGTGAAAATGTTTGTGTGTGTCTTATAGATCGAATACTGCCAAAGCCCCACCCACCCGCTGGCTGTTTTTTGGCCTCCGCACGCCCTGTTTTTGGGCCTTTTTCAGGTCCATTTTCGAGGCTTTTTTTGGCCCACTTTTTTCTGAAAAAGCACGCCGAAAAAAGACTGGAAAAAAAAAGGAGGCGGAAAACATTTTGTTGTTGTTTTCCTCTTCTAAATTTAGGTGCGTTTTATAGTCCGAAAAATATGGGTGTTATTTTTATTGCTATAGGTCCCCACATCTCTGGTAGGGGATGCTCTGCCTTCAATCTCTTCCTGCATATCAAAGGTCCCCAAGGGACATTATCTCTTTGCTCTCTGTGAAGGAGCCTCTCCCCCTCCTGCAGCCCTGGACTATATGCCATCACACCTGCACAGATCAACACACCTCATACAGCCGTTATTTTGATGGAGGCACGGCCCGCTCAAAAAGAGCTCTTCCCATGTAGATACGTGCTCTGCACATCCCTATGATTTTGTCGAGAGTTAAATCCAGAGAAGCAGCATTGTAGCACGGCCCAAACGGATCTGCAAGGAAAATTGCCGTGAGATGTTAGCAGCGGTGGAAGCGACCCGCAGGGGAAAAAAAAAAAGTTCCCTTTTTGCAGTTTGTCAAACGATGCAACGTCCGTCGTTCAGGCAGATGGTTTGTCTCGCTGCCACCACTAAAAGGGCCCTGCTGCTTGGATCCACCCATGACCCCGCCCCCCAAGTCTCAAAGGGGCGTGAGTGCTCCTAAACGGTCTGTGAGGATAAGATCGACGTCCCCACAAAGGAGGGAGCCTAGAATGATGGGTGGGAAATACAAGTGGGAGAAACCCCAGAAAGGATGATCCATTTGGCCTGCTCGAGACATTGTCCCCCAAAATGTTTCCAAAATCAGCCTGGAGGAAGAGGAGATGAACGAGAAGAACTAGATCCAGAGAGGCTAAAGCAGGGACGGCCAATCTTTCAGGGTTTAGCAGTCACATTTTGGAATGGTTGCAATGCATTGTGGGTCCCTGTTGCAAAACATCAGTCCGAGGATGCACCATCACACTTCCAAAGAAGGACTTCCTGGCAATTCTGGGATTAGACTATGCAGGAGAGACCCGAGTTCAAATCTACCTTCCAGCACAGAAACCCGCAGCTGATGTTGAGTTACGACATCATACCAAAGGCCTGTTCCTTGGGAACCTGCATACCGATGCCAGAAACAAGTATGTCAGGGTTGAGGTTTACACTAGGACACGGCTACAGGTGTTTCCCCCACTTCCTCCTCCACTTTTTGGACTCCTATGACAAAAGAGCAATGTTTAGGATTAGACCAGAAGGGAAAGATCCGAGTTCAAATCCACCTTCCATCGTGGAAACCTTCTGGTTGATTTGGAGTTGGTTACTTTGCCGAATTTTGCTGAAGCGACATCCCATCAGGGAGGCTCCAGGATCAAAGGCAGGATATTACCCTAATTTTTAAAAAATACAATAAACGAATTGGGAACACCCACAAAATTATCCCCCTCCACGCCAGCAATCTTCAACGTTGTTGCATTTGCTACAGAAAGAGAGTAAACAGGAATCTTGCACACCGATTCTGCTTGCTGGAAGCCATGTTTTCTTCTTGAAATTCTGTGTCTGGAAGACTTGGTGGTACTGAGCCATGATGGCGCAGTGGTTGGAATGCAGTACTGCAGGTTACTTCTGCTGACTGCCGGCTGCCAGCAGTTCGATTCTCACCAGCTGAAGGTTGACTCAGCCTTCCATCCTTCTGAGGTCCATAAAATGAGGATCTAGATTATTGGGGGCAATATGCTGAGTCTGTAAACTGCTTAGAGAGGGCTGTAAAGCACAGAGAAGCGGTATGTTACTAAGGACTCTCAAAACTGGAGAGTCAAGCATTTCGGCTAGTAGACTGAGGGAGACTTGGTGGCCAAGGATCAGAAGATACCTGCGGTCCCTGTCTTACAGAAATAGGTCAGACAACTTTGATTATGATGAGATATCCTTAAATCATAGAGCTTTAGAAGTGCAATTTCGTAGGAGCCCACAAGGGGTATACTATGGATAAGCAATCCTAAATTCCTAGCATCATCATCTTTTAATGACCCCATAATCCTTGCAAGGTGGAGTCTGGGAAACTGAATGGAGCTAGCAGAGTGTTTAATGGCCGGTTGCCCTTCCCGGTCGCCAATGCGGAGTTTTGTTCAGCAGATATATTCATAGTGTGCCCAGAGAGAGAAATATCTGCCTCTACCTAGGATCAAACTCACAGCCTCCTGATTGTGAGGCAGGAGCTCCACCTCTAGGCCACCGCACCACTCCTCCTAAATTCCTAGCATATTCCTAGCAAACCTACGATAGGGGATCCTTGAGTCGTCATCTCCAACTGAAAGACCTCTGCAAAACTCCAGGCATTTCTACAGATCCTCTTGCGTCTCTGGTCCTCATTGAGAAGTGAGATCACTGCACAGAATTAACACTCTTTCCTTCTCGCTCCAAGAACTCAAATTAGGGTCCGATGATCGTTTAGATGTGGCGCGAGCTGAAGATTCAAATCCAGTTCCCAGTCCTCGAAAGCGAGGCTGGCAAAAGAAGGCATCGGAAACACTGGACAATCACAATGGGCCAACGCACCCACCAAAAAAAAAAAAAAAAAAGCACACACAGACACATATATTCCTATCTAATGCAAAGAAATGGCGTCCGTGTTCTACACAAATGTCTTTCCACAATGATTTCTAGTTTTTCTCTGAAATCCTTCCACGATAAGGGCTCCGTCATCCTTCCGTCCCCACATAAAAAATAAAATAAAATCCAAAACCGGAGTAATTTTCATACTCCTAGCATTTATATCCATCTTCACCTGCGTGGATTCTTTGATGCAAAGTCAGGGAATATGCCCAACAGAAGCTCTTTCCACATTCCAGGCATTTAAATGGCTTCTCTCCGGTGTGAATTCTTTGATGGCAGCTGAGGTATTTGCTAGTGCTAAAACTCTTCCCGCACACCAGGCATTTATAAGCTTTATCCACAATATGGATCCGCTGATGGCAAGTCAGGTACCTGTTAGTGCTGAAGTTCTTTCCGCACACTAAACATTTGTACGGCTTCTCGCCGGTGTGGATCCGCTGATGCGAGGTAAGGCTGGTGCCTCGGCTGAAACTCTTCCCGCACTCCATGCATTTGAAGGGTTTCTCTCCCGTGTGCGTGATCTGGTGCAAGGTGAGGGAGTTAGCCCAACAGAAGGTCTGTCCGCACTCCAAGCATTTGTAAGGTTTCTCTCCGGTGTGGATCCTCTGATGGGAAAGGATGTACTTGCTCGTCGTGAAGCTCTTTCCGCACTCCAGGCATTTGTACGGCTTCTCTCCCATGTGGATAGCCTGGTGGGAAATAAGGCTCGTGCGTCTCCGGAAGGTCTTCCCGCACTCCAGGCATTTGAAGGGTTCTTCCCCCGTGTGGATTCGGCGATGTGAATTCAGGCACTGGCGTGTAATGAAACTTTTCCCACAGTCCAAACACTGAAAGGGCTCCTCCCCGCGGTGAAGGCGCTGGTGGTAGCTGAGGCTGGTGCTGTGGACGAAGCGCTTCCCGCACTCGGCGCATTTGTACGGTTTCTCTCCCGTGTGGATCCTCTGGTGGGACGTGAGGTACTGACGGGTACTGAAATTCTTCCCGCACTCCAAGCAGGCGTGCGGTTTCACGCCGGTGTGACTGCGCTGGTGGTAGGTCAGGCTTGTCCTGTGACTGAACCTCTTGCCGCACTCGGGACACTTGTAGGGCTTCACGCCGGTGTGGTGCTGCCGGTGGTAAGTGAGGCTGGTGTTGTGGATGAACCTCTTGCCGCACTCTAAGCATTTATATGGCTTCTCCCCCGTGTGGATCCTCTGATGGGAGGAAAGGCTGGTGCTCCTGCTGAAAGTTTTCCCGCACACCAGGCACTTGAATGGCTTCTCTCCCGTGTGGACGATCTGGTGTAAGGTCAGGGAATTGGCCCAGCAGAAGGTCTCCCCGCACTCCAGACACTTAAAGGGCTTCTCCCCGGTGTGGATTCTCTGGTGACAGGAGAGATATTGCCTGGTGCTGAAGCTCTTCCCGCATTTGGCGCACTTGAAGGGTTTCTCCCCAGTGTGAACTCGCTGGTGGCAGCCCAGGTATTGCCTGGTGCTGAAGCTCTTCCCGCACTCCAGGCATTTGTAGGGCTTCTTGGTGGTGTGGCTCTCCCAGTGAGCGATCAGGCTCGATTGGCAGTCAAAGGCTTTGCCGCACAGGAGGCACTGGCTCCATTCGATCCCGTCTTCTATTTTTTCGCGGACCGGAAGCTCGTAGAATTCGGTGTTGTAAGAACCTGGCGATTCATCCTTCACTCTGCCGGCTTCGGTGTTTGGTCTCTGCTTGTCATCCTTCTCGCTTCCAATTTTTCCGAACAATATCTCATAGATTTCTCCATTTTCACTGTCTGGCCAGTCACTTCCTGGCAGGAGGGAAAAACAAAAAGATTTTTGGTAAATTATAAAATGAAGTCTGACATTCTACATTCCATCCATCCATCCATCCATCCATCCATCCATCCATCCATCCTCTAGTCTAGTCTAGTCTAGTCTAGTCTAGTCTAGTCTAATCTAATCTAATCTAATCTAATCTAATCTAATCTGGCACCCATGGTGCTCATAGCGTTGGGCTGGACTATTTGCAGCCAGAAGCTGCTTGAGGTGTGTGTGATCACTTTGCTCTGGGACTTGCCAGAAACGTGGGAGTGTTTGGGGAAATTTGGAGCACAAAAGGGGCGGTTTGAACTGCCAGCTGCCTACGTTACCTCTGTGCTGTGCCCTGGGTCATCACACTTACCCAAAGAGGAGGCAATGCCACTGTTTTCTGCCATTACATCCCTGTGTAGGGCTCTTTGGTCTGGATCCAGCAGCGCCCACTCCTCCTCGCTGAAAGTCACAGAGACTTCCTCAAGCATCACCTAAAAAAGCAGCAAATGTCAGGTTCGTACAATTAAAGCAGCACATTCCTTAGCAAAGTCCCATGGACTTTGCTTGTCAGAAGGTCGTAAAAGGGGACCCCGTGACCCCATGACACTGCAACTGTCATAAATATGAACCAATTGCCAAGTGTCTGAATTTTGATCACATGAGCGTAGAGATGCTGCAACGGTCGTAAGTGTGAAAAATGGTTATAAGTCATTTTTTTCAGGGCTGTCGTAACTTCGAAAGGTTGTAAGTCAAGGACTACCTGTATCTGACAGCAGAAAAATTCTTTTTAATCCAAGGAGGTGAGTCCCAAATTATCTTTCTGACAGTTTATTCCCTTACCTGATCCAGCTGTGCAGAAGGTAGGTTACATCCAGTGGCCAGCTGTGGTTTGTTCCCTGGGAGAGAGAGAAAAATGCAAAGATGATTTGATTTCTGGGATCTGGAAGGCGAACTCAGTGTAAAGGTTCCAACTGATGAACCCAACCAAGCAAGCACTGTTGAGACGATCCAATCTCTTAATGCAAAACTTTATTGAGAACATCATTTCGGCACAGAATGAAAGCAAAACCAGCTCTGGCTGATTCCCAGGCAATTCAGTATAATTAAAGTATAGCATCTTCCTTCCCCACATTAGTACAGGTCACATTGTCCAATTAGATGTCCAGGTGTTGCTATGGGAAAACCTCCACGACTCTGGCAGACACCTGATGGAATGTCCTTGGTTCCCATGAGATAGTTTATTGTTTTGGTCTGGAATGCACATTCCAATCTCTCCCTCCTTTTCCCCCTGGTCTGTTGGTAAGCTGTGAAGCAGTGAAAGTGAAAGCAGCTGAATACAATTCGAAGCTCGACACTCAGGTTCTACGATGAAGGTAGAGAAATGTCAATGAAAGTCCACCTTCAATAACCATCATGTGCTTCTGAGAAAGTTCATTGGCATCCTTCAGTCTCAAGAGACTATGGTAGCGTGCTCTGGAAAGAGGTCCTAAAACAGCATCTGGTGTGACTAAAAAGGCCAATTCGAGAGTGGCAATCCCTTCCACACTGAGGGCAGATACATTCTGTCCTCTGCCCAGCCCCCAGATTTCACCGGTTCCGGGACTGCCTCTTTGCCTCAGCCTGCCGAACAAGTGTCTCTTCAAATTGGAGAAGGCCATGCTGCATCTTTAGCCTCCAAGCTGAACGATCGGAGGTCATTCAGAGAAAGGTGGGGCCAAAAATGCTTCATCCTTTCCCACAATAATTTTGGGAATGGGGCTGGGTGAAGCAAGAGGGACCATCCCAGTTCCTGCCAGAGGGCTTCTGTGCCCGAGAGAGGTCTAGAATCTGGTTTCTTCACTCCTGGTCCAGTACCTTCACCCATATCCCACCCTCAGGTTCTCAGAGAGGGACCAGTTCAGGTTCTCCAGGGAGCTTCTGCAGTTTAGGAGAACCAGAACTTGGTTCTTCCCACTTCTAGTCCAGCCCCTTCTCTCCCACACTGTTTCTCCCTACCGTAAAGAGAATCCAGGGTTCTGCAATGGTTCTCTAATTGGGCAAACATGTTTAAAAAACCCTGATGTCTTTTGTTTTGAGGGGTTTAAAGGGCAAAAACCGTTTGCTTTTGCTTGCTTTTTTTCAAGAGGCAACTGAACTTTCTGGTTTTTCTTTTCTTTTCTTTTTTAAAGACATTTTTGCTTCTCATCCAAGAAGCTTCTTCGGAACTGTGACTTAGGACCATTTTTCACGCATTCTTCAGAACTGAAAAAGCTTCTTGGATGAGAAGCGAAACATCTTCAGAGCAAAACCAGAAAGTCCAGTTGCTTCTTGAAAAAAAGCACCTTTGGGATGACTATGTCTATACAGTGTTTTTCAACCTTGGGCACTTTTAAGGGCTGGGCTTCAACTCTCACAGTTCCCACAGCCAGCATTCTGGATTCATCGTTCATCATTCCATGCTGGCTGGGGGAATTCTGGGAGTTGAAGTCCACTCGTCTTAAAGTGGCCATGTTTGAAATACATGAATCCAAACCAAACCAATAAAAGACGTTTAATTCCTTGTCATCCCATGTTTTCTGTCTGGGTAAAACAGCATTCCGCTTTTGCCTTTTTAATGATCCTGACTACCTCACCATGACAGTCCCAAAGATGTTTTTTCCATTCCCCATTATCCTGTCAGAGCTGAGGAAGCTTCTTGGATGAGAAGCGAAACGTCTGAGTGGGGTAGCAGGCTAATGCCTCCTATTAAGGCAGCATTTAACATCCAGCTGCCTGCAATTACTGCGAGTTCTAATCTCACCAGGCTCAAGGTCGACTCAGCCTTCCATCCTTTCTAAGATGGGTAAAATGAGGACCTGGTTTGTGGGGGCAATAAGCTGACTTTGTATAAATATACGAAAGTATGAAGGCTATTGCTTAACACATTGTAAGCCGCCCTGAGTCTCTGGAGAAGGGCGGCATATAAATATAAATAAAAAAACAAAACAAAACAAGAAAGTCTAATTGCCTCCTGAAAAAGCACCTTTTTGGGACAACCATGACCTGGATGACTGAGAATTTCTACAGACTCACCATGACAGCCTTTTCGGGAGAACCCTCGCAAAATATGCCCCAAATTTCAAATAGCTGTCTTACCCAGCTTTACGTTTATTATTGTTTATTGGTTTGATTTATATGCCGCCCTTCTCAGCTTACAATACGTTAAGCAATAGCCTTCATACTTTTGTATATACCTGCTTAATAGGGCTTCCCCCCCCCCCCAAAAAGCAGTGTTCTTTTTTATACAAAGTCAGCTTATTGCCCCCACAATCCGGGTCCTCATTTTACCTACCTTGGAAGGCTGAGTCAACCTTGAGCCTGGTGAGATTTGAACTCACAGTAATTGCAGGCAGCTGGCAGCTAAGTGCTAATTAACAGCACTTTAGTCCGCTGCGCCACCAAGGCTCTTTTTGCATTGCTTTGATTCAGAACAATCAATGTTTGCATTGATTCAGAACAGAAAAGCGGTTGGTATAATTTTAGTTACGCTTACCAGCAAAAAAGGCAAAGCTGGAAAATGGCCTCCAAGCACTTACCTAATGGAATGGCAATCTTGTCCACTTCTTGCTTGATCCGCCTTACAGGTGGCTTGGGATGAGCCCCTTGTGCTTTTTTTCCTACCCTGGGAAAGTTGGTGGGTTCTGTCACAACTCGGTCCTTCAAAGGAAAAAGAAAATGATAAACCCCAAAGAGCAAAGAGAAAGACGAGAAAAGAAATACAGGTAGTAGGAATAATGGATGGAAACTGATCAAGGAGAGATTCAATCTAGAAATAAGGAGAAATTTTCTGACACTGAGAGAACAATCAACCAATGGAACAGAAGTTGCCTTTGGACGTTGTGGGAGCTTCATCACTGGAGGCTTTCAAGAAGTGATTGGACTGCCATTTGTCAGAAATGATGTAGAGTTCTCCTGCTTGGGTGAGGGGTTGGACTAGATGACCTACAAAGTCCCTTCCAGCTCTGTTATTCTGCTATAGTCCTCAATTTGCAACAGTTCATTTAGTGACTGAACAAAGTTGCAATGGCTCTGAAAAAAGTGACATGACCATTTTTCATACATATGACTATTGTAGCATCCCTAAGTTCCCATAATCAAAATCCACCTTCTGACAAGCAAAGTCCATGGGGAATCCAGATTCACTTAACAATCGTGTGACTAATTAAACAAATGCAATGATTCACTTAACAACGATGGCATGAAAAGTCATAAAATGGGGCAAACTCACTTAACAAATCTTTCACTTAGCAACAGAAATTTTGGGCTCAATTTTGGCTGTAACACGAGGATTACCTGTAGCAGGAAAGAAGGGGAAGGAAGTCTGATTGAATATTCACCATTACTATTGTAACTTGTATACAGGTAGTCCTCGATCTACAACCAAAATGGAGCCCAGAATTTCTGTTGCTAAGCAAGACAGTTGTAAAGTGAGTTTTGCTTCATTTTACGACTTTTCTTGCCACAATTGTTAAGTGAATCACTGCAGATGTTAAATTAGCTTCCCTGTGGAACAACTTGCCTCCAGAAGTTATAAATGCTCCAATACTGGAGGTTTTGAAGAAGAGATTGGACAACCATTTGTCTGAAATGGTATAGGGTCTCCTGCCTGAGTAGGGGGTTGGACTAGAAGACCTCCAAGGTCCCTTCCAACTCTGTTAATTGTATTGTATTGTATTGTATTGTATTGTATTGTATTGTATTGTACTCTACTCTACTCTACTCTAAAATGCAGTGAGGAGAAAGCAGCTGAGGGATGCTCAAGCAAACCATCTCATGGCCCTGTTCTCACCTGCTGCCTTTTCTCCTCTGCCTGGCTCAGCAGGAAGCCTTCGGCCAAGGCCACCGCCTGGGAGCTGGTCTCCGCCTTACATTCCCGCACCCAGTTCTTCATCTCTGGAGGCAGGACGGCCAGGAACTGCTCGAGGATCACCAGGTCCAGCATCTCAGCTTTGGAGTGCATCTCCGGCTTCAGCCACTGGTGGCAAAGATCGTGCAGTTGGCTGCAAACCTCTCGGGGACCCTTCGCATCCTGATAGGCAAACTGCCGGAAATGTTCTCGTCGGACATCGGAACTGGGCAGGTCCTTGATCGGGACCTTCTGCACCTCAGGTTCTCTGCTGCTCGAACCCCGGAGATGATAAGGAGTCTTTTTGGCCTCTGGGCAGGCTTTCTTCTTCCCCGATTTCTTCTCCGATCTGGGATCCAGCTCGGCTTGTGATGCGGCCATGTTCGGCCTGTCCTGCAAGGTCATTTCCGACGGCATAGTTCAATGCTTTCTCTTCCCGACAAAGACTGGCCCAAACAGGAGGGGTGCCAAGCCCCAGAAGGGCTTGGATGGACCCTCGTAACAGAAGACGCTGTTATGCAGCCCAATTGCAGCTCTTCTGCCTGCAGACAAAGTGAAAAACCAAGACCTGATTCACATGTTACATGTTTTCACATGTAAAAACCTTAACCCCAAGTTAGCAAAAGACGACCGCTGCGTTCACATGATCTGCCTGAGCAAAAAAATCACACAATGGCTTACGGGGTAGGGGTAGGGGTAAGCCTTTTGAAATGACACACTGGGGAACTTGGGATTGCCCCCTCTCCTACTCTTAACATTTTCAGATCCATGATGACCAAAGAGTGAGAAAGGGATGAGATCAGATGAGAACCTCAAATTTACGTCTACAACAGGGATCCTCAAACTACGCCGAAGTCATTAATCTGGCCTGCGCGGGACCACAAGGCTGCCCCACCCACATTGCCCCACCTACCCACGGTCCCCACCTGCCTTCTGGAGGCAGAGGAGGCCAAAAACGGGATGCGCGGAGGCTAAAAACAGTCTCCCTGGCCTACAGAGAGAGACAGACAGACAGACACACATACAAACAGAAGTCCCTCACCCACCCACCCCACAAGGCAGCCACATCTCTTCACTAACCTGTTCCCCCCCGAGCAAAACAAATTAAAGTTTAATTTATGTGTATTGTTTAATGGACTGCTAAATTGGCCACGCCCGCCCAGTCACATGTCCACCTAGCCACACCTACCCAGCCGGCCCGGCCCCCCAACAGTCCGAGGGACTGTGAATTGGCCCCCTGTTAAAAAAGTTTTGAGGACCCCTGGTCTCAAACAACCCCGAGAGGTAGGCTCAATTGAGAGAAAACTGCTGCAGACCCCTAGAGCAGAGTTCCCCAACCTTTCTGGGTTGGTGGCCTGAGGAGAGGGGGCAAGCACCTTTACAAGCACATGGATGAGTGAACGAAGCTGCACGATGCTCTCCGTGACACTAGTGCCTGCGCAATGCTCGCTGTGACGCTCAAAACACTAGCGTGGGCGTGTGTGTGCGTGTGTGTGTGCGTGCATGCACTGGTCAGCCACTCACGTAGCCCATTGGCTAAGAAGCCAAGGCCCGGCAGTGGGCTGTGGCCTACAGGTTGGGGACCCCTGCCCAAAAGAACTTTCATGACTGAAAGGAGGCCAAACCTACATTTCAACATTCCTAGTCTGCCCATTTCCCCCTTGCCTCTCACCCTGGCTCTGGGGATGAAGGAGCGGACTATCCAAGAATAGGTCCCCTAGGGAGCTATGCCGACCCACTTCAAATGCATCTCTTGGCACATTTTTCTGCCCCACTTTTAAGGAACAAACATCTGTAAGGTAAAGGTAAAGGTTCCCCTCGCACATACATGCTAGTCGTTCCTGACTCTAGGCGGCGGTGCTTATCTCCGTTTCAAAGCCAAAGAGCCAGCGCTGTCAGAAGACGTCTCCGTGGTCCTGTGGCCGGCACGACTAAACGCCAAAGTCGCACGGAACGCTGTTACCTTCCCACCAAAGGTGGTCCCTATTTTTCTACTTGCATTTTTTACGTGCTTTCGAACTGCTAGGTTGGCAGAAGCTGGGACAAGTAACGGGAGCTCACCTTGTTACACGGCACTAGGGATTCTAACCGCTGAACTGCCGACCTTTCGATCGACAAGCTCAGCCATTGAGCCACCATGTCTGTATGTACTTACTTTAAGGCAGGGATCCCCAACCTCTGAGGCATGGATCATTTCGAATTGGACCATGCAAGCAGTGGGCGAGCAAGCATGTACATGTGCAGCTCCACTTGCATGAGAGGCAGGGGAGCGTGTGCACATGCGAAGCGCCACTTGTGCAAGTGGCATGCGTGCGAGCCCACCACTCATGCAAATAGAGCTGTGTACGCCTGCCATTCGCACAGAACCATCTCCTCTCCCCGTCATTACTGCTGCCAGTTTGCAAAGCTGGAAAGGTGGAGACTACAATTTTAAGGTACAAATGTATGTACAAAATAGGCGGTTAAGGAAGAAGGGGAATTCAGACACAAAACAAATTACTGTATGTAGAAAAGAAAGACCGTGCCAATCAAGAAGAACTCAAGATACTTACACACCAACGCACAAAGTATGAGGAATAAACAGGGTGAATTGTAAATCCAAGCATATGAGGGTAGATATGATATTGTTGCCATCCGGTAAACTTAGTGGGGTAAAACCCATGAATGGAATACATAGCTTGAAAGATTTAAACTGTTTAAAAGAAACAGACCTAATGAAAGAAGAGGTGGAGTTGCGCTATATATAAGAAATAACTACATCTCTACAGAAATAGAGCAATGGTGCAAATCCCCTTGAATGCCTTTGGGTCAGGTGTATATTACTGGCCACCCAAACAAACAGAGGAAATAGATGGATTTTTTGCTAGTCAGTTAACTAAGGTATGTAGGAAGCACATCACAATAGTAATGGGGGACTTTAACTACCCTGACATCAACTGGGAGACAAACTCTGCACCTAGTGGAAGACCAAAGAAATTCCTGACAAACTTAACAGACATCTTTGTCTCCCCAAAGATAAGAGAAAGGAGCTAGAAGGTCAGCCATACTGGACTTAATTCTGACTAACGGAGATGAAATGATAGAAGGTGTTGAAGTTATAGGAATCTTGGCAAGTGGGGGGAGTGATCATGCAACACTGGAATTCAACATTATGCAAGCACAAGCAATAGAATAAAGTCAAACTAGAGTTTTAGACTTTAATACAGATGATTTCAATAAACTTAGAGAGAGCTTGGGAAGGATTCCATGGATATAAACCAGTGGTGGAATTCAAATAATTTAACAACGGGTTTTCTGCTGGGTGGGCGTCGCCAGCGGGTATGACAGGCAGCAGTCAGCTCCTGCACCCCCTTGGGAGTGAAAATGGGCTGCGGGGGGGGGGGGGGGGGGCCCTGCCCCCCCCCCCGTGCCCCATTTTGGGCCTAGTAGGCCTCCCTGCACCCCCCAGGGAGCAAAAATGGGCCGCAGAGGGGACACGCTGCACCCCCACCCCCTGTGCCCCATTTTGGGCCTAGGATGCCTCCCTGAAGCCTCCTGAGAGCGAAAAAAGGC
>WNWU01000142.1:160722-219362 GCA_012654045.1 Ptyas mucosa
AAGGTCTATGGACTTCAACTCCCAGAATTCCTCAGCCAGCCATGTTGGCCGGGGGAATTCTGGGAGCTGAACTCCACCTGTCTTCAAAGTGGCTGAGGTTGAGACATTTTTGAACTCTTTTAATAAGGCCAGTTTTTCTGCCTCCCAGGATTGTAACTGCTATGGGAGAAAATTAGAAAAGGGGGTGTGTGTCTGTCTTAGATACCCCCTCCCCTCCCCAAAACTCCCAATGAATAAAGCACCGGCCATCCCCGAAGCCGTGTAACTTTTCCCAATTCAATCCGGTTTAGAAATCCGGTTTATTCCTTTGGACTCCCTCCCTCCCGCCCTCCACCCAGCGCTCTTGCGAGATCCCGATCCCAAAGGGACCGGGCGGTAAAACGCTACGCCTCCCTTCTGGGCTCCTGGGTTCGCTTTTTCCCATCCTAAAGAGGCGGGATCGGAGGCTGGGGAAAACAGCTGCAGGCGCGCCAAAATACCCCCCCCCCCGGGAGAAATCGCATGCAAAGGGGGGGGGGGGAGAGATTTGGGGGGGGGGTCCTGGAGGAGGGGAGGGGACGACTTGATCTTCTCACCTGCTGTTTTCCCTTCTCTCCCCCCCCCCCCCCCAAAACGCCCCCTTGCATTGTCTTCTCCAAGCGCAGCCTGGTTTCCCCTCCCAGCCCTGCTTTGCAGCTCGATCCATCCCTCCCTCCCTCCCCCACAATCCCCCAATCCCCCAAGGCAAGGCTGAAGATCCAGGACTCACCGGCCCCCGCCCTTCGGATGGGGAAACAAAGGCCCGGGGAGACGCTGAGCAGGAGCGGGCGGGTGGACCCCAGACCCAAACTCAGCCCCCAGCCGGCTCCCACCTCGCCCCACCCTTTTCGCATCTGATCCGTCCTTCCTTCGCTTGCATCCCCCCCCCCCCAGGTCCCTCCGTCCCGTCCGGCGCTACTGCGAGGGATAGGCTCGCCAGTCCGGATGGGGAGGTGGCTTGGTCGTGGAGGGCCCCCTCCCCTCCCCAAACTTTCCTCCCTCCCCCCCCCCTTTCCTTCCTTCCTTCCTCCCTCGGAACCTCCTTCCCATCATGCCTGTAACCCTTCAGAAGCCAAGAGGCAGATTTGGGGTGGGGTGGGGAAGAAAGGGGGGGAAAGAGGAGGGGGGAAAGGAAGAGAGGGAAACTTAGACACTTACACAGGTTGGTGGTGGTGGTGGTGGGAGATACGATGATACAAGAGAGATGAGAGATGTAATGAGGTCGTGTTGATACGATGTTATACATCCTTAGTAAGACCACACCTGGAATACTGCTTCCAGTTTTGGTCATCATATTACAAAAAAGATGCTGAGACTTTGGAAAAAGGGTAAAGTAAAGGTAAAGGTAAAGGTTCCCCTTGCACATATGTGCTGGTCGTTCCCGACTCTAGGGGACGGTGCTCATCTCCGTTTCAAAGCCAAAGAGCCAGCGCTGTCCGAAGACGTCTCCGTGGTCATGTGGCCGGCATGGCTAAACACCAAAGGCGCACGGAACGCTGTGACCTTCCCACCAAAGGTGGTCCCTATTTTTCCACTTGCATTTTTTACGTGCTTTTGAACTGCTAGGTTGGCAGAAGCTGGGACAAGGAACGGGAGCTCATCCTGTTTTGCGGCATTAGGGATAAGAACCGCTGAACTGTTGATCAACAAGCTCAGCATCCTAGCTACTGAGCCACTGCATCCTGATTTATCTAGACTAGCCATACCCAATTCTGGCAATGGTTCTTCACATGTTTTTGTCTCCAGGCCTTTAATCATCCTACTTGCTCTTCTCTACTCTTTTTCCTGGACGGGAAACTGGATGCGGTGGCTCAGTGGCTAAGACACTGAGCTTGTCAATCAAAAAGGTGGGCAGTTCAGCAGTTCGAATCCCTAGTGCTGCGTAATGGGGTGAGCTCCCGTTCCTTGTCCCAACTTCTGCCAACCTAGCAGTTCAAAAGCACGTAAAAAATGCAAGTAGAAAAATAGGGATCACCTTTGGTGGGAAGGCAACAGCGTTCCATGTGCCTTTGGCGTTTAGTCATGCCGGCCACATGACCACGGAGACGTCTTCGGACAGTGCTGACTTTTCGGCTTTGAAACGGAGATGAGCACCGCCCCCTAGAGTTGGGAACAACTAGCACATATGTGCAAGGGGAACCTTTACCTTTACCTTAGTCTAGATAAAAGAAGGATGAGGCGGGGACGGACATTACATCAGTATTCCAATATTTGAGGGTTGCCACAAAGAAGAAGGGGTCAACTTACTTTCCAAAACGCCAGAAGGAAGACAAATAATGGATGGAAACTAATCAAGGAGAGAAGCAACCTGGAATTAAGGAGAAACTTCCTAACAGTGAGAACAATTAATCAATGGAGCAGCTTGCCTTCAGACCTTGTGGGTATTTCATCACTGAAGGTTTTTAAGAAAGAAAAATGAAATGGTGTGGTCGCCTACTTGAGCAGGGGGTTGGACTAAAAGACCTCCAAGGTCTCTTATCAACTCTGTTCTGATTGATTTATTGGTTGGTTGGTTGGTTGGTTGAGTGATTATGGCCCTCCAGCCTGCAACACAGGACTGCAAGGTTTTTTTCAATCTTGATAACTAAGATGTGTGGACTGCAACTCTTTTGCAGCTGGCATCGTCTGTGGTTTCAGCACCCGGGATTCCAAGATTGTTTTCCAATCCTCTCATCCTGCAGGTGTTTTGGACTACAAGTCCCATCAATCCAACCCTGCAGCTGAGGCTGGGGGTTGATAGGACGTTCAAACCTGACATGCCTGGAGACCATCTAGCTGGAGAAAGGTTGTTGAGAAGCTTGAAAGAAAAGGTCGGATCGTATTTTTCCACCATGCAGAAAACTCTGGGTTATTGTTAACAGTCAGCCAGATATTTGGACTGGATCTGTCCTTTTTATCCACTGAGGGAGTCTTTCCCAGGCACCCTTTTTGGCTAAGAAACATTGGAAAATACTCCTGTTTTTTAGCCAAATTCTGGCATTCTGCTTGCAAGCTCCCAATGTCCCAAAAGTGTCCCCCCCCCCCCCAAGAGGGAAGTGGAGTTTCTGGTTTTTTTCTTTGAAGACGTTTCGCTTCCCATCCAAAAAGCTTCTTCAGCTCTGACTGAACAGCTCCCAACAAGCCCAATCTGCGGCATTTATTATTTTATTTTATTTTATTAGTTCGATTTATATGCCGCCCTTCTCCGGAGACTCAGGGCAGCTTACAATGCATTAAGCAATAGCCTTCATACTTTTGTATATACTTGCTTAGTAGGGCTTTTGCCCCCCCCCCAGCGGTGTTCTTTTTTATACAAAGTCAGCTTATTGCCCCCACAATCCTGGTCCTCATTTTACCTACCTCGGAAGGATGGAAGGCTGAGTCAACCTTGAGCGTGGTGAGATTTGAACTTGCAGTAATTGCAGGCAGCTGGCAGCTAAGTGCTAATTTAACAGCACTTTAGTCCACTGCGCCACCAGGCTCCTACGCGCATTGTGCCCCCCTCACCTCCAGATGTGAATGGGAATGTGTATCTTGTCTGGTTTTGGCTGACCTCATCTTTCCACCACTATCACCTCCTCCTCGTCCTCCTCGTCCCTTGCTTGCCACTTCTATCCTTGCACCCTCACCCTTCCTTTTGCCTGCTGTCCAAGGAGCAACTGGACTTTCTGGTTTTTCTTTGAAGTCATTTCGCTTCTCATCCAAGAAGCTTCTTCAGCTCTGACTGGAAGTGGGGGAATGGAAGGATTTATGACCAGCTGTCTGCAAGGAATATAAATCCTTCCATTCCCCATCATCCAGTCAGAGGTCTGTAGAGATTCTCGGTCATCCAGGTCATGGTTTATTTATTTATTTATTGGTTCGATTTATGTTCCGCCCTTCTCCGGAGACTCAGGGCGGTTTACAATGCGTAAAGCAATAGCCTTCATACTTTTGTATATACCTGCTTAGTAGGGCTTTCGGCTTCCCCCTAAGCGGTGTTCTTTTTTTAAAATACAAAGTCAGCTTATTGCCCCCACAATCCGGGTCCTCATTTTACCCACCTCGGAAGGATGGAAGGCTGAGTCAACCTTGAGCCTGGTGACATTGGAACTTGCAGTAATTGCAGGCAGCTGGTGCTACTTAACAGCACTTTAGTCTTCTACGCCACCAAGGCTCTAGTTGTCCCAAAGGTGCTTTTTCAGGAGGCAACTGGGCTTCCCCAGCTAGCATGAGACTTGAAGCCCACCTGTCTTAAAGTGGCCAAATTTAAAAAAAAAAAAACTGTGGTAGGAGACAGTGGAGAATTAAGGGGGGGGGAGAAGCCTCTGAAGGAATGGCTGGCTACTTCTGCATTGCTCCAAAGACAACATCTGGGAGCTGTCCATGACGTCACTGGCTGAATTGACTTCAAACGAATTTTACTGCTCCGACTAATGATCAATGATCTGACTTGGAAAGGCATTTCCCAGTTTTTTGTTTTGTTTTTTTTAAATTTAATTTATATGCCGCCCTTCTCCGGAGACTCAGGACGGCTTACAATGCGCTAAGCAATAGCCTTCATACTTTTGTATATTTATACAAAGTCAGCTTATTGCCCCCACAAACTGGGTCCTCAATTTACCTACCTTAGAAAGGATGGAAGGCTGAGTCAACCTTGAGCCTTGGTGAGATTCGAACCTGCAATAATTGCAGGCAGCTGGTGTTAATAACAGGGTGCTTTAGACCACTGTACTATCCAAGGCTCTTGGTTGTTAGGGTCCTTATATTAAAAACATTAGGAGTTTCTTATCTAAAAGAAAAATTTCTGAGAATGGGGATGTTGACTGAATCAACTGGAGGAAAAGCTTTTTGTCATTTATTTACAAACACACCCAAAATAATGCACATGGATCATCTGAAATGTCCTTACCACCATTATCTTGACAGCTCTACAATCCGAGAGGGATTAAAATGTGGTCACAATCAGTACTAACATTAATGACAGCAATTTCTATTTCACAGCTGCTTTAATAATTGGCTCGAGAGAATTCCTTGACATCTGTGGAGATTCTCGGTCATCCCAGGTCGTGGTTGTCCCAAAGGTGTTTTTTTTGCAAGAGGCAACCAGACTTTCTGGTTTCTCTTTGAAGACGTTTCGCTTCTCATCCAAGAAGAGCTTCTTCAGATCGTGTTTTCTTTGAAGACGTTTCATTTCTCATCCAAGTGCTGAAGAAGTACCACTGCTGTATGGAATTTATATGAAGTTTTTTTTCTAAAGGTAGCAAAACTTCCATGAATTCATTAGGAAAAACTCACAATATGTATCTATAATCAGAATAATTACGCTTTTCTTTGTCAACTGGTACTCCCAACATACTTACCTATCCTAATTCATTTTGCTGTTGATACAGGACAAAAAAAAGCCTCTTTCCAGTTCTTTAGCTGCTGTTGGCCTTTATAATTGAGTTATTCCCAAGGACCAATGGCATAGTGCAGTGATGGCTAACCGTTTTGCCGTCACGTGCCAAAAGCGTGGGGAGCGTGGGGGTCACGGGTGCGTGTGCATGTGCCCACATCCATAATTCAATGCGCCCCGCCCTCCCACGTATGCGCATGTGACCCCCCCACTTCCCCCTGATTTTGGCACGCAATGGCACGGTGAGCCCGGTAGGCCCATTTTTCCCCCTCCCGAGGCTCCAGAGGCTTTCTAGGAGCCTGGGGAGGACAAAAACAGCCTTCCCCATCTCCTTGGAGGCCTTCCGGAGGCCGGAAACAGCCAGTTTCCTGACTTCCGGTGGGACTGGAAGGCCTGAAAATCAGTTGGCCAGTGCGCGCATGTGTGCTGGAGCTGAGCTAGGGCAACACTTGCGTGCCCACCAATATGGCTCCGCGTGCCAACTGTGGCACCCGTGCCATAGGTTTGCCATCACAGGCATAGTGTATCAGTGTAACATGTGTGGATGCAAGCAGTGTAGCCTTTTGCAATTGACGGATGCAAATTTTGTCAATGCCACGTATTGTCTAAGACGTTTTTGCTACAGCATCCAGTGTAATGTTAGCCGCTGAGACCATGATGGCCAGTTTATGCCTTAATCTTTCAACTTTCATTTTCATATCTTGATACTTTGTGATCTTCTCCAATTCTTTGTCTTCTATTCTACTACCCCCTGGTATTGCCACATCCATTATCCACACCTTCTTCTTTCAACCACAGTCAAAACTGGTGTGTTGTGTGTCCAGACTTTAAGTAGTTTCTATTTGGAAATCCCACAATATTTTAATAACAACATTATTATTTATAACACACCGATTTTCTAGTGTTCCCTTACAATTTAGGGTAACTAGCAACAATTTGAACCAGGGGTATCAAAATGGTGGCGTCACCTTGTTTTCACACGACGTATCGTGTGTGAAGTTTCCGAAAGATGGCCTAATTAATTCATGAGCCATGAGCCAAACTTCAAAAGAAATACAGTCATTTATTAGGAGCACCATTTCGGCAATATTCGGATGCAGTTAGAACTAATCCCACGTAGATTTACATTCCCCTATGACCCTGTCTCTTCCCTCCTCCCTGGCCATGTCATAAATCACATTCTCCCAATTAATCACTTTGGCTGGCTGTGAAACCCAACACTCTCCTACTGATTGCGATAAGAAAGCATCTATGGAATGTAGCTTCAGTTACGGAAATCAATCAGCTCTATCAGTTCTCCCTCCCTCTTGCTCATGGCAACTTGAAAGCTTTGGAAGTTGACATCATGACTTTTCCCTTCACTAAACCGGGGGTAGGCGTGGCCAGCATGTGATGCATCCGGCCCGAGGCTGCAAATTTAACACCCCTGATTTAAACTAATACAAGGGTCATTTCGAAAATGACAAAGGACTAGTGTTATATCGCAAGCACAGACAGATAGAACACAAAGTAAAACATCATATAAAAACTATATCTACTGTACACGGAATGAATCACACCATAAATAAAGATATAGTCACATTTGGTGAAAGAACATGAACAAAGGGAGCAGGGAATTCCACAGGTGTACAGAAGACCTTTTCTTTGGTCCTGTTCTTAGGAAAATTTCTGAGGTATCCCTTTACATTATCCCCTTTGCACACTCTGGTTGATTCAAAGAAGTAATCTGTTAATTGCTGGAATCTTTTTCAAAGCCATTGTAGCACTCTGGATTAATTGCAATTTCAAAAAATCTTCAGACATCTCCCCGGGAATGATTCACCAGATAACTGTTGTGTCTTCAATAGAGTTGTTTCATCATAACACTCGTGTGGTTTGTGGGGGATGATGAAATGCCCGGAATCGAAGGCATTCCGCAATTTATTTGAGCCTCTTCTCTTTCTGAATGTGTTTATCCTTTTGTGGCAAGAGGTTTAAGAGCAGAATAATTCTCATTTTGCCCAGGGATTAGTTCAGGGGTCGGCAACCTTAAACAAAGAGCCACAAAGGTCCTAACCTGAACCTCCGTTCAATTCTGGAGCTGACCGGAAGTCTGGTTCCCCCACCATAGAGTCTCCTCCTAGTGCAGCATCCTTTTTCCTCTACCTGTCCTAACTGAAAGCCCTATCAATTGTGGAGCCCACCAACAACAGGGAGTCGCAGCAGAGGCATGAAAGAGCCACATGCGGCTCCAGAGCCACGGGTTGCTGACCCCTGGTTTAGTTGATCTGGGCTGCAAGGATCGAGATGACCACTAGATGGCAGGAAAGAGACACAGAGTCTAGGGGTCCTTTGGAATTTCTGCACCTCAAATCATCTTCATCCACCCAACTCTGTAATAGTCTGTGAGAATAACCTTGGGAGACAGAAGGAGGAGGAACAGCAGCCTAAGTCAGTCAGACAAAAGATATCTCAGCCCACAGAAAAAGAAGGGGTGTGGGAAGCATCTCAGAAGGAATCCACCCTAGTTCCCTGGAAAGTAAATGCAGGGGAGGGGAGAAGTGCTTTCAGACTTGCAAGATACTCTTACTATGACCTTACAATAAAGGTAATGTTAAGTACTCATGGTTTGGGTTTCTTGTCTGGATTACAGGTAGACCTCGACTTGCAGCCATTCAACTTTGCGACCATTCAAAGTTACAACGGCACTAAAAAAAGTGACTTAGTTTTTCACACTTTCATCCGATGCGGCATCCCCATAATCACAATCATGATCCAAATTCAGACGCTTGGCAACTGGTTCATATTTATGACCGTTGCAGTGTCATGGGGTCATGTGATCCCTTTTTGCGATCTTCTGACCAGCAAAGTCTGTGGGGAAGCCAGATTCGCTTAACAACCGGATTACTAACTTAACGGCAGGGATCCCACTGTGAAAAGAAAGGTAAATGGGGCAAAACTCACTTAACAACTGTCTCACTTAGCAACATGTCAGGCCTGGAAGCCATATTTTGCCTTGGGCCTTTAGGCATGCCACATTTACTACTGTGGGGAAATGGGATGGGGGGATTGCATGGAGCCAGGGTGATATCTAGTCATAATAACATTCCTTTCTCAGAGAGTCAAGGACATCTTGCCCTGCACCTGGAGGGGTGAGTGGGAGGCATCTCCAGATGGGACGGTGATTTGATTGGACCATGTGATGGACATGTAGGTGCTGGGCAGGGACCTGGACTTTCCTTTGGGTGGGGAAAACCTGGAAGCTTTCAGATTCGGGTTTTCCCAGATGTGCCAATATAACATCTCTAATAAAATGGAACTTTGAGGAACTGGGCTCGGTCGTGGTCATAAGTCGAGGACTACCTATACCTCAAAGGGGTGACACGTATCCGTTTCGCTTCTCCTCCCAAGGAGCATTCACCGCTTTGGGGGTTCTCCCCAGTGAGTCCTTTGATGAGTGGCGAGTTGCAGCTTCCGACGAAAGCTCTTCCCGCAGTGCACACACGTGTAGGGTTTCTCTCCGGTGTGAACCTTCTGGTGGGAAAGAAGGTATTTGCTGCTGGTGAAGCATTTCCCACATTCGAGGCATTTATAGGGTTTCTCTCCCGTGTGGATCCTTTCGTGAGTGATGAGGTACACCTTCTGGCTGAAGCTCTTCCCGCACTCCAAGCACGTGTACGGTTTCTCCCCGGTGTGGATTCGTTGATGGGAAATGAGATTTTTGCTACTGCTGAAGCTCTTCCCGCACTCCAGACATCCGTACGGCTTCTCCCCGGTGTGGAGCTGTTGATGGTGGGTGAGGCTCGCCCCATGGCTGAACCTCTTCCCGCACTCCGGGCATTCGTAGGGTTTCTCCCCGGTGTGACTGATCTGGTGGGAGTTGAGGTTCGACTGCTGAGTGAACGCCTTCCCGCAGGTTGGGCATTGGTACGGCTTCTCCCCGGTGTGGATCCGGAGATGGGAAGTGAGGCTGGCGCTCTGACTGAAGCCTTTGCCGCACTCTTTGCATTTGTACGGCTTCTCTCCCGTGTGGATCTTTTTATGGGAGCTGAGGTATTTGATGTCGCTGAAACACTTGCCGCATTTGAAACATTCGTAAGGTTTCTCGCCCGTGTGAGTTCGGTGGTGGGAAATCAAGATATCTCTCCTCTTGAAGCTCTTGCCGCACACCTGGCACTGGAACGGTTTTTCCCCCGCGTGGGATCCCACGTGGAGATAAAAGGAGGATTTGCAACTGGAGATCTTCCCACATACCGCATACTCATTTTTTCCCATCATTTTCTCTATTCGCCCTTCACGGGCCTCACTGTTCAACTCGGCCTTTGTTTTCTTCTTTTTTCTCTCTTCTGCTTCACTTCCGATTCCTTCAAAAAACAGATTGCTTGCCTCTCCTTTAGACTCACTCTGCTGTCCCTCAGCCTCTGGGAGTGGGGGGGGGGGGAGAATTCAGATTAAGAGGTAAAAAAATCAAAGAATGTGTAAAATGAGAATGACAAAGCAGATTTTTGACATGTATAATAAACCCTGCTAGTCAATTAAAAAAAAAAAGAACATCCAACATTAGACTTAGAATCAGTGGTGGGATTCTACTGGTTCGGGAGAACCGTTTGTTCTGACTTTCAGCCGTGAGCGAACCGGTTCTCTCTTTCTTTGAAGTGAGCCTGCCCGCCCTCCCTTGCGTTATACTTACTTATATTTCTGTTTCCGAAGCCCAGCTGATCGGGGCGGCAGAGTGGATTGCCGCTCCTCAGTTGCTTTTCTTGCTCTCAGCAACGCGGAAGATCAATTTTTTTCAAAAGCGCGTGCTCAGCGAACTGGTTGTTAAACCAGTAGGATCCCACCACTGCTTAGAATAACTTTATTGTCCCTTTGAATGTACACTAATCAGCATACATTAAAAATACATTAAAAAAACTTTGGAAGGATCAGTTAGTGAAAAGGTCATAAACCTCTAAAAAAAATATACAGGTATTCCTCAACCTATATCCGTGATGGCGAACCTATGGCACGGGTGCCACAGGTGGCACGCGGAGCCATATCGGTGGGCACGCGAGCTCAGCTCTGGCACACATGCGTACACCAGTCAGCTGATTTTCAGGCCTTCTGAGCCCACTAGAAGTCAGAAAACACACTGTTTCCGGCCTCTGGAGGGTCTCTGGGGGGGTGGGGAAGGCCGTTTTTGCCCTCCCCAGGCTCCTAGAAAGGCTCTGGAGCCTGGGGAGAGCAAAAAACAGGCTCACCGTGCCATCGTGTGCCAAAAGCGGAGGGGGGGGCAGGGCACATAGAATTATGGATGTGGGCACGCATGCATGTGACCCCACCGTGCTCCCCCCACTTTTGGCACGTGATGGCAAAAAGGTTAGCCATCACTGACCTATATCCATTTGTTCAGCAACTATTCTAAGTTGTGACGACGCTGAAAAAAGTGATTTACGATCGGTCTTCAAACTTTCGACTGTCATAGCATCTCCACAGTCAAAATTGACTCCCGGGAGATAAAAGACTGGTTCTAGCAAATACCGCATTTTTCAGGCGTATAAGACGCTCTGGAGTATAAGACGCACCTTAGTTTTTGGGGAGGAAAATAAGAAAAAAAAATCTGCCTCTGCCTACCAGCATCCATCAGTATTCATCTGGCCAGCGTCCTGTCAGTATGAGAGGGTTGAGGGCTGTTTGGAGACTGAAACAGTATTTGCTGTATGAGCAACAAGGAAGGCGATAGCAAGGAGCCTGGGCGTGGCTTAGGTCTGCAGCTCTGGGTCTGTGCTAAAGCTGCAAACTAGTCTGCTGCTCAAAACTGAAACTGAAACTCCTCTCCTCTGCTTGTGTTTTGCTTGGAAAACCTGCTTTTGGTATTGTATATTTTACTTCATGTACTATATTATACAGTATATAAAGAGAAGTTATTGAATGCTGCTGAATCAGTTACTTGTGCGTGTTTTCTGGATGTGACTTCTGCTGCAAACTCCTTGCAGCAAATAGCAAACAGCCAGGTCAGCTTCAGCACATTATTGCAGCCTGATTCAGCACGAGGAGCTGATTGGTGGATGGACTGGCCTCTCGGAATACCCCCAATCAGCTGTTCCAGGCTGCAGGGATTGCCACAGACCATCTCCGCCTCCGTGCCTCGTGTTTTTGACTACATTCGGTGTATAAAATGCACCCAAATTTTCACACTCTTTTGGGGAGGGAGGAGTGCGTCTTATACTCTGAAAAATACAGTAATAAAACCTCAAGTGTCCCTGTTATTTATTTCTTGAGTTTCTGCTCTGCCAAGCCTTGAAATTCATGGCAATTTACAACTATAAAGCTGAGCAGTATGTACTACACACAAGGATAAAATGAATAAAACAAGCATATGTAATCTGTAGGTACCATCAGCTAAGGAGTATTGACTGGTTTAAAGACTTAAAAACATGAAGTCTTTTTGGATGGGCTGTTCTAAACTCAGAGACGGACAGCTGCCTGTTTAAAAAAATAAACAGAATGGCTTTGACACACTGATTTTGAGAAATGAGCGTCAAAGGGGGGTGTTGTGGCCCACCAGCGGCCAGCAGATTTGGACAGTGAGGAGGTTGGGGAAGAACATGGGCCAGTCCTGGAGTCTGGGGAAAGCTGTGATGAGGGCTCTGAGTAGGAGGCAGAGAAGGGGCCAGGGCCGTATACTACTTATCAGCTGCCTTCGGAGTCAGACATCAGTGAGGCAGACGAACAGCTGGAGCCTGTTCCCAGGGTGCGCATGCGCAGACTTGCCAGACGAAGGGAACAGCTAAAGAGCAAGGGTCGCCTTGGGAGTAAGGCCACAGGTGGACGATGAATGGCCCCTCCCAGAGGGAATAAAAGAGGAGCGAAAGGGGAAGTGGAGTTTGCAGGAGACAATTAGTTCGCTTAATTGGTTTGTGACTCTCTGCCAAGTTTTGAAGATGGAACCTGGCAGCTCCCCAAGCCAGATAAGGTCTGTGACTGTAAATTCATCCTCGAAAGACTTTGCTAGATGTGAATGAGAAGAATTCACAGTAATGTCATAAAAAGAGATTTTCGTCGGAGTCTGCTTCATGGTTTTGGGGAGCCTAGGCCAGAACAGGGGGAGGGGGAGCTTACCGAGAGAAACCACGATTCCCTTAATCTCCTCCATCACTTCTTCGTGCAAAGCTTTCTGCTCCGCATTCAGCAGCCCCCACTCCTCCTCCGTAAAGCCCAGAGCCACCTTCTCCAACGTCACCAGACCCTGAAAGGAAAGAAATGTTTTCCTTGTACCCATCCTGTACCAGGCTTTTCCTACTGAGCAAAGTCTTGGCCAAGCTGCAGTGAGCGTTATTCGACTAAGCTTCCTTCGGCATATTCGGTGCCCTGCAAAGAGGCTGGGACTACAACACCGATCGTTCAGAGCTGGTTTAGTTGTCAGATGTGGTGGTTCAGCCCCAACTCATCTGCAGAGCTCCAGCTTGGGAAAGGCTGCAGAAGAGAAGGCAGGAATAGCAATAGCCCTTAAGACTTATATACCGTTTTACAGTGTTTTACAGCCCTCTCTAAGCGGTTTACAGAGTCAGCCTCTTGCCCCCAACAATCTGGGTCCTCATTTTACCCACCTCAGAAAGATGGAAGGCTGATTCAAACTTGAGCCGGTCAGGATCGAACTGCTAGCATTGGGCAGAGTCATCCTGCAATACAGGTAGTCCTCCACTTACAACCAATCAAAGTTATAACCAATAGTTAATGACCAATCAAAGTTATAACAGCCCTCAAAAAAGTGACTTTATGACCATTTTTCAGTTATGACCTTTGCTGCATGGCCATGATCATGTGATCAAAATCCAGACGTTTAGCATTAGGTTCGTACGTATGATGGTTACGGTGTCCCAAGGTCCCCTTTTGCGACCTTCTAACAAGCAAAAGTCAATGGGGAAGCCGGGTTTCTCTTAACAACCGGGTTACTAACTTATCAACCGCAGCAATTCACTTAACGACTGAGGCAAGAAAGGTCGTAAAATGGGGCAAAACTCACTTAACAAATATCTCGCTTAACAACAGAAGTTTTGGGCTCAATTGTGGTTGTAAGATACAGGTAGTCCTCAACTTATGATCACAACTGAGTCCAGAATTTATGCTGCTAAGTGAGACATTTGTTCAGTGAGTTTTGCTCCCAGGTGGTGACTTTTCTTGCCACATTTTTTATGGGAATCACTGCCGTTGTTAAATTAACCCTGTTACTAAGTGAACCTGACTTCCTCATTGACTTTGTTTCTTGGAAAGTCACAAAAGGGGAATCAAATGACCTCGGGACACCGCAACCGTGTTCTGCCCCAGCTATCGACCCTAAAAAACACACAAAGTCCGTCCAAACCTTAGTTTACTAAATAAACAAGTTTTTTACAACAAAGGCTGTTAATTAACTGCATTAACAGCCACCAAGAATTCAAAGAATAATACTGAAAGCTTACTGTGGTTGGCAGAATGCCCAGAAGCAATTTGCAGGAAGCTGATAAGATAAGCAAGACAAGACACAAAGGTATGTGAACGAAGCTGTTCCCTGCAAATTGCTTCAGTCGGCGGTCCTCCTTAAATAGGCTAAGGGAGTGGCCAATTAGCCCCAAGCCTTACTCTCGAGGAGACTTCCTCCTGAGGAGCCACTTCTGCCTTTTGGCAGCTCCGCGTGCCCGTGCATCGAGAAGAGGCTCCTCCTCTTCGTCCTCGTCACTTAAGGGAGCTTCTGGAGGTTCTGAAGGCCCTGGCTGATTCCCCACCTCAGGGACCACATCTTCTCCAGCCTCATTGTCTGACTCGAGTGCCAGCTGCACAGGCTGCTGGCGCAGCACCACACCAGCCTCCTCGCTGTTGGAATCAGCTACTAGCTGCACAGGCTGCTGACGGGCCACAACAAACCGTCATAAATGTGACTCAATTGTCAAGCACCCAAATGTAAAACCACATGACCACAGGAATGTTGCAACAATCGTGTGAGGATGGTCATAAGTCACTTTTTCAGTGCCGTTGTAACTGTGAACAGCCACTAAATGGACTGTTGTAAGTCGAGGACTACCTGTCCTACTGCGCCACCACGGCTAACCCATCAACTTCCCATCCCTGGCCTTCCTATTGCAATGGGAGATGAGAGAGCGCGACAGAGGGAAGATAAGAGAAGAAGCATTCTAGCAATTGCTGGACATCTCTCCTGTTGTTTATCACGTACCTGATTTTGCGGCAAAGGACAGCTTTCCACCAAACCATCAAGAGAAAAATCAGAGCATAAGCCAGGTGGGTTTGGTGCATCTCCTAGAAGGGGAAAAAAATATAAGGGATATTTATTATAGTTAGGGTCAAACCTTCTCACTGTTCTGACCTAGGCTTCCCAAGAGCACGAAGCAGACTCCTTGTCCTGATAACCACCCCCCTTTTATTAAGTTACTGTGAATTCCTCTCATTCACATCCCGCAAAGTCTTTCAAGGGAGAATTTACAGTTACAGACCTTATCTGGCTTGGAGAGCTGCCAGGCTGGTATCTTCAAAACTTGACAAGAAGTCTCTGAGAGTCACAACCAATTAAGCGAACTAATTGTCTCCTCCAAACTCCCCTCCCCTTTTGCTCCTCTTTATTCCCTATGGGAGGGGCCATTCACCATCCACCTGTGCAGGGGTGGGCTCTAAATTTTTTTACTACCAGTTCTGTGGGTGTGGCTTATTTTGTGGACGTGGCTTGATGGTCATGTGACAATTCTTTAGGACTTAGCAGAGGTACTGGTCTACCAGGCTTTTAACTGCTTGCAGAGCTGTACTGGTCTATCCATTTGTTTTTGGAGGCACTGGTCTATCCATTTATTTTTGCAGACATCGGTCTACTCATTTGTTTTTGGAGGCACTGGTCTACCCATTTGTTTTTGTAGGCATTGGTCTACTCATTTGTTTTTGGAGGCACTGGTCTACCCATTTATTTTTGCAGGCACCAGTCTACTCATTTGTTTTTGGAGGCACTGGTCTACCCATTTATTTTTGCAGGCACTGGTCTACTCATTTGTTTTTGGAGGCACCGGTCTACCACCACAATGCCTTTTAACACTGATTAGCTGTAGGGCGGCCCTTTGAAGCCCCGCGGCAAGAGTTTAAACAGTTTTTTTCCTTCTAGCCGATCAGCTGGAACTCGGGAGGCAGATTGGGGGTGGGGCCAAATAAAAGGTAAGAATAACGCAGGGGGAGGCGGGGGTGGGAGGCAGAACCGATTCGGTGACATCATATTGTCACCGCTACCGGCTCGGCAGAACCGGGCCGAACTGGGAGGAACCCACCACTGCACCTGTGGCTTTACTCCTGAGTTGACCCTTGTTCCTTAGCTGTTCTCTTCTCCTGGGAGCTCTGCGCATACGTACACTGGGAACAGGCTCCAGCTATTCTTCTGCCCCACTGATGTCCGACTCCAAAGGCAGCTGATAACTGTCAGACAGCCCTGTCCCCATCTCTGCCTCTGAGGCAGAGCCCTCATCAAAGCCTTCCCCAGACTCCAGGACTGGATCAAGTTCCTCCCCAACTTCCTCACTGTCTGAGTCTGCCACGAGCTCCGCTGGCTGCTGGCAGGCCACAACACTCACCTGCTTCCTGTTTCTAGGCAAAATGACCAATATTGTCTACGATACGGGTAGTCCTGATCATTTTATGACCTTTTGCAATTACGATGGATGTTTTACACCTTTGTAAAGTGTCCCAGAATTTTGATCATGTGACCATGGGGACCCTGCAATGGTCGTTAAGTGTGAAAAAGTGCTCATAAGTCTCTTTTTTCAGTGCTGTTGTAACTTGGAATGGCCACTAAGTGAACTGTTGTAAATTGAGGACTACCGGTATTTCAATCCCAATGGGAAAAGAGATCAACAAAATCTTCCTCCTCATTTAAACTCTCTTGAATGTGGTAGTATGGGTAGACAAAACCCCAAAAGTATTTCCCGCAAGCCAACAACACCCAACATAACAGTTATTTTTGAAGAAAATCAAGGAAGGGTGGGGAGTGAGTTAGAAAATGACTCCATATTCCTTACCCAGTGATGTATCATCTTGGTGATCTCCTTCTAAGATCCACTGTGGAGCCACTTCAGTGACACGGTTCTGCACCAGAGAGAGAAAGAATCACTCAAGGACAGAGATTAGAAAGAGGACAAGATTTGGGGAAAGGATCTCCACAATCTCCTCCAGAGACGATTTCCAGAAAAAATCTGATGGAATTAGGAAAGGAGTGACTTCCAGGACAATTTTACCCACCTCTCAAATCAGCCAGGAGGCATCTCCCTCACCTTTTGATCTTCCTGCTTCCTGTCCTCCTCTTGGCTCAGGAGAAATCCTTCGGCCAGGGCCACCGCCTGCGAGCTGGTGTCTGCACCACACTGTCTCACCCAGCTCTTGATCTCTGGGGGCAAGATGGCCAGAAATTGCTCCAGCACCACCAGATCCAAGATCTCCGCTTTGGTGTGATGTTCTGGCTTCAACCACTGACGACAAAGTTCGTGGAGTCGGCTACAAACCTCTCGGGGACCCGCAACTTCCTGATAGCCAAACTGCCGGAAGGGCCGGTGCTGTGCGCTGCTCAGACTCACTGTAGGTCCTCCTGAGATATTTTCAACAGTCGTTGGCCAAATGTGGGCACTGCTACCCATCTGATTGCAAGGAATCGCTGGTTTTTCTTGGAAGCCATCAATGTTTGGTCGTCGTAGATTCGATTGCAGTTCCCGGGCAACGTTCAACATGGCCATAGAATTGCTTTCTGCTTTTTTTTGGCACGTGGACCCAGCCCTGTAAAACCAAGAGAAGATACAATTTATCCTTCTGTGAAAGCAGAGGATTACAGGTAGGCCTCGACTTTCAACCACAAGCACTTGGTAGAGCAGCACTGAAGAAATTGAAAGAAGAAACTCAAAAGTCACAGACAAAATGGCACCTCTATCCTTTTTTAAAAAAAAATTTTTTAAACAGAAACAACATAAAAAACATCAGCCTTCCAAACTTTTACAGACAGTATTTCGATTGATGAAAATCATTACGTGCTCTCAAAATTTTCAAATTCTCATTATATGACAAATATTCTTACCTCTAACTAAAAAACAAAACAAAACAACAACAACAAGTGCTTAAACATTTTATCCAAATTTCATTTCATATATAATATTTCATCTCCATACTTTATTATCTATCCATTGGTAAAATAGCTCCCATATCAAATAATATTGTTTATCTTCCTGTTTTCTTATTTCAAATGTCAATCTACTCATTTCGGCACAATCCAGCATTTTCTTAATAATTTCTTCATCAGTAATCATCTTCTCTCCTTTCCAGTTTTTTGCAAATATGATTCTAGCTGCTGTTAATATATTCACAATTAAATATTGTAATTCTTTGTTAAATGTCTCTGGTAAGATCCCTAATAAAAATATCTCTGGTTTAAAGTCAGTATGTCTCTGTCATTTTTTCCAACCATGTGTGTATCTTAGTCCAAAATCTCCTTGCTTCTACGCATGTCCACCACATGCGTAATAGGATCCTGGGATCTGATGGCACTTCCAGCACTTCTCCGATTTGTTCTTGAACATTCTGGCTATCCTTGGCGGGGGTAAATACACCTCTATCCTTAAGGTAAAGGTAAAGGTTCCCCTCACACATATGTGCTAGTCATTTCCGACTGTAGGGGGTGGTGCTCATCTCCGTTTCAAAGCCGAAGAGCCAGCGCTGTCCGAAGACGTCTCCGTGGTCATGTGGCTGGCATGACTCAACGCCAAAGGCGCACAGAACGCTGTTACCTTCCCATCAAAGGTGGTCCTTATTTTTCTACTTGCATTTTTTACATGCTTTCGAACTGCTATGTTGGCAGAAGCTGGGATAAATAACAGGAGCTCACCCCCGTTACGCGGCACTAGGGATTCGAACCGCTGAACTGCCAACCTTTTGATCGACAAGCTCAGCGTCTTAGCCACTGAGCCACCATGTCCCTTTTTAATTTAATTTAATTTAAATGCTACGATGAGGCTATTCCTACAAGGATCAGGACTAAGCAAGCCACGGTCTGTGACACTCTATGGAAGTGAAAGTTGAGACTCTGACGAAGCAAGATAGGAAGAATATTGACACCTGTGTAGTGTTAAAGAAGACGCCTGAGAATACATAGACAGCCCTGAAAACAAACAAAGGGATAGCCAGAGTTCTCACGCAAGGCACACAAACGATCAGATTCAAATTAACCTACTTTGAACACATCATGGGAAGACTCAGCTCTCTGGAGAAGACTCTGATGCCGGGAAAGATGGAAGGAAAAGCAAAGAAGAGGATGACCAGCAGCAAGGATTCAAGTTACAGAATAACTGGAAGGGACTTTGGAGCAGTAGTGGGTTTCAATTTCATTTGCTACCGATTTGCTCGTGGGTGTGGGCGCTGCATGCGCAGAGACATCTGGGCGGGTGGAGAGAGCCTCCCGCCGCTACCAGTTCGCTTGATCCTGGGTGAACCAGTAGCAATCCACCACTGCTTTGGAGGTCTTCTAGTCCAACCCCCTACTCAGGCAGGAGACCCTATACCCATGATGGCGAACCTATGGCACGCGTGCCACAGGTGGCACTCAGAGCCATATTGGTGGGCATGTGAGCTGAGCTGCAGCGTGCATGCGTGCACCGGCCAACTGATTTTCAGGCCTTTTAGGCCCACCGGAAGTTAGGAAAGACACTGTTTCTGGCCTCCAGATGGCCTCTGGGGGGGGGAGGGAGACCCATTTTTTGCTCTCCCCAGGCTCCAGAACCTTTCTAGGAGCCTGGAGTGGGTGAAAACGGCCTTCCCCACCCCACACCGGAGGCCAGAAACAGCCTGTTTTCCAACTTCTGGTGAGACTGGAAGTCGGGAAACGGGCTGTTTCCGGCCTCCGGAGGACTTCCGGGGTGTGGGGAAGGCTGTTTTCGCCCTCCCCAGGCTCCTAGAAAGGCTCTGGAGTCTGGGGAGAGCGAAAAAAGGGCCTACCCTTTTTGACATCATGTGTCAAAAGCGGGATGAGTGGGGGGGGGTCGCGTGCACATGTGCAGAGGGCGAGGCACATAGAATTATGGCGTGGGCACGCACGCATGTGACCCCCCGCTCTCCCTCCATTTTTGGCACGCGATGTCAAAAAGGTTAGCCATCACTGCCCTATACCATTTCAGACAAATGGTTGTCCAATCTCTTCTTCAAAACCTCCAATGATGGAACACCCACAATTTTTGGAGGTACGTCGTTCCATTGATTAATTGTTCTGTCAGGAAATTTTGTCAGTGTATAAGAAATTATGAGCTGGGCTAGCCATAACAACAAGACAGCTAATGGGAACTGTTTGGTGACTAAGAAACAGGATCTGTTGTGAGCCATGGGAGACAGCTGAGAGCCTGGGCGTGGTTTAGCTTAACTGGTCTGTATATATAAGAGTTCTTCTAGTTCTGATCCTCCCTTCCAATTCTGTGATTTCTGGCTTCTGCTTCTTGTCCTTGTATTTGCTACCAGGTTGCAAGAGCTGCATGGCTATTGTATACATGCATCATGTTTTATATTATTGTACTGTAGGTACTGTACTATGAGTCCGGGTGGCGCAGTGGACTAATTCACTGTTATTAAGATCAGCTGCTTGCAATTACTGCAAGTTCAAATCCCACCAGGCTCAAGGTTGACTCAGCCTTCCATCCTTTCTAAGGTAGGTGAAATGAGGACCCAGATTGTGGGGGCAATAAGCTGACTTTGTATAAATATACAAAAGTATGAAGGCTATTGCTTAACCCACTGTAAGCCGCCCCGAGTCTCTGGAGAAGGGCGGCATATAAATCAATTTTTTTTAAAAAAATTAAAAAAAATAAGTTTCTTCTATAAATGAATCCTGCTGAATTATTTACTTGTGTGCTGGTTGGATTGCTGCAAACTCTTAACCAATTTCTCTCTGGTTCTAGGTTGGAGTGTCTCTGGAAGACCTGAAGGATCGGCTTCTTGTTTAACATTTTTATTGAGTTATAAAATGTAATAGAATTCTTTATTGGCCAAGTGTGATTGGACACACAAGGAATTTGTATTAGATGTATATGCTCTCAGTGTACATAAGGAGAATAAAATTCATTCATCAAGAATAAAAAGATACAACACTTAGTATCGTACTAGGAAACAAATAAAAACAGTATAAATTGAAAGATACAAGCAACATGGTTATAATAATACGTGGGAAGAGATTGATACTAGTAAGGAAGAGACGAACAATATTAATAGTCTTAGTAGTTAATTTGACAGTGTTATGGGAATTAGTTGTTAAGCAGAGTGATGGCATTCAGGAAAAAACTGTCCTTGTGTCTAATTGTTCTGGTGTGCAGTGTTGTTTTAAGGGTAGAAGATGAAACAATTTATGTCCAGGATGTGAGGGGTCTGTAGATATTTTCACAGCCCTCTTTTTGACTCGTGCAGTATACAGATCCTCAATAGAAGGCAGGTTGGTAGCAATTGTTTTTTCTGCAGTTCTAATTATCTGTTGAAGTCTGTGTTTGCCTTGTTGGGTTGCAGAGCCAAACCAGACAGTTATGGAGGTGCAGATGACAGACTCAATAATTCCTCTGTACAATACAAAGTACAAAAGTAAATAGGAAAATGGTGGGGAGGAAGAGGGGGAAGAAAAGTGAGGAAGGATAAGAAAAAAAAAGAAAAAGAAACATTGACTTTGGACTCTTTCTGTTGCAGTAAAATAAGGCATTAGCATCGTCACAACTTTTTGTTTTTTCATTATAATGCGAGCAAGCCATTTCTATAAAGATGTATCAATCTACTCGGTAAAAAGGAAGACCTGAAGGATCGGCTTAAGGACAGGCTCATCCAAGAGAAAAATCTCTCTAGGTATGTGGTCGCTCCCAGTTGACACGGACTTGATCAAGAGCAAACCATCATCAACAGGATCAGAAAGACCTGGATTCAGGTCAACCCTCCACCCCAGGGGTGAAATGCTCCCGGTTCAGACCGGATCACCTGATCCGGTAGCGATGGAGGCAGGTGGTTCGGAGAACCAGTAGCAAAAGTCCCTGCCCCACCCCCATGCCCAGCTGAGCCGCACAATCATCAGAGGCTTTTTTTTTTACTTTTAAAAGCATTTTTTCTACAACCTCTTTGGCCGAAAAATTGCTTTTAAAAGTAAAAAAGAAGCCTCTGATGACCTCGTGGCTCAGCTGGGATCCTCAAAGGCTTTTAAAAGCTTCTGACATCCAAGCTGAGTTGCCTGATCATCAGAGGCATTTAAAAGAAATAAGCCTCTGCCGATCAGGCAACTCAGCTGGGATCCTCAGAGCCTTTCGAAACCATTTTTTTACAACCGAAAAAATGTAGAAATGTAAAAATGTAGAAAAAATGATTTTAAAAGTAAAAAAAAAATTGGCCACGCCCACCCAGTCACATTATCCCTCCCCAAGCCACGCCCACAGAACTGGTAGTAACAAATTTTAGATTTCACCACTGCTCCACCCCCCTCGCCAGGTGATTGGCAACACTGAGCAATTTGCACGCCCAGCTTGCGATGGCCAAAACAGGAACCTCCCAGCCCATGGTGCTGATGCAGGATGACCCAGAAGGCACCGCCTCCCACCTGGGCCAGGATGTATTGGGCTGCTCTGCAAGCAGGTGCTTACCAGATGCTCTCCGGAGAGGCGATCAGGGGCTGCAGCTGCCTGCCTGAGTTTGCAGGCAAAGGATGCAACCTGCACGAAACACTGACGCCACCTTTGCGCCTCCTGCATTTCTGCCAGAAGCAGGGCGGGCCTTCACTGGAAAGATCCAGTCCTCCACTTCCCTCCGCCCCCCCATTTCCTTCCTCTCTAGGAATCCGTCTTCTGTTGTCTTAACCCCTCCACGACCGAAGAGCTCTAGGGTGCGATGCCCTGTATCCTATGCATGCTTAAAGCAAGCTCCGTCTCAAGATTTGGTGGCCTCAAGGAATTACAGGATTACAGAAGGGCAGAGTTGGAAAGGACCTTGGCGGTCTTGTAGTCCAACCCCCTGCTCAAGCAGGAGACCCAATACCATTCCGGACAGGGTCTCCTGCTTGAACAGGGGCTTGGACTACAAGACCTCCAAGGTCCCTTCCAACTCTGCCCTTCTGTAATTCTGTTCTTTCAGATAAATAGCTGCCCAATCTCATCTTAAAAAATCTCCGCTGATGATTGTATTTTATGATTATCACTTGTTGCTCATGTGTACACTGAGAGCTTATGCACCGGAGACAAATTGTTTGTGTGTATCCAATCACACTTGGCCAATAAAAATTCTATTCTATTCTATTCTATTCTATTCTATTCTATTCTATTCTATTCTATTCTATTCTATTCTATTCTATTCTATTCTATTCTATTCTATTCCATTCCATTCCATTCCATTCCATTCCATTCCATTCCATTCCATTCCATTCCATTCCACTCCACTCCACTCCACTCCACTCCACTCCACTCCACCCTACCCTACCCTACCCTATTCTTCTATTAATTTTTGAAGGCAAGCCAGTCAGTCCTTGAACTTCAGGAGTGTCCTCTACCAGGAGGCTGGGGGTCCCCGAGAATTTTACAGCCGACTCGATTACTTTTGTCAACAATGATTGAGACCAGAAAAGCACACCACACGACAGATGCTGGACCTGGTAGTTCTGGAGCAGTTCGTGGCCATTTTGCCACCAGGCAGCTGGGTGCGTGAGTGTGGAGCAGAGATCAGCTCCCAGACTGTGGCCCTCGTGGAAAGTTTCCTTCTGAGCCAGTCGGAAAAGCAGCAGTGGAAGCAGGACAAATTGCTAGTAAGAGACCTTCATCTTGGAGCTCAGACATGGTTTGAATTTATTGGTTCGATTTATATGCCGCCCTTCTCCGGAGACTCAGGGCGGCTTACAATGCATTAAGCAATAGCCTTCATACTTTTGTATATACCTGCTTAGTAGGGCTTTCGCCCCCCCCCCGCAAAGCAATATTCTTTTTTATACAAAGTCAGCTTATTGCCCCTACAATCCGGGTCCTCATTTTACCTACCTCGAAAGGATGGAAGGCTGAGTCAACCTTGAGCCTGGTGAGATTCGAACTCGCAGTAATTGCAGGCAGCTGGCAGCTAAGTGCTACTTAAGTGCTACTTAACAGCGCTTTAGTCCGCTGCTCCACCAAGGCTCTAATGAGGGGTCCTTGGTGCTCTCTGAGCTTGGTTGTTTTCTTGCAGATGTTTCATTACTCCAACTAGGCAACATCATACTAGATGTTGGAATGGAATAGGAATAGAATAGAAAATAGAATAGAATAGAATAAGAAATGAATAGAATAAACATATCCCACCACTTCCGAAGGCAAAAGCTGTTCCATTGGTTGATTGCTCTCACCATCAGAAAATTTCTCCTTATTTCCAGGTTAAATCTCTCCTTGTTCAGTTCCATCCATTATTCCTTGTCTGGCCTTCAGGTGCCTTGGAAAATAGCTTGACACTCTTCCTCTCTGTGTCAGCCCTTCAAAGATTGGAAGACTGTTATCCTGTCTTCCCTGGTCTTTTTCTTACTAGACCAGCCCAGTTCCTGCAACCATTCATCGTATGAAATTCATGGGTTCAAATAAAACGAAGCTCACGCATCTTAAAATTGCCAAGGTTGAGAAACTCTGCCGTATGGAACACTTCTCTCTACAAAATAGTCTTAACAATGTCACCGGTGCAAAGGAGTTGCCTCATTTTATGACTATTCTTGCCACAGTTGCTGCAGTTGAGTGAATTCCTGCAGTTGTTTAAGTTAGTGTCACGTTAAATGAATCTGGCTTTCCCCGTTGAATTTGCCTGTCAGAAGCACAAAAGGTGTCCGCATGACTCCAGGACACAGCAACCGTCATAACCAGTTGGCCAAGTGTCCAAATTTTGATCGTTTGGACGTTGGAAAAATGGTCATAAGTCACTTTTTTCAGTGCTGTTGTAACTAGTCACTAAACAAACCGTTGTTAAGTCGAGAACTATCTGTAATGCCAGTGGGATGTAATCAAGCCAGTTTGGGACAATTTAGAATCTACGAGAGCAGTTGTGTCTCCAGGACAAAGTCAAGAGGGTGGCCATTGATGGTGCAATAGAATACACATTAAAAAATGGGGAGCCTTCAATTGTGCTGTTGTGGCCATCTTGACTTTATTTAAACAGACATTTTGGATACCCTTACGCAGAAGATTTTGCCTCCCTGCCCACCTGCCAGGCACCTTTGATGTATTTATCTGAATTGGGTTATTTCCAGTGGTGGAATTCAATTTTTTTTTACTGGTTCTGTGGGTGTGGCTTGGCGGGCGTGGCAGGGGAAGGATACAGCACAATCTCCATTCCCACCCCACTCCAGGGGAAGGATACTGCTAAATCCCCATTCCCTCCTCACTCCTGAGGGAAGGATATTGCAAAATCTCCATTCCCACCCCACTCTGGGACCAGCCAGAGGTGGTATTTGCCGGTTCTCCGAACTACTCAAAATTTCCACTACCGGTTCTCCAGAACCTGCTGAATTTCACCTCTGGTTATTTCTTCATATAAGAGCTGCCGAGAAATGTCAAAGTTTTCTTTTGATAAAGTTACATTTCTCATATTTTTAATGCCATTTATGGTATCGCTGGATTCACTTAACAATATTGGCAAGAAAGGTTGAGGGGCAAAACTCACTTAACAAAAGTCTTGTTTAGCAACATAAATCTTGGGGCTTGGTTGTGATTGTCAGTCGAGGACTATCTGTATTATTTTAAAAAAAAAACAAATTTTGTTCTTGCCTTCTGATTAGAGGGGATTGGCAGGACTAAAACTCACATTCTCCTGATGTTCAGCTTGGTGCTTTAAGCATCGTATCAACCTGGCTTGTACGTATGACAGCAACTTAATTAAAAAATAGGCCTTATCTCTCAACCCCAGCCTCTTTATACGTCTTGATTTTCCCTCCTGAGGGATTCAGAAACCTGCGTAGGGTTTAGTTTTTGTCTCACCTCACAATGTTTTTTTTTTTAAAAAAGCATGACTTTAGTATGGATGACATTGTATTTTATTGAAATATGGGTCAAGGAAAGAGATGTTCACCAACTCATTCTTGTTAATACAAACCACGAATTAAATGGGACACACCAATGCACTTCTACATTTAGCGGAGTATATTAGCATTAATATCAGCATTAAGGGGAGGCGGGAGTCCCACAGGTGATTTTTCAAGAGGCAACTGGACTTCCTTTGTTTTTCCTTGCTTTTCCTGAAGAAGCTTCTTGGATGAGAATTGAAACATCTTCAAAGAAAAACAAAGGGAGTCCAGTTGAAAAAAAAGCACCTTTGGGACAACCACGACCTGGGATGACTGAGAATCTCCATAGATATTAAGGAAAGGAAATGGGAAATTTCTTGTTTTTCCCTTCTACAATTGGATGGGGAGATTTCTTCACGAATTCTAATAATCTTTAAAACAACACCCTGAGAGAGAAACCTTTTCTGTATGCCAGTATGTGATCTCATCTCTTCGTCCTGCGACAGAAACTTAAAAATGCTTTTGTTTGCATTATTTCAGAATGATAGAAAGACAGAATAACTATAGAATAAGAGAAATACAGAAGAATAACAGATTAACAAAATATCAGATTTGAAAAGGATCTTTGAGGTCTTCTAGTCCAACTCCCTGCTCAAGCAGGAAACCCTATACCAGGGGTGTCAAACTCAATTTCATTGAGGGCCACATCAAAGCTGTGGTTGACCTCAGAGGGCCGGATGGCCATGGCTGACTGGGTGGGTGTGGCTAACTAAGTGGACGTGGCCAGCTTGATGTCACTCACTGGGCATGGCCAACTGGGTGGGTGTGGCCAGCTTGGCACCACTCCCCAAACTGCTGGCATGTTTGCTCTTCGCACTGGGTAGACTGGGCCAAAGCCACACTGGCCTGATGTTTCCTGTTTGCACTGGGTAGACCAGGCCGAAGCCGCATTGAAGTGATTTCGGCCCGGTCTGAAGCGATGCAGGCTGGCCCCTTACATTTTCTAGGACGGCCCCGTGGGTCAGATCCAACCACATCATGTGCTGAATCCAGCCCGCGGACCTTGAGTTTGACACCTCTGCCCTACACCATTTCAGACTAATGGTTGTCCAATTTCTTCTTAAAACTTCCAGTGCTGGAGCACCCACAACTTCTGGAGGCAAATAGTTCCACTAATTAAAAATTGCTAGCTGAGAAGAGAATCTTTTCAACATCCTATCCTCTGTCCGGCTTCTCCCCGGTCTGAATTCTTACATGAGAAGTAACATTTGCCTTCTGGTTAAAGTTCTTTCCATGGTCCGTGGATCGGTAGGCTTTTTTCCCCGCGTGAATTTTTTCGTGTTTAATAAGGTCAGAACCACGAGCAAAGCATTTTTCACACTCCGGGCATTTATAGGGTTTCTCTCCAGTGTGGATCCGGTAATGGGAAGTGAGGGAGCTGTTCTCGCTGAAACTTTTTCCACACTCCAGGCATTTATAGGGTTTCTCTCCCGTGTGAGTTCTCCGGTGTATGCTCAGCTGGGTATTACAAATATAACCCTTTCCACACTCTGAGCACTTGTAAGGTTTCTCTCCCGTGTGGTTTCTTCCGTGCCTGATCAGGTCCGAACTGCAAACGAAGCGTTTCCCACATTCCAAGCACGCAAAGGGCCTCTCGCCGGTGTGAGCTCGTTGGTGTCTACACAGTTGTGAATTCCAACTGAAGCACTTCCCACAATCCGAGCACCTGTAGGGTTTTTCCCCCGTGTGAGTGCGTTGATGGATAGCCAGGTTTTCTTTCCGATTGAAGCATTTTTCGCACTCCGGACATTTATAGGGTCTCTCTCCGGTGTGGGTTCTCTGATGGATGCTGAGTTGCCTGTTACAAACAAAGCACTTCCCGCACTCTAGACATTTATAGGGCTTCTCTCCTGTGTGATTCCTTTCGTGGATCAGGAGCTCGGAGCTGCAGACAAAGGATTTCCCGCAGTCCTGGCAGATATATGGCCTCTCTCCGGTATGCAACATTAGATGTCTACTTAGCTGGGAATTCCATATGAAGCTTTTCCCGCATTCTGAGCATTGATAGGGTCTCTCCCCCGTGTGAGTGCGTTGATGGAGGGCCAGGTTTTCCTTCCGGTTGAAGCACTTTTCGCAATCCGGACATTTGTAGGGCCTCTCCCCGGTATGAATTATGTGATGCCTGCTTAACTGAGCACTCTCGGTAAAACACTTCCCGCACTCCAGGCATTTGTAAGGCCTCTCTCCTGTGTGAGTCCTTCGATGGATAGTCAGCTTGGTGTTACGGAGGAAACATTTCCCACACTCGGCACACTGGTAGGGTTTCTCTCCTGTGTGTTTCCTTCCGTGTCTCATCAGATCCGAACTGTAATGGAAGCTTTTCCCACACTCCGGACACGTATAGGGCATCTCCCCCACGTGAGTCCTTTGATGCCGAGCGATGGCTGCGCTGGAGCTGAAAGATTTCCCACACTCTGAGCATTCATAGGGTTTCTCCCTTGTGTGAGTCTTTTTATGAATCGCTAGGTTTTTCTTCCGGTGGAAGCCCTTTCCGCACTCCAAACATTGATGGAGTTCGTCTCCAGTCTGTGAGAACTGATCTCCGTTTGACTTGGCCCTCTGATTGGACTGTGTTCCCGAAATCCGACATTTCCTTCTTGTAAGGGTTATTTCTTGTATTGACCGATTGTCAATTTTGTCAACTTTCCTTTCATCACCTTGTGAAATAAAGAGGGGAAAAATGATCACAGCTGAAGTCTGTAAATGAGCTTTCTCTCATTAAATAATCCAAATTTGTCAAAGTTTGTTGCAGCACACACAAGCAGACTATTAAGCAGGATTCATTAACTTCTCTTTATATATAATATAACGCATGAAGTTAGTATACAATACCCAAAAGCAGGTTTTCCATGTTGTAGAGAAGAGAAATAGCAAGTACAAACACAGCACAAAATGGAAAAGGCAAAATGGAGGAGAGAGAAGCTAGTGCCCTCACGTTTATATACAGAACAGTTAAGCCACGCCTGGGCTCCAAACTGTCTCTTATGGTCCCATACATCAAATACTATGTTTCAGTTACCAAACAGCCCTCATTGGCTGACCTGTTGCTATGCCCTATTCCAGTTCATGAATATACTCTGACAAAATTAGAGATTTAGGTGGATGGAAGAATGGAAAACATTGAAGATGGGAAGTGGGATGATCTTATCACACACTTTTCAGAGGCATTGATAAGAGATTAAAATGAGTAGGGGGACTGAAATGAGCAGGGTACTGGACTGGCTTATGAGGAACTGGATTTAATTCCCAGCTCTGGGTATATAGGTAGTCCCTGACTTACAACAGTTCAACAGTTTGCTTAGTGATTGTTGAAGTTACAACGGCACTGAAAACAGTGACTTAGGAACATTTTTCACACTTACAACTGTTGCAGCATCCCCATGGTCACGTGATCAAAATTCAGACAACCAAGTCATATTTATGATGGTTGCAGTGTCCTGGAATCATGTGATCCTCTTTTGTGGCCCAACAAGCAAAGTCAATGCAGAAGCCAGATTCACTTAACAACGGTGTTACTGTTCTGCCCCAGCTATGGACCCCAAAGAACGCAACACACACAAACTCTATACAAAGTTTATTTCACTCAAATAACTTAGTCTTTATCATTCAAAGGCTGTTAATGAACTGTCTTAACAGCCTACCAGAATTCTAAAATAAGGTAATCATAGTCTTACTAGAGTTGGCAGAAAGCCCAGAAGCAATTTTGCAGACGTGAAGGAGAGTGAACTAAAGTTGTTCTCTACAGCTTGTTGCAAGTGGAGTTCCTTCTTAAATAGGCTAAGGAAGTGGCCAATTAGCCCCAAGCCTTCTCTCGAGGAGACCTCCTCCTGAGGAGCCATTCCTGCCTTTTGGCAGCTCTGCGTGCCTGTGCATTGAGAAGAGGCTCCTCCTCTTCTTCCTCTTCACTTAAAGGAGCTTCTGGAGGTTCTGAAGGCCCTGGCTGAATCCCTGCCTCTGGCACCACATCTTCTCCAGCCTCCTCACTGTCTGACTCGAGCGCCAGCTGCATAGGCTGCTGACGCAGCACCACACCAGCCCCCTTGTCGGAATCAGCTACAATCTGCACAGGCTGCCGACGGGCCACAACAGTTACTAACTTAACGACTGCAGTGATTAATTTAACAACTAGGGCAAGAAAGGTTGTAAAATGGGGTAAAGCTCACTTAACAAATGTCTCACTTGATATAAATTTTAGGATCAATCGTAGTCATCAGTCAATGACTATCTGTGGACTGAAGACAACTGTTCCTTTCTTACATTCTAGGCTCATTGATAAATATTGAGGTATTGAAGATGTTTTTAGAGAACAAGAACCCACCTGACGTAAGGTCGTAAAATGGGGCAGAACTCGCTTAACTACTCTCTTGCTTAGCCACAGAAATTCTGGGCTCCATTGTAGCCATACGTCGAGGACTACCTATACCCTTATAGGTTGTATGAATGTAGACAAAGTGAATCAGACAAAGTTCGGCTGACCTCTGCCTCTGAAATATTATTAATTTAATATTTAAACTTATCTCTTAAAACGTGATTGGTGTTTATTATAAAAGAAGGACGGCTCCTTACCAAGAGAGGCCACAATCCTGCCAATCTGCTCCATGACCTCCCTATGCAGAGTTTTCTGGTCAGGATCCAGCAGCGCCCACTCCTCTTTGGAGAAATGCACAGCCACCTCCTCCAAGGTTACACAACCCTGAAAGAAACGAATGGCGCTGTTTAGACCTCAAAGGCTAACACAAAGCTAGTTTTGCTTCCAAATAATGTCTTTGCTTGCAAAAGGCATTGAGCTAATCACAGTGAGGGGACAGAGGGACATTTGGATACAGGAAGAGGAACAGGTGATCCTGTCACCAAAGTTGTATCCAGACCGTTTTTCCAAGAATTTCTTTCTTCAATCAGCTTACTTGTACACGCTGCACATCAACTGTTTCCCATTCGCAAAGAACCGGTTGCCGAGGGCTTGTTCCCAGCATCCTGATACCACCTGTAAATTCAAGAGGAGTTTTAAGTCACTGTTGTACACTTCTACACTAATAAAAATATAAACCCAATTTCTTCCCAGTAGGTATCAGTCCCGCCTCAACTTAAGCAAGAACTGATCCTTGGTTCCATTTTTTGAGAAAGGTATAGTTTACTGAAGGTCAAGATAGTACTGTACAGTAAAGCAAAGCCAGAACTGAGTTTCGCGCACCAAATCCCTACACTATAACTTTTCTCTCCCAGACGCTTCCCATTGCTGGTCGCCCCATCATCCAATTAGTTTGAAAAGAGGTGTTTTTGAAAGTTACTCCTGCAGCTGCTTTCTTCTCCCAGAGAAATGGCTTTGAGCAGAGGTCCCCAACCACTACCAGGCCTTGGCCTAATCGCCACTGGGCCACGTGAGTGGGCGGCTGGTGAGTGGGTATCCACTCGTGCAAGCATCGCAGGCACTTGCAGCCTCATTGCGGGCATTTGTGGCCCCACTCGTGTGAATGTTGCGGGTGCTTGCGGTTCCACTCACATGAGCCTGGCTGCGAATGTCATGGATGCTTGCTTGTGCGCACACACGCATATACACAGCCACCTCTCCCACAAAAATCTTTCCCTCCCCCCCTCCAGGTCGCCAACCTAGAAAGGTTATGGAACTGTTGTGGTCCGCCTGCAGAGCTGGCAACGGAGTCGGACAGTGAGGAGGCTGGGGAGGAACATGGGCCAGTCCTGGAGTCTGGGGAAGGCTCAGACGAGAGCTCTGCGTCGGAGGCAGAGATGGGGCGAGGGCCATCTGGGAGTTATGTGCGGACTCCAGAGCCTCCAGAGTCGGACAGCAGAGGGGCAGAGGAACAGGAGGAGCCTGTTCCTAGTGCGCGCATGTGCAGAGCTGCCAGAAGGCAAGAACATTTAAAACAAAAGGGACAACTTGGGAGTAAGGCCTGGAGATGATTGGGTCAATAATTGGCAACTGGTTTATGATGGTGGTAGATTGGCAATTGAGGCCAAGCTGCCTGAAAGTAGTTTCCGATGCTTTCGGTGGTGGCAGAGTGGCAAAAAACTGTTTAAACTCTTGCCCCAGTGCTTCAAAGGGCCACCCTACAGCTCATCAGCGGTAAAAGGCAGTGTGGTGGTAAGAAACAAATGGGTAGACCAGTGCGCTCCAAAAACAAATGGGTAGACCAGTACGGCTCTGCAAGCAGTTAAAAGCCTGGTAGATCAGTACCTCTGCTAAATCCTAAAGAATTGTTTGTCACATGACCATCAAACCACGCCCACAAAATAAGCCACGCCCACAGAACCGGTAGTAAAAAAATTTAGAACCCACCCCTGGGCGGATGCCTTCTCTGCAGGACTATGTGGAGCAGTGGAGGGAAGGGAGGAGGAAAGGAAGGAAGGAGGGTGGGAGGGAGAGGGAAGAAAGATAGATAGGGAAGGAAGGAAGGAGGGTGGGAGAGAAGGAGGCAGGGAGGGAGGGTGGGAGGGAGGGAGAGGGAAGGAAGAGAGGGAAGGAAGGTAGGTAAGGAAGGAAGGAGGGAGGGAGGGAGGAAGGAGGGAAGAAGGAAGGAGAGAGGGAGGGGAAAGAAGGAATTAGTTTCAGCAATGAGTTTTGGGAAGGGATGGAGAGGGAAGAAAGAGGGAAGGAGGAAGGAAAGAAGGAGGGAGAGTGGGAGGGAGGGAAGAGAAGGGAGGGAGGGGGGAGGAAAGGAAGGAGAGAGGATGGAAGGAAGAAGGGAGGGAGGGAGAGGGAAGGAGGGAGGATAGGAAGATAGGTAGGTAGCAGGGATGAAATCCAGCAGGTTCTGACAGGTTCTGGAGAACCAGTAGTGGAAATTTTGAGTAGTTCGGAGAACTGGCAAATGCCACCTCTGGCTGGCCCCAGGAGTGGGGAGGGAATGGGGATTTTGCAGTATCCTTCCCCTGGAGTGGGCTGGGAGTGGAGATTTTGCAGTATCCTTCTGCCACACCTACCAAGCCAAGCCACACCCACGGAACTGGTAGTAAAAAAAATTGGATTTTACCACTGGTAGGTAGATAGGTAGGTAAGGAAGGAAGGAGGGAGGGAGGAAGGAAGATAAGGAAGGAAGGAGGGAGGGAGGAAGGAAGATAAGGAAGGAAGGAGGGAGGGAGGAAGGAAAGAAGGAAGGAAGGAGGGAGGGAGGGTGGAAGGAGGAAGGCGGGAGAGAGGAAGGAAGGAAGGAAGGAAAGTAGGAGGGCAGGAGGGAGGCAGGCAGGCAAGCAAGCGAAATCTCTTTCTCCCATCCGCTCTTACCCAGCCAGGGGGAGGTGTCGCCTGTCCTCTACCCCCAATCCATAACCTGGGGCTGCTCGCCATCGGGCTCACCTCTGTTTCGGGTAGATCAGCTCCAGCTCTGCAAGCCTCGGCGGGGTGCCAGGCAGGGCGAAGGGGATCCGGCGAAGGGGATCCGAAAGCCCCTTCCCAGCTTTGCGTTCCTCACTGCTGCTGAGGCAGCAGCAGCAGCAGCATCACCAGCTAAAAGAAGCAGGGAAGGAGGGCGGGGATGGCTCTGGAGGATGCCAGCTGCTCTCACCGGGCTGCCAAGGGTTAAAGCGCATGAGCGGATTCCTAGAGGGGAAGGGGAACAGAGCTGGAGGTCCCTGCTGCCCCCCCCCCCCCCCGCTGCTCCTCACAGCTTCTGCTACTTTGCTTTAGAGCTGGAAGGGATCTTGGAGGTCTTCTAGTCCAGCCCCCTGCTCAAGCAAGAGACCTTATATACCAGTGGATGGCGAATCTTTTAGAGCAGAGGTCTCCAACCTGGGCAACTTTAAGACTGGTTGAGGAACTCTGGGAGTTGAAGTCCACAAGTCTTAAAGATGCCCAGGCTGGAGACCCCCGTTTTAGAGACTGAGTGGCCAAACTGCAATCCAAAACCCACTTATTTATCGTGAAGGCACGGCAATTTAACCCGAATAATGAGGTTTTAGTTTAGAAAAACAACAACTCATACGTGATTAATGGATAATCATTTAGTTTTAGTTTAGTTTTTAGTTTATTTTGGATTTATATACTGCCCTGCTCCCGAAGGACTCAGGGCGGTGAACAGCCAAAGATAAAACACATATAGTATAAAATTTAAAAAACAATTTAAAACACATTAGATAAATTTGGCCCATACCGATTAAAACACCCCTGTTTTTTTACAAACAAATTAAAATTAAACAATTAAAAGGAAGTTAGGCCAGCCCAGCCTGCTGGAATAAAAAGGTCTTGAGGGCACGGCGGAAAGTGTGTAAATCCGGGATCCTCCGTATCTCCGGGGGGAGCTCATTCCAAATGGCAGGTGCCCCCACAGAGAAGGCTCTCCCCCAGGGAGCCGCCAGTCAGCACTGTTTGACCGATGGCACCCTGAGGAGCCCCTCTCTGTGGGAGCGTACTGGCCGGAGAGAGGCTACCGGTGGCAGAAGGCGGTCTCGTAGGTACCCAGGTCCTAAGCCATGGAGCGCTCTAAAGGTGGTAACCAAGACCTTGAAGTGCATCCGGAAGACCACCGGGAGCCAGTGCAGCTCGCGCAGGAGAGCACGTCTGAAGTGGTGTAGGGTTTCCTGCCTAAGCAGGGGGTTGGACTAGAAGACCTCCGAGGTCCCTTCCAACTCTGTTATTCTATTCTATTCTAACATCTTTTCCCTGGTAAACAAAAAACAAAAAACACCCCACAATAACAGAGCTTTCAGTGATACAAACAACTTTTTATTGAAAGGGAAAAGTTTGCATTTGGCATGCTTCTGATTAATGTGACTTTTGCTGTTGTATGCACACTGATAATTTTTCTAACCTTGGCTCATATTTCGTAAGTTTGAGAGCAACACATGCAGCACTCAGGTCGTCTGTTATTCGGTTTCTGGTGTCGGATTTGATATAATTCAAAGCCGAAAACAGCTGCTCACAAGCATAAGATGATCCAAACAAAGTAAGGAAAGCAATGCCAAGTGCTTTCATTGACTTAAAATTATTTGGCAGAGAATTCCACACTTTAAGGATTTCATTTTCAGAAGTAACTGTGTCGGAGCTATCTGTGGTGTCCTTTGCCATCCTTTCTATCTTCTCGAGTGTTTCACGCAGGCCGTAGAATTTATTTTTCCACATAGAGTTTTCTTGAAATTCCAACAGCTCCATTTCCAGATTTTCTAAATCTAACCAGTGTAAGCAGGAAAGATCAAGTTCTTCAAATTCGGCTTTGTCTGGAGAAGTAAGAAAATACAGGGTTGTCTCCATCTTACGGAACTGTAAAAATCTGTTTCTAATATTCACCTTTGCAGCTGCTACCATGCTAGAAAATTCCTTGTAGATTCCTTGTTGATGGCTTGTAGGACTGTCTGCAAAGGTTCTAGAATTTTCTAAATGCATTTTTAGATTGGGAAAGTATTTCACCTGCCCACTTTCGAGGTCTCTCTCAAAAACCTGCAGTTTTCTCTCAAATGTTTTGATATCGCAAAACATCCTTTCTGCTGTTTTCCCTACCCCTTGCAGTTGTTTGTTCAGTACATTGAAGTGTACTGTAAAATCTGTAAAAAACATGAGGTTGGTAAGCCAGGCCGTATGAGTGAGCTGTGGATATTCCTGCCCTTTTTCATTCATAAACAGCCTAATTTCATCCAAGCAGGCTACAAATCTCTCCAGGACTCGTCCTCTGCTCAGCCACCGGACATTATTGTACATAAGTAAACAATTATACTGTGCCTGAACCTCTTCAAGAAGTGCTTTAAACTGTGGAAAATTCAGAGCATGAGCCATGATGTAATTCACCATTTTTGTGACGTCTTTGAGGACATCGTCAAATTTTTTGCTGCTTTCCCTCGGACAAAGAGCTTCTTGATGTATAATACAATGGAACTGAATGACTTGATGTTTTGTTTCTTTAAAAAACAACTGTATGAAACCAGATGTTGCCCCCACCATAGAAGGTGCCCCATCACTCGTAATTGAAACCACTTTTTCTGGTCTTATGTCTTGCGACGAAAAAGCCTCCATCACAGCATTGTAGATATCGATCCCTTCTGTTCTTTCAGGCAAAGACACCAGTTTCACCAGCTCTTCTCTCATGATGTCACCAGCAGCATAACGCAAAATTACCGCTAGCCTGGCATTATTATTTACATCTGTGCTTTCATCCAAGCACATGGAGTAACAGGCTGCCTTTTGTAAGTCAGTGGCGAGTTGCTGACCGACATCGCTTGCCATGCGCTGGACTCGATCTTTAACAGTATTTCTGCTAAGTGGCACCTCAGAGATGCGTTTCATAATTTTATCCCTGTTTGGGAAATCATGAAAAAGGGAATTACACCTAGACAACATGGCCGTTTTGATAATATCCCCATCAGAGAGGGGCTTGCCATGTTTTGCTATGCACAGTGAAATTTGAAAACTGGCAGCTGTCAGATGATTTGTTCTGGAGAGATAGTTGGAAAAAGTAAGCGACTGGGAACGAGATTTTCTCAATTTCCCTTCAATCAACTCTTTTCTTTCAGTCGCACCAAGTTCGGCAACACTTTTGTGTTTGGTGTCGAAGTGCCGTCTGACACTTGATGTGCGACACACAACACTTTCATTGCACAAAGTACATAATGCTTTCCCACTGCGTTCAATCACTCCAAATGACTTTGTCCAGGCCTCTTGGAATGCTCTTCCACTATCTGTTTTTGCTTTTTTTGCTGCACTCATTTTTGGGTGTTCAAGACTTGGAGTCTACAAAAAACACAAATTATTTTTTAAAAAATGAAGCATCCAATACAAATCTATCCCTGTACTAAAAACAGCGAACACTATTAGTTAACACTAAAGACATGAATCAACAGGGGGCAGTGGTTCTCAGCTGGGGTTCCTTTTGAATTTGCTGACCACCAGCCAGGGGTGAAATCCAGCAGGTTCTGACAGGTTCTGGAGAACCGGTAGCGGAAATTTTGAGTAGTTCGGAGAACTGGGAAATGCCACCTCTGGCTGGCCCCAGAGTGGGGTGGGAATGGGGATTTTGCAATATCCTTCTCTCAGGAGTGGGGAGCGAATGGGGATTTTGCAGTATCCTTCCCCTGGAGTGGGGTGGGAATGGAGATTTTGCAGTATTCTTCCCCCAGGAGTGGGGAGGGAATGGAAATTTTGAATAGGTTTGACGCCCTTTAATCAATTCAATCAATCGGAGTACGGCTGGAAGGGACCTTGGAGGCAGGGGTGGGTTCTAAATTTTTTTACTACCGATTCGGTAGTAAAAAAATTTAGAACCCACCCCTGCCTCCAAGGTCCCTTCCAGCTCTACCTATTCTCCAAAGCACCTGAAGGCAGGACACCTGAAGGTAAACGGATGGGAACTAATCAAGGAGAGAAGCAACCTAGAACTAAGGGGGGGAAGACGTCCTGACAGCTAGAACTTATTAATCAAGAGAAACGACTCACCTCCAGAAGTTGCGGGTGCTCCCAATATTGGAAATTTCAAAGAAGAGATTGGACAGCCGTTGGTCTGAAATAGTATAGGTTTCCTCCCTGAGCAGGGGTGGTGGTGGTGGGTTGGACTGGAAGACAGACCTCCAAGATCCCTTCCAACCCCGCTCTCCTGCTCTTCTCCTTAGGTGGGCCAAAGCACCTAATGAGCTTCAGCTTCAGAATCTGTCCTTCCAAAGAACAATCAGGATTGATTTCCTTTTAGGGGTTGCCCGATTGCATCTCCTTGCAGTCCCAGGGGCTCCCCCCACCCCCCCAGGGGTCTTCTCCAAGCACCGCGGGTGGGAAGCAATATCAGAGGGCGACTTGCCAGCCTTCTGCTCTTCCACCCATCCGCGGGTAGCAAAGGCTGGTTGGTTGGTTGGTTGCTTCTGCAGCTTGGAGCCCAGAGATGTGTGTGTAAATCACCTCCCCGGCCAGATTTCTGCCGGCAGAGATCCTGAGGCTGAAGAGTTAAACTGATCGAGATCCACTTCCCAGAAGGGAAGGAGAGAAGCCATTGGAAGGAAGGTGCGCGCTTGTCACTTTGGGGGTGGCTGGGGAAAGGGCGGCGTTTCCTCTTCCTCTCCAGTTTGGGGGGGGGGGCGGTGGAGGGAAGGAAGCGTGCAGCTGGGCTTGCGAGAAGCCGAGGGGGAATCCCCCCCCCCTCTCGAGCCGTGACGCTGGAAAGTCCGGGTAAACGACAGCGGTGGATTTGGGGTGGGGGGGGTGGAGGAGAGAGAGAGAGGTGCCCTTTGCAGCAAACGGGCACGCGCGCCTTTGCAAAAACAAAAACCAAAAAACCCCGGGGGGGAAAAAAACCTGTGCGCGAGACCTTGCAAGCGTGGAAGGGAGAGGGGGAAGCCCTTCTCGGCCCTTTTACACATCCCCCCACGCACACCTTCAAAGACCCACACACATCCACACGCGTTGCACACACAAGGCGGTGTTCTTCGCTGGAGGCGATTTAGCAAAGGTTGGGCAACAACCTTGCCAGGCTCGATCCGGCAAAGCGGCAGGTCTCCGGAAGGTGGCTGTTAACTACATCACTCAGCATCCCCGGGCCGGGGATCAGGGGTTGAGAACCCTACGGGACCTAGCAATCAATCAATCAATCGATTGATTGGTTAATTGATTGATTTCTAGATTGATAGTTAGCTAGCTAGAAATCAATGAGTGAGTGAATGAATGAATCAATCAATGAATCAATCAATGAATCAATATCAGGAGCAGGTCAGCTGCCCTGTTCTGGATTTGGTTGCATGGCGGGTGTCATGGGGGGGGGGTTTGAACCAGTGGTGGGTTGCTCCCGGTTCCGTCCGGTTCTTTAGAACCGGTAGTAAAAGCGGCAAGAGGCTCCGCCCACCCGCCCGGACGTCATAATTGACGATCTGCTCATGTGCAGAAGCTTCTATCTATATAAAAGATAATATAAACTAATACAGGTAGTCTTCGATTCATGACCACAATTGAGCCCACAATTTCGGTTGCTAAGTGAAACATTTGTTAAGGGAGTTTTGCCCTCTTTTACTTTCTTTCTTGATACTGTTGTTAAGTCAATCATTTCAGTGATTAGTTAAGTGAATAGCCCGGTTGTTAAATGAATCTGGCTCCCCCCATTGACTTTGCTTGTCATAAAGTTACAAAAGGGGATCAGATGACACTGCAGCCGTCGTAAATATGAACCAGCTGCCATGCATCTGAATGTTGATCATGTGACCATAGGGATGCTGCAGTGCTCGTAAGTGTGAAAAATTGTCATAAGTCACTGCTGCTGTAACTTTGAATGGACGTTAAATGAACTGCTGTAAGCCAAGGACTACCTGTAATATTAACTAGCAATTTCTGCTTATGGAAGCAGGATTTTAAATCTTCCGGGAGTCCAGTGGCATAATAGGAAGGTGAGGATGAAAACGGTTATTAAAACGGTAAGATAGACTCATCTTGGCCTAATTGTTCCCTGAAACCTCTTTTTCTTATCAGCTCTTCTTCTGAAGCAGCTTTGAATCAATGTTACCATGTAGGTCCAGACATCCTGGCTGTGATTGGAGTTGATAAATTACAGGTGGATAATTTTGCCTGGAGATACGTCCATCTTTTTCTTTTAACGAGCCTGTAATCCCTTGCATCAGGGGTGACTGAATGGAGCTGAGCGTTTACTGGCTGGATGCCCTTCCTGATGTCTATGCGGAGTTCACAGCAGATATTTTCTTTTTTTGCCCAGAGAGAGAAATAACTGCTGCTACTAGGGTTGAACTCACAGACTCTTGACTGTGAAGTGAGAGCTCCACTTCTAAGCTACCGTGCCATTTGGAGATACATACATGTTTATTTCATGCTTATTTGCCTAGGCTGGTCTTTCCAATTAAAAACACACTTCCAAACTTGTGTTTCTTCAGGAGGTGAAGGAAGCTGGTCATGAGACATAAAATAATGACGGAGAAAGGGAAAAATCCAGATGCAAAATCTGAAAGAGAATTGCAAGAAGGCCTCAAAGCCGGGGTGACCCAAGAGAAGGCAGGAAGAACAACGAAAGACCTCCAAGCTGGGAATGCAGAAGGTTTTGCAAAAATGGGGGGCTCCAGATCAGCCAAGAGCGAGGCAGGAGATCGGCGGTTGAAATATTTGGATCCCCGGGCAGCTTTGAAGGCAATGCAGTCCTCCAAGCAGGAGGAACTGATTCCTGAACCGTGGGAGAACGCTAAGGCCTGCCTGGCTTCCTTGGAAGGAGCAGCTGAAACCTACTGGAGATACAAAGGACTGGTGGATCTCAGCAGAGAAACTCAAAGGGAGAACGAGCAGACCAATGCTGCCAAGATGGACGACTACTGGAAGGTGGGCGAGGATGTCCTGAGAGAGGACTCGGTGGCCACCGACACCCAGCGAACCCTTTTCAGAGACTTCTGTTACCGAGACGCTGAGGGTCCCCGTGAGGCCTGCAGCCGTCTCTGGTACCTCTGCCACCGGTGGCTGAAGCCGGAGAGGCACACCAAGGAGCAGATCCTGGAGCTGGTGATCCTGGAGCAGTTCCTGGCCATCCTGCCCTCCGATCTCCAGAGGTGGGTCAAAGCCGCCGGGCCTCACACCTGTGACCAAGCGGTGGCCCTGGCTGAAGGCTTTCCCTCAGGACGGCCACAGGAGGTGAGACTTTAGAGAAAGCTAACTTTGTAATGGAAATATGCTACGGCTGGGCAGGGGTCCAAGAATATGGAGGGAGGGGAAAGTTAACTGTTCCAAGTAGACCAAACTAGGAAACCAAAGTCATGCAGGCCAATATGACTTTTATTATAGACTTGGTAATAGAATCTTGCAAGTCTTGAGTGTGCCTTCTCCTCTCTCCCTTTCACTGTGTGAGTGTCAGGGTTCCAAGTAATACACCCATAGTAAACACAACTCCGAGGCAGATAGATTCCACAAAGAACAGTTTTATTGGATATATCGTATTGGCACAGACTGGTGAAAACCGACTCTAAAGGTCCCCGCAGTTAATTCACCTAATTAAAAGTAAAAGTTTTCTCCTTTTCCCAAACAAACAGTCACATAAAAATAAGAGCCTTGGTGGCGCAGCAGACTAAAGTGCTGTTATGTAGCACCAGCTGCCTGCAATTACTGCAAGTTCAAATCTCATCAGGTTCAAGGTTGACTCAGCCTTCCATCCTTTCGAGGTAGGTAAAATGAGGACCCGGATTGTGGGGGCAATAAGGTGACTTTGTATAAAAAAGAACACCGCTTAGGGGGGCCGAAAGCCCTACTAAGCAGGTATATACAAAAGTATGAAGGCTATTGCTTAACGCATTGTAAGCCGCCCTGAGTCTCCGGAAAAGGGCGGCATATAAATCGAACAAACAAACAAACAAACAAATAAACAAACATGGTCCAATCAGGGTGCTGTCCAGTTGTTTGGTAACATCACTCCTCCTTTCTTCAGCCACCGGTTGGCATGTCCTTGGTTCCCAGGGGAAAGTATTTTGTTTCGGCTACAAACCTCCAGCTATCTCTATTCCCCCCTCCCTCATCTCCATTGTGGCAACACTGAAGCCTCAAAGATGGCCTCAGTCAGGCCAGCTTCAGAGTTGACAGTGAGAGCTAGAGAGAGTGTTGTCTGAGACGCTTTCTCAGGTTACAGTTTTGGCCTGGACTTCAGTTTCTTTTATCGGACCGTTGCTTTAATAGCGGCTATTCCTCAAGCATATTCCTTTTCTCCATTACAGATACTCTGCGACTTAACAACCATTTTGTTTAGCGATCATTCGAAGTTGCAATGGCAGTGAAAAAAAGTGACTTACGACCATTTTCACACTTAACGACGATTGTGGCATTCCCCATGGTCACGTGATCCAAATTTGGGCGCTTAGCAACTGGCATGGATTTATGAGAGTTGTGGGGTCATGTAATCCCCATTTGTAACCTCCTCAGATGGGTTCCGACAAGCAATTTCAAGAGAAAACTGGGTTCACTTAACGACGATGTGACTCGCCTAAGCACTGCAGTGATTCGCTTAACAACTGTGCCAAAAAAAGGTTATAAAATGGGGCAGAATTCACTTAACAATTGCTTTGCTTAGCAACAGATGTTTTGGGCTTAATTGTGTTTGTTAAATTAAGGATTATCTGTAAATGAGAAGGCAACCAATTCTTTTGACCTTTGGTGTCACTTTAGATGTCAGTAAAATGTGATATAAAAAAACCAGGTGGGGAACTATGGCCCTTTTATGACTTGTGGACTTCAACTCCCAGAATCCTCTGAGCCAGCCGTGCTGGAATTCTGGGAGTTGAAGTCCACAAGTCATAAAAGGGCCATGGTTCCCCATCTCTGCTTTAAGGAATATGAACCCCCTTTCTTTCTGAGGAACATGTGTGATCTCCGGAGGTGATGTGTCTTTTTTGTGGGGGAAGAAACTGGCATCCTCGCTTTGTGAAAAATCTCCCCAACCTACTTTCCGTTCTGTTTCTTGTTGCTAAAGATAAATTTTGGGTTTATTTCAGGGACCAGGCTTGGTGAAGGAGGTGGCTGTGGGGTTCTCCACGGCCGAGCGGCCTCCGTCAGGGGCTGGAGAGAGACAAGCCAGTGCCGTCGAGGTCAAGCAGGAGCAGGATGGTGATAGCGACTCAGAAGGTAAGGGCTTTTGGTCAGGGGTGGGCTTCAAAAATTTTAGCAAGGGCTTCTCTGCCCTGTTGCTGGGTAGGCGTGGCCATAGTGGGCGTGGCCTAGTCAGCCTCCTGTACGACAGCCGGGTGTGGGGGGTGTTTTCGCCCTCCCCAGGCTTTGGAGGCTTTCCTTGAGCCTCCGGGAGTGCGAAAACGGCCTCCCCAGGCTCCGGAGACCCTCTGGAGACTGAAAACGGGCCCATTTCTGGTCTTCCTGAACTTCTGGTAGGCCCGTTTTTTGCCCTCCCTGAGCCTCCGTGCATGCCCTGCACTTACCTACATTCAAAATGGGCTGTGTGTGGACTCCTGGGAGAGGCAGGGTGAGGTGGGAGGGGCCAGCCAGGGGTGGGATTTGGGGGTTCTCCAAACTGCACAGAATCTTAGCTAGAGGTTCTCCCGAACCCCCAGCAGCCCACCTCTACTTGTGCTATGCTGCTGTCTCCAAGATGCCTGGATTTTCAGAAGTTGTTTTAAACTGAACATCAGCCCTTCGGAGTAGGCCAGGTCAAGAAACAAATTGCAGGATTCTGGTAGGATAAAGTAACAAAACCGTGGAAGCCTGTTCCAAACCCTTCCTGCTCTTTTTTAAGGATAACAAGGCAGGGCTGTTGTAAGTCTCTCTCCTGCTTTCAGAAATTGTGGGCTCAATCTGGGTCCTCATTTTAGCGACGTCGGAAGGATGGACGGCTGAGTCAACCTTGAGCCGGGCAGGATCGAACTGCTGAACTGCTGGCAGCCGGCAGTCAGCAGAATGAGCCTGCAATACGGCATTCTAACCACGGCGCCACCATGGCTCTTAACAACTGCCGTGAACTAACTTAACAACTGCAGTGAATTCACCTAACAATTGTGGCAAGAAGGGTCGTAAAATGAGGCAAAGCTCACTTGACAACTGTCTCGCTGAACACTGGAAATTTTGGGTTCAATTGTCATAGTTCAAGGACTACCTATACCAGTGATGGCTGACCTTTTTGCCATTGCGTGCCAAAAGCATGGGGAGCGTGGGGGGTAAGCAAGTACGTGTGCCCACACCCATAATTCAATGTGCCCCACCCCTCGCGCATGCGTGTGCAACACTCCCACGCTTCCCCCATTTTTGGCACGCGATGGCATGGTGGGCTCAGTAGGCCCGTTTTTCACCCTCCCCAGGCTCCAGAGGCTTTCTAGGAGCCTGGGGAGGGCAAAAAACTGCCTCCCCCCCCCTCCTCCCTGGAGGCCCTCTGGAGGCCAGAAATTGCCCATTTTCCGACTTCCGATGGGACTGGAGTCTGGGGAGGGCGAAAACAGCCTTCCCCATCCCCCAGAGGCCCTCCGGAAGGCCTGAAAATCAGCTGGCTGGCGCGCACATGTGTGCTGGAGTTAAACTAGGGCAGTGATGGCTAACCTTTTTGCCGTCGCGTGCCAAAAGCGGGGGGAGCGTGGGGGGGTTGCGGGTGCGTGTGCCCACATCCATAATTCAATGCGCCCCTTCCTCCCACGCATGCACACATGACCTCCACACACTCCCCCCTGCTTTTGGCACAGTGGGCCTGGTAGGCCCGTTTTTCCCCCTCCCCAGGCTCCAGAGGCTTTCTAGGAGCCTGGGGAAGGTAAAAACAGCCTTCCCCATCCCCGCTGGAGGCCTTCCGGAGGCCGGAAACAGCCAGTTTCCCGACTTCCGGTGTGACTGGAAGGCCTGAAAATCAGTTGGCTGGTGCACGCATGCGCGCTGGAGCTGAGCTAGGGCAACACTTGTGTGCCCACCAATATGGCTCCTTGTGCCACCTGTGGCACCCGTGCCATAGGTTCGCCATCACAGACCTATATATTTGTGATTGCTTCACTCTTCACGCATGTGGGTGAACAGAATAATTCTGAAATCGGACAGGAAGTTGTGACCATTTATTGCACCTTTATAAAAACCAGGGTTCAGCCCCTTTCCCATCATCGTTTTCATGCAACCGGTTCTTTGTCATATTCTAAGACAGTGCTTCTCAACTTTGAAGATGGGTGGACGGCAACTCCATGGCTGGCTGGGGAATGCTGAGAGTTGAAGTCTACCCATCTACAAGTTGCCAAGTGTTGTGGCTCCGACCCCCGAGCCCATCGTATCAGAGGAAGAAGGCTCCGAACATGAAGGAGAGGAGCCGGCCAGGTCTCCCTCCCCCGGCCCCTCCTCTCTGACAATTCCTCAGGTGTCGGCTGAAGGAGAGGAGATTGGCCAGGAGCCAGGTGTCTCTGATCGGTTGGAGAATGATGAGGGAGACAAGTTGTGGCTGGACCCACGTCAGCGTCAGCGTGCTAAACGATCAGAGCAGAGGAGGAGGCGTGCCAGGGATTAAGCTGAGTCACTGGACCACACCCCACAGGCTATATAAAGGAGGGGGGTGGCCGTTTAGATTCTGTGACGGACAAAGTTAATTCTTGCAAGCTTCTTTGGTGCAAAGCCTCAGTCTGCTGAAGGATTGTGAATTGGACTGTTTTTTCCCAGCCGGTGTGTATCACATTTTTTATCTGGTGGAAGAACACCTCCCTTCTTGTTATAGTAAAGAACTTGGCAGCTGGTTCCCGTAGAGCTGTCAAGCCTCTGATAACGGAACGCTTGTGTGTGCCAATTATTTAACCCTCGACTGTCTGTGTGGGTTTGTGCGTGTGGAGGACGGGGACAGAACACCAAGGTTGAGAAACATGTTCTAACGCAGGGGTCTCCAAACTTGGCAATTTTAAGACTTACGGACTTCAACTCCCAGAATTCCTTAGGCAACCACGTTGGCTGGGGGATTCTGGGAATTGAAGTCCACAAGTCTTAAAAGCTGCCATGTTTGGAGACCCTGGTTCTAATGGAATGGAGTAGGTGGGATTTTAATTTTTTTTTATCATCTGAGCTTGGAGCAAAATATTTCCTACATTATAGTTGAGAAACTGCTTGGAACCATCTGAATGGCCAGTTTGAAAATTGGGACATTGGGATGTTGATGTGGTAGCCGTGCTCTGCTTGGATTCTTGAGTAACCCTTTTTCCTCTATCTTCCCCACAGATGACAAGTGGGTGATTGAGACGAGGCAAGGGGATCTCCGGTTGGAAGACACGGAGCCAGTGAAATTGTGTGGGCCCTCCTTGCAAGAACCTTATTGGTCCGAAGAAGATGGAGATGGTCCTGCAGCTCTTGGGGATGGAGCTGACCAGAAGGATGAGGACAACCCAGGTCAAAACAGACCTGAGGTGTTTCCTCTAGCAGAAGAAGATGGGGACTCAAGTCAACCCGTTATGGTCCAAAAACGGCACAGAAGTCGAGAAAAGAAGACCTGTGCTGTGTGCGGCAAGACTTTCAGCCGGAGCACGGTGCTCGCCGCCCATCAGAGGACCCACACGGGCGAGAAGCCATTCATGTGCCAGAATTGTGGGAAATGCTTCAGCTTCAAGTCCACTCTGGTTGCCCACGAACGGACCCACACGGGAGAGAGGCCTTACACCTGTGATCTGTGTGGGAAGAGCTTCACCGTCAGCTCGGTCCTCACCAGGCACTACCGAGTCCACGTCGAAAAGAAACTCTTCAGCTGCTCCGAGTGCGACAAGAGCTTCACTCAGAAGTCTCAGTTGCTCAACCACCAGAAGATCCACGTGAGGGAGAAGCCGTTCAAATGTGCCCAGTGTGGAGAAGGTTTCAGCCGGAGCTCCAGCCTCAAGAAACACGAGGGCTCCCACACGGGGGAGAAACCCTTCAAATGCCCCGATTGCGAGAAATCCTTCAACACGTCTTCCCAGCTGGTCAAGCACCACCGAGTCCACACCGGGGAGAGGCCCTACACCTGTTCGGAGTGTGGGAAGAGCTTCAGCCAGTGGCAGATCCTGATGGTGCACCAAAGGACCCACACGGGCGAGAAGCCCTTCAAGTGCGCCACCTGCGGGAAATGCTTCTCCGATCGGGCCGTCCACATCCGCCACCAGAAAGTCCACACAGGGGAGAGGCCTCACCAGTGCCCTACTTGCGGGAAGAGGTTCACCCACCGCACCGTCTTGGTGAAGCACCAGAAGATCCACGCTCGAGAAGCTCTGAACCTAGCCAAATTGCAAGAGGAGCAGCAGCGACACGAGGAAACTTCATAAAAGTTTGCAAGACGGGACGAATGCTCAACTTTGAAGGATACCGACGAGCGACGCTCTTCCCTGAGCCTTCCCTAACTTTTTTGGCTTCCAGATGCGTCAAGACCCATGGTCTTCCTGGCTTAAAAACAGATGGGAGTTGCAGTCCAATAAAGGAACCGGGTTGGCTTGATAGCACAGGATTCCGCTGTATTGTGCAAAGATGTATATGTATCAGATAATCAGTATGTCTATACAACAGAGGTTTTCAAACTTGGCAGCTTTAAGACTTGTGGACTTCAACTCCCAGAATTCTCCAGCCAGCATAGCTGAAGTCCATAAGTCTTAAAGCTGCCAAGTTTGAAGACCTCTGGTCTACAATCACACTGGGGCAAGCGGTCACTTTCCCAGGGCTGAGCATGATGGGTTAGGCAACACTTTCTTTGACACACGCGGGGATCCTCCAGTGGGCCTGCTCCTCCCCCCACGCCCCCCTGGTCCCCTCATCTTCCATGTTGTGACTGTCTCTGTGTATGCACTTTTGTCTTCCTGATAAAAGTTGCCGGTGTTGTTGTCGAGTCTTGGCAAAGTCAACTTTTTCAAGATCTACTTTAGCTATGCACTACAGTGATAAAGGAAGCAGTTCGTGAGGACAGATTAAGCCCTTCCCATTTGTGCACAGACATCAACTGGTAGTAGATAACGTATCCGATAGAGAAGCATCCTCTTTTAATTCAATTCCCCATCACAATGTTATTGAGTTTTTTTGCCGCTGTTCTTTGGTGGTTGGTCCCCACGTTTCTGATTTCGGACACCAACATGCTGTTGTGTTTCTGTATTATAAGGATAAGAGGATAATGTATATCACAAAAACGGATTAAAGCAAAAATTAAAAGTGCCTCATAATTAGCCTGTCTGTAAGCTTGCCTTTCGTTTGTTAATGCAGTTGCGGTCAAATGTAATGCTTTCATTGTCTATCCACTGCAAGATTAATGCCTCTTCTGCACGTTTCCAACCAATAGAGTCTTGAGCGAGGGCTGTTTTTGAGGTTCTATTGGCAAGTGGAAGAAATAGACCATAATCTGCTACGCCGGTCCAGTGCGGATTGGCAGATGTGATTGGTGTTAATCTGGGGTATCCATCATGGCCTGTTCACCTTGGGAGACCCTTCTGGATGTTGTTGTGACCCAGGTCTGAGTAAGTAGTAGGAAAATCAGTCAGTGAGAAAACAAACTTTATTCGAACAGCTGAGAATTACTTCATTCCCAGCGTCGTTCAACTAAATTAAAGCAAATTCCTCCCAACACAAATTCCTCAGTCCTATCGCAAACCTTGGTCCAATTAGGCAAACTGCCAAAGGCCTTTCTTGGCAAACGTTCAGAAGTCACAGATACAAAAATAAATACAATACGTAGACAAAGAAGAAGACGACGAAGCTACCAACGTTGTTTTCCAGCAAAGCCAGAACGCCGTTGCTGGTCTGTTTTAAGCCTTATGGGAGGGGCCAATCATCTCTTGGCCCTACTCCCGAGTTGTCCTCTTTGCTTGAGCTGCTCTTGCCTTCAGGCAGCTCTTCCCATACGTGCATTAGGAACAGGGTCCTCCTGTTCCTCTGCCTCACTCCTATCAGTCTCTGGAGGCTCTGGAGTCCGCACCTCACTCCCCGATGGTCCTGGCCCCATCTCTGCCTGTGACCCTGAGCCCTCATCCGGGCCTTCCCCAGCCTCCTTGACTGGCCCATGTTCTTCCTCAGCCTCATTGCTGTCCGACTCGGCTGCCAGCTCCACAGGCTGCTGGCAGACCACAACAGATGTATACATGTCCAACGACATAACCCACACAATTTTTATTTACCCACCCAAGCCCGTTCAGCTCATCAAGGCCCCGCTCATAGGAGATGTTGTATGTGTATATATCTATATATTTTTCTTCAGCCGGGTATTTTCCTACGTAAACCAAGATTTTCAAAATGTAGCCATACCTCAGTGAAATCACATCCACTAGTTCTAGGCTTTATCAGACAGCAAGCAAGCAATTTGCTGCCTTTTGGGAGACTAATATAGATCTATTTCGGACTAATTAGTCCTCATCAGTTAACCACACCCTCATCACATGTTTCCTCCCCGTAGAGGTTAAGTATTTGTTTTCTTCTATATCTATATCTATATATCTTCTATATCTTTCTATCTGTCTGTCTGTCTGTATATATGTGTGTTTATGTGTGTATATATATATACATATACATACATACATATATGTGTGTGTGTGTGTATGTATCGGGTGGTATTCACTTACCTTTGCTACCAGTTTGCAAATGTGAGCACGTGCACAGGCTTCCATGCATGCGCAAAGGGGTGATGATGTCTGGGCAGGTGGGCATAGCCTCCTGCAGCCGCCGCTACCGGTTCGCCCGAACTGAATAGAACCAGCTGAATACCACCACTGGTATGTACACACACACACACATACACACACACACACACACACACAAATAAAACCAGGCAAGCAAAAATCGAGTACTGTAATGAATATTAAATAAATAATACGATAGATAGATAGATAGATAGATAGATAGATAGATAGATAGATAGATATAGATTAATTATAGTCTATTCCTTCCACATGCAGGACCGTATTGGTTGGAAATATGCAGGAAAAGGCCATCCTCCTGCAGTGGCTAGACAATGGCTAAAATGATGATATATTTATATTCATTATTTGATTTACTTGCCTTATTTTTATTCACCTATTCAATTGACTGCTTCGGTTCACGGCTCAAATCTTTTAAGTGAGCGGACGACCGCAAGATCGTATGACACAAACATGTTGCAAGGATAAATCGTTAAGAGCCCACGAAATAAAATAGTGTAAACATCTGATAAGAAAGTTATGGCTTAGCGTGGGTCTGAACCAGTGGTGGGTTTCAAATTTTTTACTACTGGTTCTGTGGGTGTGGCTTGTGGGCGTGGCATGGCTTGGTGGGCGTGGCAGGGGAAGGTTACTGCAAAATCCCCATTTCCTCCCAATCAACTGGGACTCGGGAGGCAGAGAATAGATGGGGGTGGGGCCAATCAGAATTTTTACTACCGGTTCTCCGAACTACTCAAACTTTCCGCTACTGGTTCTCCAGAATTGGTCAGAACCTGCTGAAACGCACCTCTGGTCTGAACCCTGCTAAGAACGGGTCATTCTGCCCAGAGCCCTTCCTTTTCTGAGGGAAATGGGCGATTAAGAAATACGAAAAACAAACATTCAATAACCCAAAATCCAGAATTGGCAGCTCAGTGTTTCCGCTGCCCAGACCTGCTGGCTTCTTCCTGCAAACAGGACAAAGCAGGGAGCATCACTGAACCGCGTTGCCCTGCTGCTCCTATTCCAAAGCTTTCGTGTTCAGGGCCCAATGGGAAGAAAAAGTAGAATTCTGTGTCACCAGCTGGCCAGGTAGGCAGGAAGACAGCAGCTGGGCCCGCTTGGCATCTTCTTTTGTGCCCTCTTTGCTCCTCCTATTTTGCGAAGCGGCTCGTAAGGGTTAAGCTGACCCAGTTGCGTTGCCCAGAGTGGAGTCTGGGGAAAGAGGTGTGGGCGTCGGCGAGGTTTTATTTAAAGGCAAGGCACACGAAAATGCAAAGGAAATCTTAAAAACATTGCAAGAACAGTTTATGCAGGTAGTCCTCGACTTTCAACTATCTTGTTTAGTGACCGTTCAAAGTTACAATGGCACCGAAAAAAGTGATTTAGGACCGATTTTCACTTACCACCGTTGCAGCATCCCCATGGTCACAGGCAGGGGTGCGTTCTAAATTTTTTTACTACCGGTTCTGTGGGCGTGGCTTATTTTGTGGGCGTGGCTTGATGGTCATGTGACAATTATTTAGGATTTAGCAGAAGTACTGGTCTACCAGGCTTTTAACTGCTTGCACAGCTGTACCGGTCTACTCATGTATTTTTGCAGGCATTGGTCTACTCATGTATTTTTGGAGGCACGGTCTACCACCAAACTGCCTTTTACCACTGATCAGCTGTAGGGCGGCCCTTTGAAGCCCCACGGCAAGAGTTTAAACAGTTTTTTCCTTATAGCCCATCAGCTGGGACTCAGGAGGCAGCAATAGATTGGGGGTGGGACCAAATAAAAGGTAAGAATAACATGGGTGGTGGGTGGGTGGGCAGAACCGGTTCGGTGACATCATATCGTCACCGCTACCAGCTCGGGAAAACCGAGCCGAACCGGGAGGAACCCGCCACTGGTCATAGGACAAAAAACTCAAGACTGGTTCATATTTATGACTCTGGCAGTGTCCTGGGGTCATGTGATCAGCTTCTGCTGCCTTCTGATAAGCAAAGTCAATGAGGAATCCAGATTTACTTCTCAACCGTGTGACTAACTTAACAAATGCGGTGATTCACTTAACAGCGGTGGCAAGAAAAGTTGCAAAATGGGGCAAAACTCACTTAACAAATGTTTCACTTTGAGCCGCGGTGGCGCATTGCTTAGGAGTGCAGTACTGCAGGCTACTTCTGCTGCCTGCCAGCTGCCTGCAGTTTGGCAGTTGAAATCTCACCAGGCTCAAGGTTGACTCAGTCTTCCATCCTTCAGTAAAATGAGGATCCAGATTGTTGGGGGCAATAGGCTGACTCTATAAACTGCTTAGAGAGGGCTATAAAGCACTGTAAAGCAGTATATAAGTCTAAGTGCCATTGCTATTAACAATTAGGAGCCTTGGTGGCACAGCGGACTAAACTGCTGCTGTTAAAGTAGCACTTAGCTGCCAGCTGCTTGCAATTACTGCGAGTTCAAATCTCACCAGGCTCAAGGTTGACTTAGCCTTCCATCCTTTCTAAGGTCGGTAAAATGAGGACCCAGATTGTGGGGACAATAAACTGACTTTATATAAATATATACAAAAGTATGAAGGCTATTGCTTAATGCATTGTAAGCCGCCCTGAGTCTCCGGAGAAGGGCTGCATATAAATCAAATTTAAAATAAAAAATGAGGACCCGGTTTGTGGGGGCAATAAGCTGACTTTGTATAAAATAGAACACCGCTCAGGGCCCCCCCAAAACCCCTACGAAGCAGTTATATACAAAAGTATGAAGGCTATTGCTTAATGCATTGTAAACCGCCCTACGTCTCTGGAGAAGGGCGGCATATATAAATCGAACTAATAAACAAACAAATAAATAATGAATAAATAAATGTTGCACTTAGAGTCTAAATTTTGCACTCAGAATTTATAGAATCCACCGTGGCTGGATGCTGAAAAAAAATACCCCAATAAATTCTCCTCCCCCATATATAATCGTATTTTCTGAATTACGGTGTAATATTTCAGAGTGGGGGCAGCCATGGGAAGATAACATAGAAGTGCAGGCTGAATTTACACAACAGTAATCTTTTTTTTTTTAAACCACTGGTTATGGATAGAAGAGTTGGAAGGGACCTTGGAGGTCTTCTAGTCCAACCCCCTGCTCAGCCAAATGGTTGTCCAATCTCTTCTTAGAAATTTCCAGTGTTGGAGTATTTACAACTTCTGCAGGCAAGTTGTTCCACCGATTAATTGTTCTAACTGTCAGGAAATTTCTCCTTAGTTCTAAGTTGCTTCTCTCCTTCCATTAGTTTCATTCCATTGCTTCTTGTTCTCCCCTCAGGTCCTTTGGAGAATAGCTTGGCTCCCTCTTTTTTTGTGGCAGCCCCTGAGATATTGGAACACGGCTATTATGCCTCCCCTTGTCCTTCTTTTCATCAGACTAGACATACCCAATTCCAGCAACTGATATGTTTTAGCCTCCAGTCTCCTAATCATCTTTGCTGCTCTTCTCTGCACTCTTTCTAGTCTCCACATCTTTTTTACATCATGGAGACCAAAACTGAATGCAGTATTTCAAGTGTGGTCTTACCAAAGTGGTATTAACACTTCACGTGATCTTGATTCTATTCCTGTTTATGCAGCCTAGAACTGTGTTGGGTTTTTTGGCAGCCGCTGCACACGTCTGGCTCATATTTAAATAATTGTCCACTTGGATTTAATTTAATCGCTACCCAACTCCATTATGACTCTAGGAGGCATAGACTTGACAAAATTTAAAACCGCCCACCCGTATAATATGAAATTAAAAAAAAAAATCCAGAGAAAAACAGTACCATCTCACAAATCACACAACTCACAACATCCGAGAAGCAGCCAGGTTTTAAGGATTTATTTAAATCAGCGTTTCTTGATTTTGGCAATTCTTAAGATGGGTGGACACTTCAACTTTCAGAATTCCCCAAGCCAGGATGGGGGTGATGTGGATTCTTAGGAGAATATCTAGACTGATGGTTTCTTGGGTCTCATTAACGGCCATTGTTTAATCATTGGTGGAATCTGGAGCTTGCCGATTCTGCTGCATTATTTTTATTTATTTATTAAATTTATACACTGCCCCATTTTACCATTGGGAATAAATTGTATGGGGTGGGCAGACAATCCCCCCCAACAACGGGGCCCATCCTAGATCATGACATTAGGGATCAGTGTTTTTTTTAAACTTGGCAACTTGTAAGATGGGTGGACTTCAACTCCCAGAATTCCTCACAGCCAGCAGGCCTTCACTCTTCCTGTTGTGACTTTAAAAAAAAAAAAGCCAGGCATTGAAATAAATGATGTTTCTGGGCATCACAAATGTGTTCTGTATATAAAAAAACAAGGCCATAGTTTTCTCCTGTTTTTTAAAAAAAGTTCTTATTTTTATTGAATTAGTCCCATTCTTACAACTTTGGAGCTTTGCTACTTAAAGGTACGGCGACCTGTAAATGTGGATAACCAAAGGGGTTTTTTTCCACCCTGGACTTTCTACCTTCCTTGAAATTTTTTCCCTAAAAATATAGGTGCAGAACCCAAAGAAGGGTAGAGTTTTAAGATCCTTAAACATCCAAGAAATGGCTAGCACTGTCCAAATATAAGGCTTAGGACTGTGAGAGGCAACGGAGTATCTATTGCAAAATGGTTCATGTAAAACAGGGGTCTCCAAATTTGGCAACTTTGAAGACCTGTAGATTTCAACTCCCAGAATTCTGGGGGAAGGGAATTCTGGGAGTTGAAGTCCACAAGTTGCCAAGTTTGGAGACCCCTGTTGTAAAGCTTTCCAGTGGATTCAATCTCCACCACACCAATTTGATCAACCCCATCCTACATAGTTTATTTGGTAATTAATGGATTTAGTATTAACGTTGCTTTCAGCTGTTTTCGTATTTACAGCATCCAAGTGCCTGGCTCTATGATGCTCTACAAAATGTGGCCTTGTATAGAAACTTTCCCCGCAGTAAATGCATTTATAGGGCTTCCCTCCAGCGTGGGTTTTTTGATGGACGACCAGATTCGAATTTAGATTGAACCTTTTCCCACACTCCGAGCACTGATACGGTTTCTCTCCGGTGTGGATCCTCAGATGTCTAATAAGAGCGGAGTTGCATGTGAAGCTCTTGCTGCAATGGGAGCACGCATACGGTTTTTCCCCCGTGTGGGTTCTCTGATGGACGCTGAGCTGCGAACTCACGCTGAAGAATTTGCCACATTCCAAGCACTCGTACGGCTTTTCTCCCGTGTGAATTCGCTGGTGTGCGATAAGGTTGGCGCTCAAGATGAAGCTTTTCCCGCAGTCTCCGCAATGGAAAGGTTTTTCCCCCGTGTGAATTCTCTGGTGGCGGATGAGCCCGGAGCTGCAGGTGAAGGTTTTGCCACACTCTATGCAATCGAATGCCTTTTCTCCGTGCCTTTTCTTGTGAACTGTGAGACTCGACCTTAGATAAACGCTTTTAGGACAGTCAGAACATTTGTAAGGCTTTGTACCCGTGTGCATTCTCTGGTGGGCGTTAAGGCTCGACATCACACTGAAGCTTTCCCCACATTCTGAGCATTCATAGGGCTTCTCTCCCGTGTGGGTCCTCCGATGCACACTGAGTTGGGAGCTCACGCTGAAGGTTTTGCCACAATCGGGGCATTCGTGGGGTTTCTCCCCCGTGTGGATCCGCCGGTGTCTGCTGAGGCTCGAATTGCAGCTGAAGGTTTTCCCGCAGGCCGCGCATCTGTATGGTTTGTCTTCCGTGTGGATCCTCTGATGCCGAACGAGGCTGGAGCTGCAGGCGAAACCTCTTCCACAGTGAGGACAGGGATAGGGTTTTTCCCCAGTGTGGATTCTCTGGTGAGCAATGAGATTGGAGCTCTGGCTAAAACTTTTCCCGCAGGCCGAGCAAGCGTAGGGTTTCTCACCTATGTGGGCTCGCCCATGCGCAACCAGCGCTGATTTCTGGCTGAAATGTCTCCCGCATTCAGAGCACGCGTAAGGTTTTTCTCCCGTGTGGATCCTTCGGTGGGCAACCAAGCTCGATTTCAGCCTGAAGTTCCTCCCGCACTCCGGGCAAGCGTAGGGTTTTTCTTCGGTATGGATTCGCTCGTGGGCAACGCGGCTGGAGATCTGCCGAAAGCTCTTCCCACATACGTAGCATCTGTACTGTCTCTCCTCCAGGTGGATTCTCCGATGAGCAACTAGAGTCGATTTCTTGCCAAAGCTTTTCCCGCAACGACCGCACTTATACGGTTTCACTCCGGTGTGGATTCTCTCGTGAGCAATAAGTTTAGAGGTACTGCTGAAACTTTTTCTGCATCGGCTGCACACAAGTTGTCTCTTGTCTTTATCTGCATTGCTTATATCGCCTGGTCCATGATGAAGGGGCTGAGTTATCGGTTTATTTGCCCGGTCTTCATTGTTTGGCTTGTTTTCCAAATTCTCTTCTTCCTTCAGAATGTGGAAATGGGATTTGCTTAACAATTTCTCATGTACGCCTAATGGTTCAGAGTTATCCGAACTGGAAATGGCCGCCTCCTCTTCTTCCTGAGCCTTTGGCCTTTGAATTACTGAAACAAGAAGTTAAGTCAAGTGATTAGCCCATATAGATGAGGAAAAAGGTTTTTTCCCCCCACTCTGATAACAAATTTGAAACCCTTGGATAAGGTAAAGGTTCCCCTCGCACATATGTGCTAGTCGTTCCTGACTCTAGGGGGTGGTGCTCTTCTCCATTTCAAAGCCGAAGAGCCAGTGCTGCCTGAAGACGTCTCCGTGGTCATGTGGCCGGCATGACTAAACGCCAAAGGCGCACGGAATGCTGTTACCTTCCCACCAAAGCAGGGGTGAAATCCAAAATTTTTTCCTACCGGTTCTGTGGGCGTGGCTTGGTGGGCGTGGCAGGGAAGGATATTGCAAAATCTCCATTCCCACCCCACTCCAGGGGAAGGATACTGCAAAATCTCCATTCCCACCCCACTCTGGGGCCAGCCAGAAGTGGTATTTGCCAGTTCTCTGAACTACTCAAAATTTCCGCTATCGGTTCTCCTGAACCTGTTAGAACCTGCTGGATTTCACCCCTGTACCAAAGGTGGTCCCTATTTTTCTACTTGCATTTTTTTACGTGCTTTTGAACTGCTAGATTGGCAGAAACTGGGACAAGTAATGGGAGCTCATCCCATTAAGTGGCATTAGGGATTCAAACCGCTGAACTGCCGACCTTTCGATCGACAAACTCAGCATCTTAGCCACTGAGCCACCGCGTTCCATTATGTACCTCTTGGATACAACACCACAACAGGCATATCGGTGACTTTTTCAAAAGACGGCTGCTATGATACAATGGCATGCAGGTAGTCCTTGACTTACGACCGCAAATGTCTGTTGCTAAGTGAGACAGTAGTTCAGTGAGTTTTGCCCCATTTGATCTTCCTTGCCACAGTTGTTAAGCGAATCACTGCAGCTGTTAAGTTAGGAACACGCTTGTTAAGTGAATCTGGCTCCCCCTTCTCTTTGCTTGTCAGAAGGTCGCAAAAGGGGATCCCGTGACCCCGAGACACTGCAACCGTCATAAATGTGAATCAATTGCCAAGGGTCTGCATTGTGATCTCTTGACTATGGAGATGCTACAACTGTCGTTAAGTGTGAAAAATGGCTGTACGTCACTTTTGTCAGTGTCGTCGTAACTTCGAACGGTCCCTCTATGAACTGTTGCAAGTCAAGGACTGCCTGTACAATGTTGCTGGGGGCCTATATTTTTAAAAAGTGTAACTGGATAGTGGCTTCTGCTGGGGATAGTTAAAAAAAGAAACCAGGACCTGGAAGTTGAGCAGTGAATCGTGAAGACTTGGGTCCCAATAATTGAAAGAAAATTTATTTATTTATTTATTAATTATATTTATATACCGCCTTTCTCCCGTAGGACTCAAGGCGGTGTACATTTTAAAAGATCGTTCACAGGTTCATGTTTAGCCCCGCCTGTTGGAACATCAGGGTCTTGAGGGCACGGCGGAAAGCACAGAGATCAGGGATATTCCGTATCTCCGGGGGCAGTTCATTCCAAAGGGCTGGAGCCCTCACAGAGAAGGCCCTCCCCCTGGGAGTCGCCAGTCGGCATGATTTGACTGACGGTACCCTGAGTAGTCCCTCCCTGTGAGAACGAACTGGTCGGTGGGAGGCTATTGGTGGCAAAAGACGGTCTCGTAGGTATTTACCTTGGCACTCTGGATTTATGTTCTGGAGGACGGGACTTTGCTTCATTGGGGACCCTGGAGTCTCTCGTAGCTCCATCAAACGTGGCTGTTTGGAGAACCACAATGCCTTCACAGCTAGAAAAAGGATATTAAAAAAGATTTTAACAATGCCGGCTATTAAGCTGCCCATTCTGAAATTTGCTCTTCCTTTTCTGTTCACAGACCCTCTCTTCTCCTTTATTGAGACTCTCTTCCTGTCTCTTGATAGTTTAGATCAGGGGTCACCAACCTTTCGGACCCAGGGGTAGGTTCTAATTTTTTTACTACCGGTTCTGTAGTAAATACAGCCCGGTGGGTGTGGCTTATTTTGTGGGCATGGCTTGTGGGGGTGGGTGTAATGTGACTGGGTGGGCGTGGCCAACTTAAAAAAAAAACTTTTAAAAGCATTTTAAAAAGCCTCTTAAGGTTGCAGAAAAAATTGCTTTTAGAAGCTTCTGACGATCAGGCAAGTCAGCTGGGATCACCAGAGGCTTTTAAAGGCATTTCCCCCCCCCCCCAACCTCTTCGGCTGAAGAGGTTGCAGGAAAACATGCTTTTAAAAGCCTCTGAGATCCCAGCTGAGCCGTGCGATCATCAGTGGCTTTTTTTTTTAAACTTTAAAAAGCATTTTTTCAGCCGAAGAGGTTGTAGAAAAAATGCTTTTAAAAGTAAATAAAAGAAAAAGCCTCTGATGAGGTGAGCAGGGTAAGACAACCAGGCCGGGGACTGGTTCAGGGGCGTGGCCAGCCAATGTTATTACCGGTTCTCCGAACTACTAAATTTTTTTACTACCAGTTCTTGCGAGCCGGTGCAAACCGGGAGCAACCCACCACTGCAGGGACCACTAAATTCATTATTTTAAATCCCGTGGACCACTAATATGATCTGCCTAATGACCGGCTGGGTGGGCATGGCTAAGAGGTCATGTGACTGGGTGGGTGTGGCCAACTCAGTGTCACTCATGTCGAGGGGCGCCTTGCCGGCCTCTACTCAGTCCTCCCTTCGCAGCCACTCCTCTCCTCCCCGCCCAGGCTCCTTAGGGCCCCAACAGGAAGCAGTTGTTGGAGCTAAGCAGCCACCACGAGAAAGAGTTGGCAAAACAGCTCAGTTCAAATTGGATCTGACTGAGGAGGCGGCTCAGCAGAAGCACCTCACTGAGGACTAGGAGCATAGGCTTTCCAAGCAGAGGGAAGACCTGCGGGAGTGCAAGGCCAGGTACCGGCGCCTGGAGGCTCAGCGGGCTGAGATGGTCAGCCAATTCCAGACCATGATGCAGTCCCACTGAAACAAGGCCCTCCGGCTCTTCGCCACCAGTGACGCTTCCCTCCAGCCTTCTCCCAAAGCCCAGTACCAGGAGGCCGAAGCAGACCCCAAGTCGGAATTTCTGTCCCCCTCCGACCCACACAAAAAGACCCCGAAGGGGGAGACTCTCTGCAACAACACAAACGTTCCTTGCACGTATCTGTCCCAGGGGCTGTAGTTTGAGGACCCCTGATTTAGTGCAATATAAAAAATGCAAATAATTTTTCTGCGGACCACCGGAATTTTCTTCCGGACTACCAGTGGTCCACGGACCACCAGTTGGTGACCGCTGGTTTACATCAGTTTTTCTCAACATTGGCAGCTTTAAAAGGTATGGACTTCAACTCCCAGAATCCCCCTGCCACCACGCTGGCAGAGGGATTCTGGGAGTTGAAGTCCACACGTCTTAAGAGATGCCAAGGTTGACCAATACTGGTTTAGTTCTAAACTCTCTTCCATCCACAGCAGTGGTGGGTTCCTCCCGGTTCGGCCCGGTTCTCCCGAGCCGGTAGCGGTGACGATATGACGTCACCGAACTGGTTCTGCCTCCCCCGCCCCCCCACCTCCCGCGTTATTCTTACCTTTTATTTGACCCCACCCCCAATCTATTGTTGCCTCCTGAGTCCCAGCTGATGGCTAAAGGGGAAAAAACTGTTTAAACTCTTGCCTTGGGGCTTCAAAGGGCCCCCCTACAGCTGATCAGTGTTAAAAGAAAACAAATGGGAAGACCGTGCCTGCAAAAATAAATGGGTAGACCAGTGCCTGCAAAAATACATG
>WNWU01000142.1:219372-250868 GCA_012654045.1 Ptyas mucosa
GTAAAAATACATGAGTAGATCAGTGCCTGCAAAAATAAATGGGTAGATCGGTACAGCTCTGGAAGCAGTTAAAAGCCTGGTAGACCAGTACCTCTGCTAAATCCTAAAGAATTGTCACATGACCATCAAAATAAGCCACGCCCACAGAACCGGTACTAAAAAAATTTAGAACCCACCCCTCATCCACACCTTTCCTAACTGCTCCACAACTTCTTACACACAGCGTGCACAAAACAATCCTTTTTTTAAAAAAAATAAATGGGAAAATTAAAAAAAAAGCAGGTCAAACAGAGGCCCAGTTCATCCTTTTCTTCGGCTGCTGACACTTTGGAAGAAATTTTTATAATAGCGAGGAAATCTTTGAACAAAATAAGCTAACACCAAATACTGAAACGGTCAAATATTGTGAGAATTTATGTCAGGACACAAGTGCTTGTAAGACTAAATCAGAGCATGATGGCGCTGCTATTTGAAATTACAGATATATGAATATTGAAAAGCATTTAATTCCGTGTGCCCCATCTGCATAAGAACAAAAAATATGTCAAAAATAAAGATGATTACGCTGGGATTAACAGTGGAATAAAGATGTATTTTGTACACTGGGATTAACAGTGGAAGGATAAAAGAAAAGGTTAAATTAGAAAATTGATAGCTATAATAATTTGGGATATTGTTTAAATATGTATAACAATTGTGATAATTTGAACATTTATTACCTAAGTGAAAAAGAAAACTGAAACAATATATGATTATGATTTATAAACAAAAATGACTTAATCGGTGTTATATAAATGGTATGGTTTGATAGATAGAATCAAGGATAATTGGGAAATTATGTTAAAAAGCATTATCTGAACTAAGAACTATGTTTAAATGTTAAATTGCTATATTTCTAACATTAAAAAGATAAAATTTAAATTTGATAAAGTAATAATGGAATAAAGATTTAATGAGCATAATGAAATATAAATATGTTTGAATCGTATTGTTAATAGTGAGGATTTAGGGTAAGAATTGTTGTATTATGAGTTATTGATTGAATTAAGAATTAAGGTGGGTTAATAGAAGGATTATTGTTTTGATTAAGTAAATATGTGTTAATTTTTTAAAGATGGTATTAGTTGAATATGTGATATAAGATTTAGAAATAAGTGCTATGCCAAAATAGTATAGATAAAATGTTGTTAAAGATTTTGTTAAAAATTGAACATAATGATGTCCGGATCAAAGCTCTGTTCTGAAAGGATGTAATTTGTATGTTTGGACAAAAATAAAAAAAACTTTTTGCAAAGAAAAAAATAATAAAAAATATGTCGCTCTTAAGACCTTCCTATTCCAGCAAACTGGCCTGGCCTAACCTTTTCCCCTTTTCTTTTAAATTGAAAATTTTAAATCTGTTTTTTAAATTATTGGGATGTTTTAAATTTGTCTCGGGCTAAATTGTTTAATCTGGTTTTATTTCTGCTTTTAAATTCTGTATTTATGTATTTTATTTTGTGCCTGCTCACCGCCCTGAGTCCTTCGGGAGTAGGGCGGCATATAAATCTAATAAAACAAACAAACAAACAAAACAAACAAACATGTCAACCTATATTAACATATGTTAGATGACATATTGTCTTTTATGAAGGTGGTTAATGCAGCATACTTTAAAAAAAAAATTGATTTATATGCCGCCCTTCTCTGGAGACTCAGGGTGGCTTACAATGCGTTAAGCAATAGCCTTCATACTTTTGTATATTTATACAAAGTCAGCTTATTGCCCCCACAATCCGGGTCCTCATTTTACCTACCTTAGAAAGGATGGAAGGCTGAGTCAACCTTGAGCCTGGTGAGATTTGAACTTGCAGTAATTGCAGGCAGCTGATGTTAATAACAGTGCTTTAGTCTGCTGCGCCACCAGGGCTCTTTTTATAGAGCATTCCCTCCTATTTCCCCTCCACAACAACCACCACTACCACCATACAGAGTTGAAGAAGCTTTCTGGATGAGAAGCGAAATGTCTTCAAAGAAAAAAAAACAGAAAGTCCAGTTGCCTCTTGAAAAAAAAAAGCACTTTTGGGACAACCACCATACCAGGTAGGCTGAAACGGAAAAGAGACACTGGCTCCCAAAGGTAACCAAATGAGGGATGATGGCCTTTGTGCCATCCAGATCATCTTAAGACTACAACTTCCACGGTGCCCAGCTAGAGCTCTGCGATCCAAGTCGCTCCAAAGATTTCAGCCAGAGACAAGTCCTTGGAGATTCTCAGTCATCCAAGGTCACGGTTGTCCCAAAAGTGCTTGTTTTCAAGAGGCCACTGGACTTTCTGTTTTTTCTTTGAAGGACCTTTGGCTTCTCAACCAAGAAACTTCTTCAGCTCTGGATCTTCCTAGCCGCCCTGAGTCTTCGGAGAGGGGCAGCATATAAATTGAATTAATTAAATTAAGCTGAAGAAGTTTCTTGAATGAGAAGCCAACCGTCTTCGAAGAAAAAAACAGAAAGTCCAGTGGCCTCTTGAAGAAAAAAAAAAAGCACCTTTGGGTCAGCCAGAAACAGTTCCCCTGAGCTTATACAGAGCGCTTTTTTCTTTTCTTTTTTTTCTTTTTTGCGCTCAAAGGTCTCCTGAGCAGTCCCAAAACTCCCGGGTTACTTTGGTGGATTTGAGGCTCACCTCGTGCGCTGAAAGGCGATTCCCAACCCCGCGGGCTGCGGCCGATGGGGGCTGTAGTCTAGATCCTGGAAGGTGGAGTGGGTTGTTTTGAAAGGCTGAAAAGCTGACTTCAGCGCCCCGCCCCTTTCGAAGCCTCGGAATTCTACTGACGCCTGACTTCAAAGGGATCGCCTCGGAATTCTTCTGACGTCACGTTCGGACTTGCTTTGATCGTAGCTTTCTGTCTCTCCTTTGATGTTTGCGCCGATCGTTAGAAAAATACCCGCGGGAAGGGCGGTAGTTTCGCGGGGAGGGGGGGTTATTTATGGAATTTTGGGGGGAGAGTTTGAAAAAAACCTAAGTGGGGTTCTCCACTCAGTCCGATCCCTCCTTCCTGCGCTGGAGGGATCGGATCGGATCCCTCCGGCTGCGCCCACTAAACCCGTTTACCTGTCTCCGGATATAACCCCGCCGTCCGGCTGGGGAGATCGGCCTCTTCCTCCCAGATCCAGTAGCGTCAAGCGTGCGAAGCCGGCCCGGCTTTAGCAAACCGAGCCGCGGTCCAGAGCCCTCTGCCGGTCGCCGGCGCTCCGTTGCGGCTGTTTTTGCCGCTTCGGAGCGGCAAAAATTACCTCTGAGCATGTGCAGACGCCTTTCTCCGGAGAGAGATTTCCCTTTGGCCGATCGGACTCTCTAGGCGCTTTCTCCCCCGAGTGAGTCGTGTGTAAACGCCTTTCTCCTGGAAGCGACTCGAATTTCACTTTAAAAAAATAAATAAAATCCTGAATTTGTGCGAATAAGAGCTGTTTCTGAATCCGAATCGAGCTGGGAGGGACCTTTGAGGTCTTCTAGTCCAGCCCCTACCCTATTTTAGACAGGTGGCTGTCCGGTCTTTTCTTAAAAACTTCCAATGGTGAAGCACTCATAACTTCTGGTGGCAAACCGTTCCACTGGTTAATTGTCCTCACTTAGAGCCTTAGAATAATTTTATTGTTGCTTTGAATTCCTCACTGTTAGGATGTTTCCTGTTTTAAGTTGCTGAATTATTATTTCTGACAATAATTATCCCGGCGTCCTGCGAATAGGGAGTTGTTCGTTTGCTCTTGAGCTGCTGAACAATAACACAGGTAGTCCTCGACTTACGACAGTTCGTTTAGTGACCGTTCAAAGTTACAACGGCACTGAGAACAGCCACTTATGATCATTTTTTTTTCACAGTGAATGACCTTTGCAGCATCTCCATGCGATCGTGCGATCCAAATACAGATGCTTGGCAACCTGGTTCATATTTATGACCGTTGCTGTGTCCCAAGGCCATGTGATCCCCTTTTTGCGACCGTCTGACAAGCTAAACCAATGAAGAAGCCACTTAACAACCGGGTTACTAACTTTTTTTTTTTTGCAAAAAGTTTTTTTATTTTTTTTTCCAAACATACAAATTATATTATTCAGAACAGAGCTTTGACCCGGTCATCAATTTGTTCAGTTTTTGCCATCTTTAAAAAAATTTAATCTATTCAATTTTGCCATAATACTTATTTCTTAATCTTAAATCACATATTCAACTAATACCATCTTAAAAAAAATTATCACATATTTACTTAATCAAAACAATTACCCTTCTATTAACCCACCTTAAATCATAATTCAATTAATGTCTCTTAATACATTTCACAATTCTTATCCTAAATCCTCACTATTAACAATACAATTCAAACATGCTTATATTTCATAATGCTCATTAAATCTTTGTTCCACTCTTACTTTATCAAATTTAAATCTTATCTTTAATCTTAAAAATATAGCAATTTAACCTTTAAACATAATTCTTAGTTCAAATAATACTATTTAATGCAATTTCCCAATTATCCTAAATTCTATCTATTAAACCATACCATTTAGATAACACCAATTAAGAAATTTTTGTTCATAAATCATAATCATATATTGTTTCAATTTTCTTTTCTTTTTTACTTAGATAATAAATGTTCAAATTATTACAATTGTTGTACATATTTTAAAAATATCCCAATTATTATAACTATCAATTTTCTAATTTAACATTTTCCCTTATCCTTCCACTGTTAATCTCAATGTAGTCATCTTTATTCCACTGTTAATCCCAATGTAAACATCTTTATTTTTCTCACTGTTAATCCCAGTGTAATCATCTTTGTTCCACTGTTAATCCCAGTGTAATCATCTTTATTTTTCTCACTGTTAATCCCAGTGTAATCATCTTTATTTTTCTCACTGTTAATCCTAGTGTAATCATCTTTGTTCCACTGTTAATCCCAGTGTAATCATCTTTATTTTTCTCACTGTTAATCCCAGTGTAATTATCTTTGTTAAACTGTTAATCTCAGTGTAGTCATCTTTATTAGTCCTGATGCAGGTATCTATGGAGATTCTCTGTCATCCAGGTCATGGTTGCCCCAAAGAGGCTTTTTCTCAAGGGGCAACTGGATTTTCTTTGTTTTTCCTTGAAGACGTTTTGCTTCTCATCCAAGAAACTTCCTCAGTTTTGACTGGATGGTGGAGAATGGAAGGATTTATGACCAGCTGTCTGCGAGGAATATAAATCCTTCCATTCTCCACCATCCAGCCAGAGCTGAAGAAGTTTCTTGGATAAGAAGTGAAACATCTTCTAAAGAAAAACCAGAAAGTCCAGTTGCCTCTTGAAAAAAACAAAAAGCACATTTGGGAGCATATCTGATACAGGGAGATCTGGCTTGAATTACTCTTATCACCATTCATATAGACAGGCCTGATGCAGTGGTAGGATTAATTTTTTTTTACTACTGGTTCTGTGGGCGTGGCTTGGTGGGTGTGGCTTGGTGGCCGTGGCAGGGGAAGGATACTGTAAAATCTCCATTCCCCCCCCAATCCAGGGGAAGGTTACTGCAAAATCCCCATTTCCTCCCAATCAGCTGGGACTTGGGAGGCAGAGAATAGATAGGGGTGGGGCCAGTCTGAATTTTTACTACCGGTTCTCCGAACTACTGAAAATTTCCGCTACCGGTTCTCCAGAATTGGTCAGAACCTGCTGAAACCCACCTCTGGGTGGGTGCTAACTTCCTACAGTTCCCCAACTGGGAAGCAGTCACTGATGCTGAGAAGAAATAGACACGGAATAGACAGGGTCAGAGGCAAGGCGTGAAGGGGTGAAAGCAGAGTTAGCTTGATGTCAAGGTTCCGACCAGTGCCCGCACGCAATGAAGAGTCTCAAGCCATCTGGCAATAAAAACCCAGTCTTTTATTAGGAGCACCATGTCAGCATTACCTAGGTGAAGCCAATTCTGACTTCACCCCCTGCACGCCTTGCCTCTGACCCTGTTTCCCCCTCCCTTCAAAGTGTGTCACCGGGTGACATTCTCCAATGAAGTAATTTGACGGGTTGTAGAAGTTACTCAGGGACACGGTGGCTCAGTGGCTAAGACATCTTGTCGATCGAAAGATCGGCAGTTCAGCGGTTCGAATCCCTAGTGCCGCGTAACTGGGTGAGCTCCCGTTACTTGTCCCAGCTTCTGCCAACCTAGCAGTTCGAAAGCATGTAAAAAATGCAAGTATCCCATCTTTGGTGGGAAGGTAACAGCATTCCGTGCGCCTTTGGCGTTTAGTTATGCCGGCCACATCACCACGGAGATGTCTTTGGACATCGCTGGCTTTTCGGCTTTGAAACGGAGATGAGCACTGCCCCCTAGAGTCAGGAACGATTAGCACATATGTGCGAGGGGAACCTTTACCTTTTAGAAGTCACTCCCTTCCAGGCATTGCTGGTATCCACGGAGATGGCCTTGACTTGCTCAGCCAGAAAGCATCCTCTTATGACTGAGCAGTAAATTCCTTGGTGCAGCTGCAAGGCACGATTTCCCATCCCCCTGCCTATGGCAAATCGGGAGCAGGTCAGTGAGTTGACACAAGCTGCCAGAAAGTGGGATTCTTTAATTCAGGAAGACAAAGAGAAGTAGTGACGTGGCTCAAGTGTTCCTGGTTAGCAAGCAAATTTTGATTGTGAGTCTATGGTTTTTTATACTTATTTTCCCTTTGAAGCTTGTGTAGTTTGATGGGTTTTTTTTAATGTGCCTCTGGTTAAAGTGATTGCCCCGTGTTCTGTCTTCCTGCCTTAATGGGTTAATCTTGTCCCTGGACCTTTGTCTTTCCTATCCTGTAGGTTAATCCTGTCAGGGAAGAGGAAAAGGGGAGCTCTTGGTGAGTTATTTTTAGCTGAGTTTAAGTATTTTCCGGATCTGCTTCATAGTTAGGCTTTGTTATTTCTAGTAATAGTTGTTAATGGCTTTTGGCAACATGCCCAGACTTTCAATTTGGTCTGAGTGCTTGCTTTGGTTTGCCTCAGGGGCTGTCTTTTCTAAAGGAAAAAAAGGTTGGTTTTATTCTCTGCACTGTTTTGGTGATTCCTGGCACTGCCTTTTTGGCGGTATACCTCCCACAGAATCATTAAAGAAAGGATGCCAAGGGAGGGATAAAATGAAATGTGAATAGCCAAAATTAAAAGAATTTTTTAAATCATTTTAAATAATTAAATCGAATCATTGTATTGTCCTGCAGCGAGCTGTCCGATGGTGCTCTGACCTAGGCTTCCTTACAAACAGCACAAACTTAGTCCCGGCAAACCTCTTTAATTCATATGGCTGTGAATTATTGTCATTTCCAGTCTGAAAGGCTTCTGAAACAGTCTTTCAGGGGAGTGTTTACAAACACCCACCTTATCTCCCTTGGAATGCTGGCAGAGAACTAATTGCCACACGCAGGTCAAGACCAAACTTAGCACAGAGTCAAACAGAGCTTTTCCACAGCTTTTACCGACCAGATGAACTAATTACTTCCTGCAAAAGCTCACCTCCCGTTCGCTTCTCTTTTATGTCTTATGGGAGGGACCAATCATCTCCAAGCCTTACTCCCAAGTCGACCCTGTTTTCTTAATTGTTCCTGTCTCCTGGCAGCTCTGCACATGAGCATGCTGGGGACAGGCTCACGCTGTTCTTCTGCCTCTGACTCAGGGTCATCTTTTTTTTTAACAGTAACATAGTTGGAAGGGACCTTGGAGGTCATCTAGTCCAAACCCCTGCTCACGCAGGAGGCATGTTCTAGGGCAGTGATGGCCAACCTTTTTGCCATCGCGTGCCAAAAGTGGGGGGAGCACGGTGGAGTCACACGCACACGTGCCCGCATCCATAATTCTATGCGCCCCAACCCCCCATGCTCCCCCCATTTTTGGCATGTGATGGCCCGGTGGGCCCAGAAGGCCTGTTTTTCGCTCTCCCTAGGCTCCAGAGCCTTTCTAGGAGCCTGGGGAGGATGAAAACAGCCTTCCCCACCCCCCAGAGGCCCTCCGGAGACTGGAAACAGTGTGTTTCCTGACTTCTGGTGGGCCCAGAAGGCCCGAACATCAGCTGGCTGGCGCATGCATGTGTGCTGGAGCTGAGCTCGCGTACCCACTGATACGGCTCCACATGCCACCTGTGGCACTCACGCCATAGGTTTGCCATTACAGTTCTAGGGATTTGAACCGCCGAACTGCCGACCGTTCTGACCATCAAGCTCAGTGTCTTAGCCACTGAGCCACCTAGTCATCGTCCAAGCCTTCCCCGGACTCCAGGACTGGCCCACATTCCTCCCCAACCTCCTCACTGTCCAAATCTGCTGCCAGCCGTGTTGGCTGCTGCCGGGCCACAACATGTGGTGACTTGGTCATGGCGAGTCGTCTCGCGGCAAATTGGCCATGGTGAATGGACCGTGGTGAACTGGCCATGGCGAGTTGGCAGCGGCGAGTGGTCTCATTCCATTCCAGAGTTTGTCCAAACTCATATCCACTACATTGCTGACCCTATCTAACCATCTCATTCTCCTTTTTGCCTTCAATCTCTCCTGACATTGCATATGGTTGATTTCCATCTTCACAAGGAAGAAGACAAAAAAAATCCCCCTTCAATATAGAATAATTGTTGTTAAAAATGGGAATAGCCAAACAGGAGAACCTTAAACCAAAACTGTTGATCAATAGAATCAATAGAATCAGTTCTCAGGATATTTACTGTGGGTTGGTCAGCTATATAAAAGAAATAAAAGAAAAAAGGAAAGTGGTTCTAATACTTTAGTTATTGTCTGTTACTCCCAAAAGGACCAACCATCAATATAACGCAGGACCTTAACTGATTTGCCTATATATATATATATATATATATATATATATATATATATATATATAAAATTTGATTTATATGCCGCCCTTCTCCAGAGACTCAGGGCGGCTTACAATGCGCTAAGCAATAGCCTTCATACTTTTGTATATTTATACAAAGGCAGCTTATTGCCCCCACAATCTGGGTCCTCATTTTACCTACCTTAGAAAGGATGGAAGGCTGAGTCAACCTTGAGCCTGGTGGGATTTGAACTTGCAGTAATTGCAGGCAGTTGAATGTTAATTACAGTGCTTAGTCTGCCACGCCACCAGGCCATGCCACCAGGCAATATGGCCAAAGTCCAGCACAAATAGAGACCAACTATATCCAGAACAACGTGTGACTATTTACACACATGCTAACACTCTCTTGATACTAGTTTTGCATCAAGACAACTTCTTACAGAGGTCTGGAGTCCACGGAGACGTCTTCAGACAGCGCTGGCTCTTCAGCTTTGAAACGGAGATGAGCACCGCCCCCTAGAGTCGGGAACGACTAGCACATATGTGCTAGGGGAACCTTTATCTTTACCTATATGGAAAACATTGTGTGCCTATTTACACACATGCTTACACTCTCTCTTGACACTGGTTTTATATAAAGACAATTTCTTAGAGAGGTCTGGAGTCAGGGTTCCCTGTCTCACTCAGTGGCTCATCTCTAAAGATTTGGGATCTCATCTGCGACTTCTCTCCTCATTGGCCATTATCCAAATTATAGTGATTTAATTGCTGCCTTGGGGTTAATTCTCTAGAAACCTTTCAGAAGATTTGACGCAAACATCTCAATGATAGGTTTCCACCTTGATTTCACACAGAAGCTTTGTGGACTGGTGCATAAAGGGCATCGGAAATCTGTGGGTGCGTAAAGGGTTCTAGAGAGAAAGAAAGGGGCAATTGGGGAGGGTTTTTTTCCCCTCCCTCCAACGAGGTTCAGAAATGAAGCTGTGTCTGGATTCTGTGTGAAATAAAAAAAAAGTTTTCTTCCATCCCTTTTTCTCACTCTTTGCATAATTCACATGCGAGGTTGGAGGCTCCATCAGAAACACGTTATGTTGATGCTGCTTCTGCTGCTTCTTTTATGGGCTCAAGGAGTCGGCGGGTCACTCAAAGCCGAATGCCCCCTGACTCTGCAGATGGATGAGGTGGCCCCAAAGAATCATTACAAGCCAGGAGAGCTTTCCATTGGTGGCATCGTCTCTGAAAGTCAGGCTTTTTTCCGAATAATAAGTTTTGAAAAATACCCTTTGACTCAGTTAGCGGGGTAAGTCTATCTTCTAGTACTGTATTAGTCCAGGGGTGAAATGCTCCCGGTTCAGACCGGATCACCTGATCCGGTAGTGATGGAGGTGGGTGGCTCGGAGAACCGGTAGCAAAAATCCCTGCCCCACCCCTGCCCAGCTGAGCTGTGCGATCATCAGAGGCTTTTTTTTTTAATTTTTAAAAGCATTTTTTCTACAACCTCTTTGGCTGCAAAAATGCTTTTAAAAGTAAAAAAAAAAGCCTCTGATGATCACGCAGCTCAGCTGGGATTGTCAAAGGCTTTTAAAAACATTTTTTCTACAACCTCTTCAGGCCTCTGATGATCCCAGCTGAGTTGCCTGATCGGCAGAGGCTTTTTTTTCTTTTAAAAACATTTTTAAAAGAAAAAGAGCCTCTGACGATCAGGTAACTCAGCTGGGATCGTCAGAGCCTTTTGAAAGCATTTTTAAGAACCTCTTCGCCGAAGAGGTTGTAGAAAAAATGGTTTTAAAAGTTTTTTTTAAAAAATGGCCACGCTCACATTGCCCCTGCAAGCCACGCCCACCGAACCAGTAGTAACAAATTTTAGATTTCACCACTGCATTAGTCCAACCAGGAGCCTGGTTTAGCTCAGCAGACTAAAAGCATAGTGATCAACACCAGCTGTCTGCAATTACTGTAAATTCCAATCTCACCAGGCTCAAGGTTGACTCAGCCTTCCATCCTTTCTAAGGTAGGTAAAATGAGAACCCAGATTGTGGGGGCAATAAGCTGACTTTGTATAAATATACAAAAGTATGAAGGCTATTGCTTAACACATTGTAAGCCGCCCTGAGTCTCCGGAGAAGGGCGGCATATAAATCAATTTTTTTTAAAAAAAAAATCTATTTCAACAGGTCCACCCAAGCATTGTGTCTTGTCTTCTTTTGGGATCTATTATAGACCCCACAGATGATGAGCCTCCTTCTTGAAAAATTTCTTTTCTTCTTGGATTTGAAGAATGAACAGCCACTTTATTTGACATTCTCCGAGCAGAAATAAGCTGTGAATATTTTGGGCAGATATTTTGAAAGCTAGGCTGTGGAAGAGGGTAAAGATGGGAGAATCACCAAGATTGAATAACCGGGATGTAGATGCAGACAGAGATAAAGAGCCAAGAGAGGAGTTTGGGAAGCAAGTAAAAAAAAAATTTATAGCAACTAAAGTACTGAAGCGGGCAAGAGATGATGGATAGAAAGGAAAGCGTTTCTTTTTGTTGTTGTTGTGATTTGCTTCCCCACCCCCCACTCTTTCTTTTTTTTTTTAGAATGGTGGCATGATTAGAAGTTAGGTACAAATAAGAGAATGGGGAAACATTAGTATATACATACCTTTATATAATGAAACAAAAATAATAAAATGGGAAAACTAGAGATTGAATGATAGTATTATTAAGTACGTTTAAATAATATTGTGATTGGCATTGGAATAATATATTGAAACATTGAGCAATTAAATAATGAAAGAATGTACTTTAATATAAATGTGTGTATTACTAGCAGAATTATATAGATTTGATGATGGTAAAGAATATGATTAGAACAACTTTGTATGTTTAAATAATATTATGATTGGTATTAGAACTGTGTATTGAAACATTGAAAAATGAAATAATGAATGATTGTAACTTAATATAAATAGATGCAAAGAGTGAAATATGGGAGGTAAGTTAAAAATGATCAGGATTCAAAACACTTAAGGGGGTGAGAGATGGTGGATAGAAAGAAACCGTCTTTTAATAAAAGGGTGACATGATTAAAAGTCAGAATAGAGACAGAAATAAGAGAAAGAGCCAAGGTGGTGCAGTGGTTAGAGTGCTGTACTGCAGCTACTTCAGCTGACTGCTAGTTCAGCAGATTAGCAGATCAAATCTCACTGGCTCAAGGTTGACTCAGCCTTCCATCCTTCCGAGGTGGGTAAAATGAGGACCCAGATTGTTGGGGGCAATATGCTATTTAGTATACTGTCGATCGTTATAAGCCGCCCAGAGTCCTCGGAGAGTGGGCAGCATAGAAATATGATTAATAAAATAAAAAAAATAGAAAGGGGGAATATTAGTATATACATTTTTACATAATAAACTAAAAGCAATAACAAAAGGGAAGCTTAGAAATTGAATAGCGGTTTTATTATGTATGATCAAGTAATGTGGTGAGTGGCATTAGAGCAATATATTGGAACATGGAATAATTAAATAATGAAAGACTATAACAATATGTGTATTCGTATTAGAAATATATAAGTTGGTTGAATGAAACAACTATGATTAATATTGCTAGTATTATTTGTATCAGAATGTATCAGGTGCCACACTATTCATGCATTGATACATATATGTAAAACAAAATAAAAAACTTGAAACAAACAAACAAACAAAAGAAATAAACTGTGAATAGAGACAAGAGAGTGGATACACCTTTCTATAAATCCCTTGCCCCATAAAAAGGACAACATGGACCCCAAAATAAAAGAATGTTATATTTCCCCCTCTTCCTTCTGTTTCTGGTTTTTACGTTCGTTGATCATATAAAAAAAAAATCCCAGATCAGAATGTATTATTCCGTTCCCTGGTCCAACATTCCTATTTTAAACTGATGCAACATACTCTAATCTTACAATAATTGAAATGTGAATTAAGACTCCGGTCAAAGATTTTTCACAGAGGACATCAAAATTCAAATATATGCAGGAATCAATATTTTATTGGCTTTGCTTAGTGTCACAGCTTCTCATTATCTGTGTGGATTTGTGTCATGATTTTATATTTAAAAGTAGGTCAAGCAATCCAAATATTAAATATTTGAGAACATTACTAGAAAGAAAAATTGAGACTGTATACGTGAATCTGAAATCTTAGACCAATTCCAAGGATATTGACAACATCAAGAATGAGAAAGAAATAAATAGATTCCTTTATACCTAAATTGCAACGAGTATCCTAAAATGAAATATATATTGAATGAATCCCAGAGTGTTATTAAAATTTGTCAGATATCTAGAGAGATGCCTTAGCCTTCTTAGGAGAGATGGAACAATCCATCCACATATCTCATCAAATGCTCCACATCTTCTCAGCGGCCACACCCCTGGTTTGTGCTATGAACTATAATCAGATATATTTTATTCATATAGTTCATGATTTTTTAATTATTTGTAGGTTACATTTTGTCTGCATTGTTCTAATCAGAAGAATTTCTAGGCTGATGCAGATTAGACGTATTTTGGTAAAAAGTATTTTGATTGTTACTGTATGCTTAATACATTATCCTTGCAGGGTAATGCAATCAAAATACTGGAAAATGCTATCCTTCCTTTTTGCCATCCAGGAGATCAACAAGGATCCCTATACCTTACCCAACATCACTCTGGGTTACAATATCTATGAAAATTATTTCAACGCAGGAAAGACTTTGGATGCTTTGCTGGACCTGCTTTCTGACGGGGAGGCCAATGTCCCCAACTACAATTGTGGGAGGCAGAGAAACACAGTGACTGTTCTGGAAGGGACCGAAACTGGTCTCTCCATCCTGAAATCATCCATGTTGGGCACCTACAAAATCCCACAGGTGAGTCTTTTGTTGTTGTTGTTGAAAGATCATTTTGACTCACATGGCTTTCAGTCAATGTGCTGCCATGTAAATTAAAACCAGACTTTTATTATGGAAATAAGGGGCCTTAAGGATGATGGTTCTGATTATCCAAAAGGAGGGAAGAAGTAAAGCAAACATAGAAGTGGTCACAGACCAGATTTGAGGATCTTCTCCTGGGGCAAAAAAGGAGCAAACGGGCAGAGAAGCAAAGCATGAATTAATGGATGAGAGGTCTACACTGCAAGGAGCGAAACTAACCCTTTCTTAGTGTTTGACTTGGTATCTTAATATATTGGGTCTCATGGATGTCAGATAAAGTACCACTTTTCCTTCCTTTTCAGATTAATTACAATTTTGTTTCCCACATTCTGATGGATAAAGCTGGTTTTCCTTTCTTCTACCCGATGCTCCCTGCAGAAGGATTCCAGTATTCAGGGATGGTGAAGCTTCTCCTCCATTTCAGGTGGACTTTCGTTGGGCTGCTTGCTCCGGACACTGACCAGGGGCAGAAATTCATAACAATGTTGACTTCCGTGCTGAAAAGAAATGGCATTTGTCCAGTTATATCACAGGCCTTTTCACCAAGTCTTGATAAAATTTTCATAAATTTTCACGAGTATCAGAACTGGAGCAAAGTGAACGTCTCTCTTTATGCAGCAGAGACTGATACAATCACCACAGGAATAACAATTCTGTATCTGTTACATAGAAGTATTATGGGATTTAAGCACTTATTTGAACGAGAAAGGGGTTCTTTACCGAAACATTTATAGCATTTTTTCCTTCGTTTTGAAGTCAGATCAAGTGATGAAATATGGTGGGAATAATAAGTTTGAGGCTTTCATGAAACGTTTTGCAGAGAAATCCTTTATGTGCTCCTACGCCAAGGATGCCTTTTCCGTGAAAGTCTGGAGATGGTGCAGAGAGGGAGAAGAGCTACAGGCTTTGTCCCAGGAGGAGATGGATCCAATCTTGTGTCTGGACAACTATTTCATTTACAACACCATCTGGGCTCTGGCACTGGCCTTACATACAGCCTATTTCTCCAGATCCAAGTGGACGAAGATGGAAGGCAGTAAGAGTTTGGAAACTTCAAGGCTGAAGGCTTGGCAGGTATCTCTTTTCTGTTCTATGCATCTCTCCTGCCATGTAGAATCTATTTTGTAAGAACTGGGCAACTATTCTGAATTAAAAAAAAATTATTCTGAATAAAAAAATAAATTTGAACTTTCTATCACTCTCCCTTTTGTGTTCCCTTCATTTCTTTCATTTTTTTTGGAACATATTCTTCTTCTAAATTGGTTTGCAAAGAGAATGTTACGAGGTCTTCACTATTTAGCCATCTTTCCCTTTATTCAATCAAATATCATTTAATGTTCCTCTTCCCTTTGCAAGCAAGAGACAACTGGTCCAGAGGACAGGATCCCCAACCAAAAAGGAAGGTTTCCTAGGTCCCATAAGATCACAATATAGAGGGGACTTGTGGTACAACCTTCTGATGAGAGTATGTAAGGTGGGCAGATGTTCTTGAATGGTGGCACCCTTACAAGGCTCTATTTCTTGTAGGATTTTTTGGGCAGTGAGTCATTGGATAGAGATGTCCATAACTACCCAGGCTGTACATTCAATTGTACCAATTGAAAGCTTGGGATGGTTTGCAAGGGCACCCCTCAGCTGTGAAATTAATTAATTTATTTATTTATTGGTTCAATTTATATGCGCCCTTCTCCAGAGACGCAGGGCGGCTTACAATGCGTTAAGCAATAGCCTTCATACTTTTGTATATACCTGCTTAGTAGGGCTTTCGGCCGCCCCTAAGCGGTGTTCTTTTTTATACAAAGTCAGCTTATTGCCCCCACAATCCGGGTCCTCTTCACTTACCTTACCTACTGATTCGCAAATGTGTGTGTGTCCATGAGCTCATCCTCCCTTGAGCTAACCTCTGAGGAAAAATCTGAGGAGTCTTCCAAGGGAGACATCACAGAGAGTCATGCGGGATTTTTTTTACATATATACATACACAGACTAAGTTATCATGGGTTATAATTCAAATGTCGATAGATTGCCTTGAAAAATGTAGATAAGTTTCTGAAACCTTCATTTTGAAACCTTCATTTCTCTCTTATAATACAAACAAAGTTTGTCTTGCCACAAGTATCTGGATATCTGTCTAAAAATTTCTATTTTCTAATCCATTCCAGCTTCACCCCTTTCTTGGAAACATTGAGTTTTATAATAGATCCATAGCTGGAGTGTATCTGGATGAGAAGGAAGATCTGGCAGTGGACCTGGACATTGTCAACTGGCTGCTTCACAAAAGGACAGTTCATAGAATAATGATTGGAAGTCTAGAAAAACAGGGATCCTTGGATTTCAAGTTTATGTTGTATCCAAAGGGTGTGACAGAGATGGATAAGCTGAACAAGGTGGGGGAAAACCTTTATTTCACTCTTGGTGAATCTCTTACCAATAGGATTGCTTTCTTGGGTCAGAGAGTGGCTTTGAATGTTGTCTACAATTTCCAAGAGAGGCATTAAGTTATATCACTAGAAATGAAGCTGTATATGAGAAGAAATAATAATAATAATAATAACAACTTCATTGTCATTATATGTATACACAGTGTACACATACAAAATTCACTTAACACCCAAAGACCAGGTCCAACACACATAACAATCCTCAAACCCCCCTCAACCACAAATTCCCCGCCCCTAAACCACCCAAACATCCACACAACAGACCAAGTAATGCTGTCCAACAGCTCACTGATGGTAGCCCTTTGCACTCATTGTTGAGTGCAATTATAGCTCTGGGGTAAAAACTATTCAGAAAACGTGTGGTCCAAGTTTTAATTGTTCTGTATCTTCTGCCAGAAGGCAACAGTCCAAAAAGATTGTAAGCAGGATGGGAAGAGCCTCTGAGAATGTTATGAAACTTCCTCAAACAGCGAGATTAGAAGTTGTTGTCCAGGGCTGGTAGCTGGAGCCCAATTATATTCTGGGCAATTTTAATGATAATAAAGATAGTGTATATCTTTAACCATTTAAAAAAATGATTCACTAATCTCTGAAGAGATGCACATTTGAAACAGGGGAGATTTGAGTTCATTTCCCTAAAAGAAAAAAAATCCATAAAATTTTATCTTGAGCAATTTAATATGTCAATTGGAAGTGTACAAAAAATTGAGATAAAAAAGAATAGGGAAGCAACACGCATCCAAGCATCTTTACAAAGCCTTAATAAGACCACACTTGGAATCCTGCATCTAGTTTTGGTCACCCCCATTATAAGAAAGATGTTGAGACTGTGGAAAGAGTGCAGAGAAGAACATCAAAGATGATTAGGGGTTTGGAGGCTAAAACATACGACGAACGGTTGAAGAAATAGGTATATCTAGTCTAATGAAAAGAAGGATTAGGGGTGACATGATGCAATATATGAGGAGCTGCCACAAAGGAGAGGGTTTTTTAAGACAAGTGGTTGTCCAGTCTCTCCTTAAAAGCCTCTAGGGATGGGGCACCCACAACCTCTGGAGGCAAATCATTCCATTGGTTAATTTTCTCATTATTAGGAAATTTCTAGTTCTAGTTGGATCTCTCTTCGATCAGTTCCCATTCATTGTTTCTTGTCTTGCCTTCTGGTGCTTTGGAAAATAGGTTGACCCCCTTTTCTTTGTGGCAACCCTCTCAAATATTGGATCTGTGTGAGCAGAGGGTTGGACTAGAAGACCTCCAAGGTCCCTTCCAACTCTGTTATTCTGTTAAGATTCAAGTAGATTGGTGAGCTCTTTATATAGGCTTCAAATTTAGCAAAGCTAAACTTTGAACCGGGGACCATGAACTTCCTTCTCCTTTTTTTCCCTTTGTGGAAAATGAATTATAAATAATGTTCTGGATGGCCTCCATCCCTCTGCTCAGATCCCGCCTCCTTCCAGATGTGTGGAAAGCTGCCATCCTGGATTCATGAAGGTGGAACAGAAAGGGAAGCTCATTTGCTGCTATGATTGTCTTCCTTGTGCAGAAGGAACCATCTCCACCATGGAAGGTGGGTGACACCAGAGGAAAGGGACAATCTTTCATTTCTAGAAAGACTGCATATCCCAATATTTCCCATGAAGGTATTTTGATAGGCTTTTTGGCATATCTTTCTAACAAGTATATTTTTCTCTCCTGGGTGATAAGAAAAGACCTTGGAGGATTTAGTAAGGACAGAAATTAAAAGCTAAAAGGTAAAGGTTCCCCTCGCACATATGTGCTAGTTGTTCCCGACTCTAGGGGGTGGTGCTCATCTCCGCTTCAAAGCCAAAGAGGCAGTGCTGTCCAAAGACGTCACCATGGTCATATGGCGGCTGTTACCTTCCCACCAAAGGTGGTTCCTATTTTTCTACTTGCATTTTTTATGGGCTTTCAAACTGCTAGGTTGGCAGAAGCTGGGATAAATAACGGGAGCTCACCCTGGGGATTTGAATCACTGAACTGCTAACCTTTCGATCAACAAGCTCAGCATCTTAGCCACTGAGCCACCACTGGAGCAATAAAACCTCTTTTTTTTGATATCCGTGTCAAAAGAGCAATTTTTGCTGAGGTGAGGTAGTCCTTCAACTGCAAGTTCTTACAATTCTAAGCAATGTTTCTACTCTAATTGACTTATTTCAGTGTGATAGGAATAACTCCCTCTCTCCATCCTTTAGCACTGTGATGGCGAACGGCCCATTTGCCAACTTCCGGTGGGACCGGAAGGCCCGTTTTTTGCTGTCTGGTGGGACTGGAAGTTGGCAAATGGGCCATTTTTGGCCTCCGGAGGGCCTCTGGGAAGGTTTGGGGAAGGTCGTTTTTGCCCTCTCCAGACTCCTAGAAAGGCTCTGGAGCCTGGGAACAGCAAAAAATGAGCCTTCCGGTCCCACCAGAAGTTGGCAAACGGCCTTCGGAGAGCCTCCAAGGGATGGGTGGTGGGTGGGAAAGGCCCTCTCCAGATTCCTAGAAAGGCTCTGGAGCCTGATGAGACAGAAAAACGGACTTACCGGCCATCTCGTGCCAGGAGTGGGGCGGGGCGGGGGGAGATTGCATGCACATGTGCCGGGGTGGGGCACATAGAATTGTGGGTGTGGGCATGTGTGTGTGTGACATCCCCCCACTCCTGGCACATGATGGGAAAAAGGTTAGCCATCACTGCTTTAGCAGCTGCCCTGCATGGTCTTGTGCCTTTTCAGGGTTCAAACTCACACAGTTGCTAAGGAAGAATAGCAATTCTATTCAAGACTAATTAGATAATGACTAAGATATCAACTTACAGACAGCCAACTAACTTACAACAGTTAGTGACTGTTCAAAGTTGCAACCTCACTGAAAAAAGTGACCCCTGATCGCTATGATTGTCTTCCCTGTGCAGAAGGAACCATCTCCACCATGGAAGATGGGTGGCACTAGAGGAAAAGGGAAACTTCCCTATCTGGAAATAACATATACCATATGCATAAGTAAAATTGCATGTACAGCAATAAATCTGCAGAACCTTTTTAAAAAATTGTCTTCAAGAACACTTCATACATAGGAAAAATGTAGCTGGTTTTGTCATAGAAATAATGCCCTGTCATTAGAATTAGTCTTGGAAAGGATCATTGCTTGGCTCATTTCAGGAAGCGGTGATCAAACCAGTCAGTCCTAGAGGAGATCAACCCTGACTGTTCTTTAGAAGGCCAGATCCTGAAGATGAAACGCAAATACTTTGGCCACCTAATGAGAAGGAAGGATTCACTGGAGAAGAGCCTAATGCTGGGAAAGATTGAGGGCAAAAGAAGAAGGGGATGGCAGAGAACGAGGTGGCTGGATGGAGTCACTGAAGCAGTAGGCGTGAGCTTAAATAGAGGATGGTAGAGGACAGGAAGGCCTGGAGGAACATTGTCCATGGGGTCGCGATGGGTTTGACATGACTTCGCAACTAACAACAACAACAAAAATTAAACTTCCTCAACAGTTGCCACTAAAGACAACACTTGGAGAGAGGATTTTAGCATTTACAAATGTATAAGATTTAAGGTAAATATTACTTTTGCTCTTTTTCAGACACAGAAAAATGCAACAAATGCCCAGGAGATCAACATCCAAACAGTAACCGAGATCACTGTATCCCTAAGATTAAGACTTTCTTATCATACCAAGAAAAATTGGGGGCCATCTTGACTTCCATTGCTTTGTTCCTCTCTTTGATCACATGCTTTATCTTGGGAATCTTCATTAAATTCCAAGACACTCCCATAGTCAAAGCCAACAATCGGGATCTCTCTTACATCCTTCTTGTCTGTCTCCTGCTTTCCTTTTTCACCTGCTTCTTGTTCATTGGCCAGCCAAGGAGAGTCACCTGCCTTCTTCAAAAAGTGGCCTTCAGCATCGTCTTCTCAGCTGCCATTTCTTCTGTCTTGGCCAAAACCTTCACAGTGGTGCTGGCCTTCTGGGCTACAAAACCAGGGAATAATGTTCAGAGATGGCTTGGAAAGAGTATGGCCAACTCCATCATCCTCTCTTGCTGTGGTCTTCAAGTTATTCTCTGCAGCATCTGGTTGGGTGCTTCCCCCCCTTTCCCTGAGTCTGACACACACCCACAATCTGCAGAAATCATTCTACAGTGCAATGAAGGCTCTGTCACCATGTTCTATGGTGCCCTTGGCTGCATGGGCTTCCTGACTGCCATCTGCTTCACTGTAGCTTTCCTGGCCAGGAATCTGCCTGGGGCCTTCAATGAAGCCAAATTGATCACCTTCATCATGCTGGTCTTTTGCAGTGTCTGGATATCCTTTGTGCCCACCTACCTGAGCACCAAAGGGAAGTACATGGTGGCTGTGCAGGTCTTCTCCATCTTAACTTCCAGTGCTGGCCTGCTTTGCTGCATCTTCCTCCCAAAGTGTTACATTATTTTTTTAAGACCAGATCTAAATACAAAAGAACATCTGTTGTCAAAATAAAATAGAAATTAAAATTTGGCACAACTTTTCCCCAAATGTCAAAAAATAATGTCAAAAATATAGTTGTGTTCCTAAAAAAATCAAACATTCTTTTGTTTTGTTTCACTTTTCACTTTGAATACACAATAGAAATAAAGTACTGCATTTCAATATATTAACTCCCTCTTCTTTGTGTTTAAGCATGTAGAAATTGTGCTAGGAGTCTTTTTCTTTCACTGTTTTAGTTGTCCCTTTAAATGCAATTGTTGACTCTGCAGACTCAACTTGAATCTCTTCGCATCTGCTTTTTTTTCTATAACCAAATACTCCCATAGGAAATTACTTGCTTTCATTCAAGTGTCTAGAACCACATTACGCCATCTAGATCAGGGGTCAGCAACCTTAAACACTCAAAGAGCCACGAAGGTCCTAACCGGAAGCCCCCATTCAATTCTGGAGCCGACCGGAAGTCTGGTTCCCCCATCATAGTCTCCTCCTAGCATGGCATCCTTTTTCTTCTGCTGACCTGAAGTCCAGTTTCCCCACCATAGAGTCTCCTCCTAGCACGGCATCCTTTTTCCTCTACCTGTCCTAACCGAAAGCCCTATCAATTGTGGAGCCGACTAGCAACAGGGAGCCACAACAAAGGGATGAAAGAGCCACATGTGGCTCCAGAGCTGCAGGTTGCCGACCCATGATCTAGATTCTAGAACTTCATCAATTTAATATACAATATAATTGCAAAACCGTCATAGAAGTGCCTAGTTGCTGTGATCCAGTGGCCTGTTTCCCTTGGATAATACCAGAATGACAACAGAGAGTAATCTTCCCATCTTTGACCAATTAATTTAGGTAGAGGTCATGGCTTTAATAGATTCCAAAAGTTTTTTTTAAATCTCTCCTATGACACTGGGATCTTATCCCAGATCTTGTCTATGGCAAACATCCCAATGATTTTCAGCCCTAACTTTGGTCAATAAAGTCATGTAAATGAATGAATGAATAAAGCAACATTCTGTTTATAAATTACCCATCCTGAGAAAAAATTCTCCATAAACCAGATAGGATTATGAAGCAGAGCCAACTTCTGACAAAATTCTCCTGGGCTTTCTTTAAATTTGGGAAAGTTTAATTTCAATTTATCATATTTCCAGAGGTCCATGATAGCACGGCAAACTTGGGAGACTTCTATTCAGATTGGGTAATTTGTCTTAATGGAGCAATTGATGCATTTTATTTTTATTTAGTTTGTTTAATTTCTTTAGCCATTAATCTCAAACTTGGGTGGCTTACAATTACAATATAAAGAATACCAAAAAACTCCCTCAGACATATAAATAAGGTGAAACAACGGGAAGCCACACAATAAAGTCACCCAGACATGCACAAACAGTACAGCTGTTTTAGGGGCTCCCCATCACTCTCTGATCTTCAGGTCAAATGATAAAGCCAGGTCTGCAGGCCCTTTTGGAAGGCCAGTAGAGGCAGGAGTAGCCTGATCTTGAGAGGAGAATGATGTTTCTTATGGTGGCCGAAGCAGCAGAAAATGCCCTCCTCCTGGGTCCCACCAACAAGCTTATTCTATAGAACCTGATGGGATGGGTAGATGCCAATAGAGAGAGGCAGTCCCTCCAAAACCTGGCTCCCATGTCAGTTAAGGCTTTATAGATTACTAGTAGCTGGATACCTATGCTTCGCTATGAAACGATGTGATCGGGCTTGATAAATTGACAGTTAAAGCTTGAAAATTAATGAGTAGTTACAATTGGACTTGATACATTGACCCTTAAAGCTTGAAAATTTATGTAGAATGTGTAACTCCTTAGCATCAGACTGTGTTAATATAAGGCAATTGGCAGTTGGAACAGAGTTCCTTTCAGGTTGGGAGGGGGAGTAGAACATCTAACTCCTTAGCATCAGAGCGTGTTAATATAATACTGTATAAGAAATATGTGAAGTTTCCAAAGGATGCCCTAATTAATTCATGAGCCATGAGCCAAACTTCAAAAGAAATACAGTCATTTATTAGGAGCACCATTTCGGCAATATTCAGATGCAATTAGAACTAATCCCACGTAGATTTACGTTCCCCTATGACCCTGTCTCTCCCCTCCTCCCTGGCCATGTCATAAATCACATTCTCCAATTAACCACTTTGGCTGGCTGTGAAATCCAACACCCTCCTTCTGATTGTGGTACAGAAGCATGTATGGAATGTATCTTCAGTTAGGGACATCAATCAACTCTATCAGTTCTCCCTCCTTCCTGCTCATGGCAACTTGAAAGCTTTGCAAGTTGATAAAATACTAATACTCTGATGGTCATTTTGCAAAGTCCTTTTTTAGCAAGCACCTAGAAGCCAAGGGGAACATATATGCCAAGTTTCAGATTTGTAGGCTTTACAGTTCTGGACATTTTGTGATGAGTGAGTGGTATTTGGCTTTTATATATATAGATTATCAACACCTTGAATTGATCTTGGAAGCAAATTGGTAACCAATGCAGTTTGCAAAGCAGGGATGTATTGTGTGCATACAACTGCCTACTCTGCTGCACTATGCAGCAGGAAAAGCTTTTGAATTGTGGGGAAGATCAGTTTTAAGATGAACGGGCTGTTTAGTAGACAAATTGAGACCTAAGGAATGTGCCCTTGGAGCTTGCAGGTGCCTTGGCAAGTTTTATAAGAACATTCCAATGTTCCAACATTCCAATATATTTTAGGTTATATATTTTATCCAATATATTTTATCTTTTTTCTCATACAGATATTAGTGAATTTCTTATATAGTGATTTTGGAAGTATCTAGGGCCTCCCCTTGCCCCCCCCCCATATCATAGAAAGCAGGGGTGAAATGCTCCCGGTTCAGACCGGATCGCCCAATCCGGTAGTGATGGCGGTGGGTGTTTCGGAGAAGCAGTAGCAAAAATCCCTGCCCCCCCCCCACCATGCCCAGCTGAGCTGCACAATCATCAGAGGCTTTATTTTCTTACTTTTAAAAGCATTTTTTCTACAATCTCTTCTGATGAAAAAATGCTTTTAAAAGTAAAAAAAAAAGCCTCTGATGATCGCGTGGTTCAGCAGAGGCTTTTCAAAGCATTTTTTAAAAAAGCCTCTCTGACGATCCCAGCTGAGTTGCCTGATCGGCAGAGGCTTTTCAAAGCATTAGAAAAAATGCTTTGAAAAGTTTAAAAAAAAAAGCCCACCCAGTCACGTAACCCCCCCAAGCCACGCCTATAGAACCAGTAGTAACAAATTTTACATTTCACCCCTTATTATTATTTTTTATTATTCTTATTTATATGCCACCCTTCTCCGGAGACTCAGGGCGGCTTACAATGCGTTAAGCAATAGCCTTCATACTTTTGTATATTTTATACAAAGTCATCTTATTGCACCCACAAACCGGGTCCTCATTTTACCCACCTTAGAAAGGATGGAAGGCTGAGTCAACCTTGAGCCTGGTGAGATTCGAACTTACAGTAACTGCAGGCAGCTGGATGTTAAATGCTGCCTTGTAGGAGGCATTAGCCTCCTATGCCACTCAGGCTCCTTATAGGCTCCTGATAGAAGGGTGTGCCATCCAGTGGTGGGTTGCCCCCGGTTCGCACTGGTTCTATAGAACTGGTAGTAAAACTGGTGGGAGGCTCTGCCCACCGACCCCGATGTCATCAGAACGCTTCTGCGCATGCGCAGAAGAGCGCATGCACAGGTGAGCGAAGTATGCGCAGGCGCGGCCCCATTGCGAACCGGTAGTAAAGGTAAGTAGAACCCACCCCTGGTGCCATCCCAGTTGTAAGCCATGTCCTTCTAAATATAACACTCTCTTGTGCTTAAGAGTTATCCATTCTTCTAACCGTGTTATCACACAAGCCTGGTAATATAAGAGCCAATCTGGTAAGCCAAACCCTCCATTTTCTTTGGATTCTTGTAAAGGCGTGCCTTTCCTTGACCACTTGGGTCATCACACCTGTTTGTATATGTACTTGTGTGACTATAATTATCTATTCAGTGTGACCATATCTGTGTTGCTTTTATTGTTGTTTTGTGCATGTCTAATCAGGAAGGAGGCTATATATGCATATTTGTGTTTTATCACTCCCCTTGTTTGCATCTATGTAGGTTATGCCATATTAATGTCAATGTTGATTCATTCCAGTCGTCAAAAAAATTCTTTTCAATTTTTATAGGTACGGTTTGGAACAGAAAAAGGCTCAAAGTGTTATTAATAGATTTAAAAATGTGCACTGGAGGAATTACTATCTGAAAATAATGAGAGGGAATCCTACAGACAAAAGGTTGCACATATTTATACATTTCAGAAAAGAGGAGAAAAGGATACAGCCATATGTACGCAGAGATAACAGATGATGTAAGCTTAGATATTCATAATTAGCAAACCACAAATTATTTCGCTAACCTTCTGCTGTTACTGTCTTCAATAAAATATATATTATCTTATTAGGAAGAAACATGTCTATTATGCTGCAACAGAAATTCTGATAAAGCTCCTTGAGAATCAGACACTTCAAGGTTTCTTTTCTTACGTGCCAAATACCACATATTCCTTTTTAAGAACTGCGGTGGCGCAGTGGTTAGAATGCAGTATTGCAGGCTACTTCTGCTGACTGCTGGTTGCCTGCAATTTGCCAGTTCAAATCTCACCGGCTCAAGATTGACTCAGCCTTCCATTCTTCCGAGGTGGGTAAAATGAGGATCCAGATTGTTGGGGGCAATAGGCTGACTCTGCAAACCACTTAGAGAGGGCTATAAAACACTGTGAAGCGGTATATAAGTCTAAGTGCTATGGCTATTCTATGTTTCTGTTTTGCTAATACAGTCCTATCTTCTACGAATTTGTTTTCCTCCCAGAGGAGAAACATTAAAATGTTAAAAGTTGCTTGTAAGAATTATTAACTGATATTTTGGAGCATATCTATGCAAAACTCAAATTTCTATTTTATTTTGACATCACATGTTCTTTTGTATTCAGATCTGGTCTCAGGAAAATAATGAAACATTTGGGGATGAAAATACAGCCCAGAAGTCCTGCATTGGAGGCCAAGATGGAGAAGACCTGCACGGCCACCATGTACTTCCCTTTGGTGCTCAGGTAGGTGGGCAGGAAGGACACCCAGACACTGCAGAAGACCAGCATGCTGAAGGTGATCAGCTTGGCTTCATTGAAAGACCCAGGAAGATTCCTGGCCAGGAAAGCCACTGTGAAGCAGATGGCAGCCAGGAAGCCCATGTAGCCAAGGGCACCATAGAACATGGCGACAGAGCCTTCATTGCACTGTAGAATGATTTCTGCAGTTTGTGAGTGCATGTCAGACTCAGGGAACGGAGGGAAAACACCTAACCAGATGCTGCAGAGGACAACCTGGAAGCCACTGCAAGCGAGGATAATGGAGTTGGCCAAACTCTTTCCAAGCCATCTCTGCACATTATTCCCTGGTTTTGTGGCCCAGAAGGCCAGCACCACTGTGATTGTCTTGGCCAAGACAGAAGAAATGGCAGCAGAGAAGATGATGCTGAAGGCTGTTTGTCGTAGAAGGCAGGTGACTCTCCTTGGCTGGCCAATAAACAAGAAGGGGGTGAAGAAAGAAAACAGGAGACAAACAAGAAGGATATAAGAGAGGTCCCGATTGTTGGCTTTGACTATGGGAGTTTCTTGGAATTTAATGAAGGCTCCCAAGACAAAGCATGTGATCAAAGAGAGAAACAAGGCAATGGAGGTCAAGATGATCCCCAGTTGTTCTTGATAGGATAGGAAAGTTTGAATCTTTGGGATGCAATGATCTTGGTTGTTGTTTGGATGTTGATCTGCTGGACATTTGCTGCATTTTTCTGCATCTGAAAAAGAGCAAAAGTAACATTGAATTTAAAGCTTGTTGAATTATATAATATCCAAATCCCTTGTTCAAGTGTTGGCTAGGCTGTTGAAGAGGATAAATTTGTCTTTGTGAAATTGGCAATGCATAGGATCCATACAGTGGTGGGATCCTCCCGGTTTAACAACCGGTTCGGTGATTGCGTGCTTTGCACATGCGCTGCACACACTTGCAGTTTTTACAAAAACTTACCTTCCGCGTTACTGCTGGGGAGTAACACCACTGAGGCATGGCAATCTGCTCTGCCGCATGAATCAGCTGAGAAAATATAGGTCAGTAAACTGCAGGGGCAGCCCACCTGATCATTGGAATGAACTGGTTCACTCGAACTGGTCTGAATCAGTAGAATCCCACCCTTGACCCATGGCCTCAATCACTCCCTCTTAAGTCTTATTCTTCTGATGGAAGAAGAAGAAGAAGAAGACACTTGTCTTCCATTTACAGACAAAGTGCTGTATCCAGATTATGTCCTGCAGATGCAATTTTAATGTCTATTTAATGGTACTCTTTTACTAGTGGTTTCCGCTGCTTCTTGCCTTTCTCAACCATGCCTGGAAAGCGAGAAAAAATTGCTTCCTGTTAGACATTCATTTTGAAGACTAAAGAGAAAACACCTCTAGAGATTTATGATTCCTCTACTCACACCATTGAGAAGGGAACAAGAAAGTTATAACATTTTACTGTTCTACTGCTGAACCTCTTACAAAAAGACAGAATAACAGAATTGGAAGGGACTTTGGAGGTCTTCTAGTCCAACCCCTTGCTCAAGGAAGAAATCATCTATCATTTCAAACAAATGGTTGTCCACTCTCTTCTTAAAAAACTTCAGTGTTGAAGCACCCACAACTTCTGGAGGCAATGTGTTCCATTGATTAATTGTTCTAACTGTCAGGAATTTTCTCCTTAGTTGTAGGTTGGTTCTGTCCTTGATTAATTTCCTTCCATTGCTTCTTGATCTGCCTTCATGTGCTTTGGAGAATAGGTTGAGCCCCCCTCTTCTTTGTGGCAGCCCCTTAGCAATAACAATAACACTTAGATTGTTATACTGCTCCATAGTGCTTTACAACATGCTCTGAGCAGTTTAAAAAGACACAATATTGCCCCCAACAATCTGGGTCTTCATTTTATCAACCTCAGAAGGATGGAAAGCATGATCCCAACCTCTCAGTTTTAATTGAAATTGGTTTTAATTGGGTTGTTTTAAATTGTTGGGCTGAAATTATTTAATGTCTTTTAAATTGTTTTTAAATTTTATATGTTATGTTTTATCTCGGCTGTTCACCGCCATGAGTCCTGCTGGAGAAGGGCGGTATAAAAATTAAATAAATAAATGAATGAATGAATGAATGAATGAATGAATCAATCAATCAATCTGAGTCAACCTTGAGCTGGTCAGGATCTAACTCCAGGCTGTTGGCAAAGTTACCCTGCAATACTGCACTTTAACCTCTGTACCACCATGGCTTCTTAGATATTGGAACACTACAATGTGGGAAAACCAGAGGTACGTATTTCCATCAACGGTGGACTTGTATAATGGCGAAGAGGTATTGGAGAAGGGTTAGGAATTGGATTAAGGAAATTACTAATGTGGACCTCCAATGGAAACCTGAGATATATTTACTAGGTATTCGCCCAGAGGGGCTGAGCAAGAAAAAATGGTATCTCACTCTACATATTTTAGTCGCAGCTAGAATAGTGTTCGCCCAACAGTGGAAAGAAAAAGAGATACCGGCTGGTGCCCAAATTATAAATAAAGTATTAGAGTGCGCTGAAGCGGACAGAATGACGTATAGGTTGAAAGAAAAAGAGGATTCTGAATTTTTTCAAAGCTGGGACAGTTGGTATCGGTGGTTGAATAAAAGGACTGAGATGAAGTGAGGGCCTAAGTCAATATAAGGAGAGATATATTTATTTAGTTTGAAAGATAATTGTATGAAAATCACATTTGGGGATTATTTACTTCATTCTGTGTTGTGGGCATAATTATTTATTAATGAGGGCCGGGATAGACGTGTTTGTATGTCTAGTGTTATGAATGGGGGAGGGAGGGAGGGAGGGGAATGTATGGTTTTTGTTTTTATGTATAATCAATGTTTTTGCCTTATGTTGATTTTAATTTGGAAAACTTAATAAAATTTATTTTTTTAAAAAAAGATATTGGAACACTGCTACCATGTCACCTCTAGTCCTTCTTTTCATTAAACTAGACATACCCAATTCCTGCAACCGTTCTTCATATGTTTTAGCCTCCAGTCCCCTAATCATCTTTGTTGCTCTCCTCTGCACTCTTTCTAGAGTCTCAATATCTTTTTTTATATTGTGGCAAACAAAACTGGATGCAATATTGCAAGTGCGGTCTTACCAAGGCATCATAAAGTGGTAGCAACACTTCACGTAATCTTGATTCTATTCCCTCTGTTTAATGCAGCCTAGGACTGTGTTGGCTGTTTTGGCAGCTGCAGCACACAGTACTGGCTCGTATTTAAGTGACTGTCCATTATCTGGCTGGATTTCACCGCTGGCATGGCGATTTTCTCAAAGGTTTGCCCCTTTCCTCTCATACCACCCACCTTCCATGGTGGAGATGGTTCTTTCAGGACAGAGAAAACAGTCGTAGCAGGAGATGGGCTTCCCTTCCTGAGGAACTTTCCTGAATCCAGGACGATAGCTTTCCACACACCTAGAAGGAGGCAAGGGCTGAGCAGAGGCAGGAAGACCATCAGAAAATTAGTTATGATTTAATTTCCAGATCAGGGTAAAAATGAAAAGTTGGTGATCTCTAGTTCAAGGCTTAGAATTGCCAGATTTGAAGCACCTTCGAAGAGCTCAACAGTCCGTTTGTTAAATGTTACTTCCCTTTTCTTTTTTCTATTTTTTTTGTATACTTCCATCAGTGGTGGTATTCACATTTTTTTTACCACCGGTTCTGTGATCATGGCTTGGTGGGCATGGCAGGGGAAGGATACTGTAAAATCCCCATTTCCATCCCACTCCAAGGGAAGGATACTGTAAAATCTCCATTCTTACCCCACTCCAGGGGAAGGATACTGTAAAATCTCCATTCTTACCCCACTCCAGGGGAAGGATACTGTAAAATCCTCATTCCCTCCCCACCCCACTAACTTGCTTTCCAGTTCCGTTCTCCTGTGCAGGGCAACAAAAGAAGACCCAGCTGATCAGCTGGGACTCCGATCAGCTGGGACTTGGGAGGCAGCGAATAGATGGGGGTGGGGCCAACCAGAGGTGGTATTTGCCAGTTCTCCGAACTACTCAAAATTTTTGCTACCAGTTCTCCAGAACCTGTCCCTCTGACTTCCATTATAGTTTAGCCCCTATATTTACACATTAAATTGCTCAAGATAAAATTTAATGAATTTTTATTCCTTTGAGGAAATGAACGTAAATCTATCTTAAGAAAACTAGTGAATAGTTTCCTTAAATGGATAGGGATGTATTTCTCGCAGACAACTTGATATCTACAGAAAGAATTTGTTGCCTGTCTTGAAGGATGTTGATGACAATCAAAACTTTTCTTTCTCCAAAGAAAGCAATCCTGCTGTTAACAGTTTTACTAAGGGTGAAATAAAGATTTTCTCCACCTTTTTCAGCTTATCCAACTCTGCCAAAGCCTTTGGATTGGCCAAAAGCTTGAAATCCAGAGATCCCCGTTTTTCTAGGCTGCCTAAATTCACTCTGTGAAGTGACTTGTTCTGAAACAACCAGCTGATAATGTTCAAGTCCACTGCCAGGTCTCCCTTCTCATCCAGATACATCCCGTCTATGGATATATTGTAAAATTCAGAGTTTTCAAGGAATGAATGAATCTGGAATGGAAGAGACTATGTCAAAGTTTAGACAGGATATCCAGGCTTCCTTTGCAAATCCCCTTTATTTATATACGGTAAGAAGAGGGAATAGAAGGATCCATATTCATTTACTAAGTTGTTCAGGAGACAATTTATTAACCTTTTAATTGTAACACTAGCTTACTTGTTAAATACAAAATCTGAACAAATACTGTGAGATATGATAAAGAGACAGTTCTGCACAGTTTCAATATTATGCAATTATTTCCATGGAAAATACAGTAGTATTGAATGAATCCCTGCATTATCCATTTGTACTGAGTCTGGATGGCGCAGAATTACAGGCTAACTCTGCCCACAGCCTGCAGATTGATCATGATGGGCCTCAAGATCGATGCATTGATTCCATCCATTCAAGGTCAGTAAAATGAGTACCAGATGTTGAAGGCACTATGCAAATAATGCATCTACATTGTAAACTACCTAGAGATTGCTGTAAAGTGCTATGGGATGGTAAAGATAAAGGTTCCCCTTGTACATATGTGCTAGTCGTTCCCAACTCTAGGGGGCGGTGCTCATCTCCGTTTCAAAGCCGAAGAGCCAGTGCTGTCCGAAGACGTCTCCGGGGTCAAGTGGCCGGCATGACTAAACACCAAAGGCGCACGGAACGCTGTTACCTTCCCACTAAAGGTGGTCCCTATTTTTCTCCTTGCATTTTTTACATGCTTTCGAACTGCTACGTTGGCAGAAGCTGGGACAAATAACGGGAGCTCACTCCATTATGCGGCACTAGGGATTCGAACACTGCTGAACTGCCGACTTTTCCTTTGACAAACTCAGCATCTTAGCCACTGAGCCACCGCGTCCCATTATATAATGGGACGGTATATAAGCCTAAATGCTATTGCTAATAATATGCAATTCTTGACCTGCCCTAATCTGGAAGATCTGCCATGAGGCTTCAAAGCCTGTCTAAAAAAGAAAAATCAAACACATGTCCAAGCCCCAGACTTTCTACATCATTTTCATCTGCAACTCTCAGGAACAGGGGACCACCCACCATTTAAATAGGCCTTCTTCTCCTTCTTCTCTCTTTTCCTTCCCTGGAGACAGTGGTGGGATTCAGCCAGTTCGCACTCCAGGA
>WNWU01000142.1:250878-266366 GCA_012654045.1 Ptyas mucosa
CAGTGGTGGGATTCAGCCAGTTCGCACTCCGGGAGAACCAGTTGTTAACTTTCTGAGCAGTTTGGTGAACTGGTTGTTGGAAGAAATCATTAAGGCAGAGAACCGGTTGTTAAATTATTTGAATCCCACCACTGCCCGGAGAGAAGGTTAGAAGGGGGGGGGGAGAATTAAATTGAAAATGAATACAGCAATAGAGAGAGATGAAAGAGGAGTAGAGAGTAGAGAGATGGAAGAGAAGGGGAGAAGAGAGAGGGATGGAAGAGAGGGGAGGAAAGAAGAGAGGGGAAATCAGAGTAGGAGAGAGGGCTAGATAGGAAGGAAGAAAGGAGGAGAAGGAAAAAGGAAGAGGAAGCAGAGAGGAGCAGGAGGGGAGGGAAAAAGAAAGTAAGAAGGAAAGAAGAGAGGGAGATGGCAGGATTGAGAAGAAAGTTTGCTGTACAACAAAAAAGATGAAATGGAAGAAAGGCGACCCCGAACATATATAAATATACTAAGGTAAAGAATGAATGGTTAAAAAATAAAAGAGAATAAATATGAATAAGCAGGAAAATTAGAATTGGAGGGTGAATGAAGATGTTGTTTATATAAGTAAGCAAAGAAATATTGCGATATGATTAAAAAAAGGGAAAAAAAGAAAACCGTGGCAAAAATTGTAATTTTATTTTTATTTTATTTTATTTTATTTATTTTATTTTATTTTTTTATTTTTATTTGATTTATATGCCGCCCTTCTCCGGAGACTCAGGGCGGCTTACAGTGTGTTAAGCAATAGCCTTCATACTTTTGTATATTTATACAAAGTCAGTTTATTGCCCCCACAATCTGGGTCCTCATTTACTTTAATTGAGTAAAATGTATTTGAATTTGATAAACTGTATAAGATAAGATATGGCCAATACTCTGTTCAAAAAAGATGTGGGTGAATGTGGGGGGGGGAACCAATAAAATTTGATTTAAAAAAGAAAGAAAGTGGGGGCGGGGGGGGGAAAGAAGGGAGAAGGGGGCAAAAGGAAGGGGAACTCTGAGGACCTGGATTGTGGGGGCAATAAGCTGACTTTGTATAAAAAAGAACACCGCTTGGGGTGGGGGTGGGGGGCGAAAGCCCTACTAAGCAGGTATATACAAAAGTATGAAGGCTGTTGTTTAACGCATTGTAAGCCGCCTTGAGTCTCCGGAAAACGGCGGCATATAAATCGAACCAATAAATAAATACATAAATAAATAAGTATACTCCTTAACTTCTCAAGCTGTAAAGCAAACTTCTATTAATGTGCCCTTAAAAGTAACTCATCTGGCCTGTTTCCTGTTTGGTATGCTTGAGAAGGTTTGACTGAACAAGACTGCTCCTTTCTTCACCTTTTTGGTTTAATAATAATTTGGAAGGAGAATATGTTGCTAAAGAAGGGGAAGGAGTGAGCAGAATGCAAAAGGAAGAGGAAAACAAAGTTGGAATTCAATCTAGTTTTTGTAGTCAGAAGAGATTTTTTTTTCCCAGGATAGCTGCCCAGTTTTTCTAATTACAGAATGAATTCTTGGCTTTAGGAGAGATGCATGTAACATAAACGTGAGGTTCTACATTTAGGCAAGAAAAACAAAATGCACAGGCAGGGTATATGTGGTACCTGGCTCAAGAGCAGTAACTGTGAGAGGGATCTTGGAGTCCTAGTGGACAACCATTTAGATATGAGCCAGCAGTATGCAGAAGCTGCCAAAAAAGCCAAGACAGTTCCAGGCTGCATAAGCAGGGGGATAAAATCAAGATCACGTGAAGTGATAATGCCTTGGAAAGGCCATACTTGGAATACTGCATCCAGTTTTATTTGCCACGATGTAAAAAAGATGTGGAGACTCTAAAAAGAGTGCAGAGAAAAGCAACAAAGATTAGGGGACTGGAGGCTAAAACAGATGAAAAACGGTTGCAGGAACTGGGTATGTCTAGAAAAGAAGGACTAGATATGTCTAGTTTGATGAAAAGAAGGATGAGGGATGACATGATAGCAGTGTTCCAATATCTCAGAGGCTGCCACAAAGAAGGGGGAGTCAGGCTATTCTCCAAAGCACCTGAGGGCAGGACAAGAAGCAATGGGTGGAAACTAATCAAGAAGAGAAGCAACTTAGAACTAAGGAGAAATTTCCTGACAGTTAGAACAATTAAGCAGTGGAACAAGTTGCCTCCAGAAGTTGTGAATGCTCCAACACTGGAAGTTTTTAAGAAGAGATTGGATAACCATTTGTCTGAAGTGGTGTAGGGTTTCCTGCCTAAGCAGTGGGTTGGACTAGAAGACCTCCAAGGTCCCTTCCAACTCTGTTATTCCATTCTATTCTATTCTATTCTATTCTATTCTATTCTATTCTATTCTATTCTATTCTATTCTATTCCATTCCATTCCATTCCCTTCCCTTCCCTTCCCTTCCCTTCCCTTCCCTTCCCTTCCCTTCCCTTCCGTTCCGTTCCGTTCCGTTCCGTTCCGTTCCGTTCCGTTCCGTTCCGTTCCGTTCCATTCCATTCCATTCCATTCTATTCTATTCTATTCTATTCTATTCTATTCTATTCTATTCTATTCTATTCTATTCTATATAAACGAAATACCTGCCAAGCCTTCAGTCTTGCAGTTTCTAAGCTCTCAACACCTTCCATTTTTCTCCTCTTGGATCTGGATAACAAGGCTGCATGTAAGGCTCGTGCCACAGCCCAGATGGTGTTGTAAACGATATAACTGTCAAGAGAAAGGATCTGATCCTTCACCTCTTGCGGATGAGCCTGCAATTTTTCTCGCTGTCTGCATCGGCTCCAGACTGTCACAGAAAAGGCATCCTTGGTCTGTGAGCACATAAAGGATTCTATTTCAAAGTGTTTCATGTAAGAATGAAACATCCTATACTGATGATAATCCAGCGCTTGCTTTCCCTTCAGAAGAAAGGAAATAATGCTATGAAAGGAAAACCTTGACATTTTAAATTTTAACAAAGGAAAGGTTAAGTCTGAGAGCGTTGTTGCCATCAGGATTTTTCCCGCAGGATACCCTTTTATGGTGCGATGAAGGAAATGTAGCATGGTTGGTCCTGCATTGATTGAACTGATCTCTGTAGCGTAAAGAAAGACGTTTGCTTTTCTCCATTTGAAAAACGGATGATGATTGATAGCAAGATCTAAAACAGTTGGTGAAAAGGTCTCTGAGATCACTGGAGCGATGCTGTTCCTTATCAGCATGGAAGTCAAGATGGTCAGGAACTTCTCCCCCTTCTCGGTGTCGATGGCAAGCAAGCCAACCAAAGTCCACTTGAAATGGAGAAGGAGCCTGACCATCCCTGAATACTGAAATCCTTCTGCAGGGAGCATTGGGTAGAAGAAAGGAAACTGAGTTTTATCCCTCAGAACCTGGGAAACAAAATTGTAGCTAATCTGAAAAGGAACAAAAAGTGCTATTTTATGGTAGACCCAACAAGGCGAAAATGTAAGACACCAATTCTGTCCCTAATGAAGGCTTTGTTCCACTCCTTTTGGTGAAGACTCCTCTACTCACCCATTGCTTCATGCCCTGCTTTTTTCTCTTTTCTCCTGAAGAGAATTTTTTTATTCCAGGAGAAGGAAAGGTCCCCAAATTTGGACTGGGACCATGGAGAGAGTGGATATGTTTGCTTTACTCCATCCTTCAGGGAAAGCTGCATGATTAAAATTTATCTTCACAGAAAAGACTCACCTGAGGAATTTTGTAGGTGCCCAACATGGATGATATCTGGATGGAGAAACCAGTTTCAGTCCCTTCAAGAACCGCCAATGGGCTTCTCTGTCTCCCACACCTGTAGTTGGGAACACTGGCCTCCCCATCTGAAAGCAGGTCCAGCAAAATATCTGAAGTCTGTCCTACATTGCCATAATTATCATAGATAGTGTAACCCAGGGTGATATTGGACAAGAGACGGGAATCCTGATTGATCTCTTGGATGGCCAGAATGAAGGATAGCATTTTGGAATAATCGATTGATGCAGTCCTATGAGGATAACATACACTAATCAAAGAGAACATTTTATTCAATTTGTTTTTACAACAATACTTTTAATCTGCCTTAGCTGAGGAATTCTTCTAAAATGGATTAGAGCAATGCAGAATAAATGTAACTTTAAAGTGGTAAAAACAATAATTTACATTAACAAAACCTGATTATATTTCATAGAAAAGAATAGAATAACAGAGTTGGAAGGGATCTTGGAGGACTTCTAGTCCAACCCCCTGCTTAGGCAGGAAAACCACCACTTCAGACAAATGATTATCCAACACCTTCTTAAAAACGTCCAGTAGTGGAATATTCGCAACTTCTGGAGGCAAGTTTTCCACTGATTAATTGTTCTGTCAGGAAACTTCTCCTAGTTCTAAGTTGCTTCTCTGCTTGATTAGTTTCCACCCATTGCTTCTTGTCCTACCCTCAGGTGTTTTGGAGAATAGCTTGACTCCCTCTTCTTTGTGGCAATCCTTGAAATATTGGAAGACTGCTATCATGTCTCCCTAGTCCTTCTTTTCATCAAACTAGACATACCCAGTTCCTGCAACCGTTCTTCGTATGTTTTAGCCTGCAGCCCCCTAAGCATCTTTGTGGCTTTTCTCTGCACTCTTTCTAGAGTCTCAACATCTTTTTTTACATCGTGGTGACCAAAACTGGATGCAATATTCCAAGTGTGGCCTTACTAAGGCATTATAAAGTGGTATTAACATTTCACCTGATCTTGATTCTATCCCTCTGTTTATGCAGCCCAGAACTGTGTTGGCTTTTTTGGAAGCTGCTACAGGCTGCTGGCTCATATTTAAATGGTTGTCCACTAGGACTCCAAGATCCCTCTCACAGTTACTAATATTGAACAAGGTACCACATATTCTGTACCTGTGCATTTTGTTTTTCTTTCCTAAACGTAGAACTTTATAGTGCAGATATGATTCATACAATATAAAAATGGAACCATGGTGTTGGAACATTGAGATTAATCTGCAAAAATGCCTTTGAACCGTCCACTTCCCTTTTGTTTGATAAACAGGCAAGGGGATTGTCAGGTTCCGATGTTATCTCAGATAAATTTCATTCTCAGACACAAAGTCTTTAATGAAATCTTTCATTTATTGAAAAATAACGATCTAGTCCTGAACTGATTTGCAGCCGAAACTGATCCTCTGATCCCAAACCCCTCCCTTTCCGTTCCACAAAACTCAGTGTCTCATTGGCCATCTTCCAAGCCAGTCTTTCTGTCGACTACTTCAAGTCACAGGAATTTTCCCCCTCCCCCCATCACCCAGGTAACGTTATCTGCCAGGGAAGAAGAAACTAGGTGAAAAGCCAAGCTGCTACTTCTAATAGGGGGTTTCTTTCTTTCTTTTTTTTTCCCAATCATGTCAGCACTGAGAGCAATCATAACTTGGAGCGCTGACAGGGATTTTCTTTCATCTTTCCTTTTTTTTTTTGTAAGTATATTGTGTGCATGAACATGGTATATGTGTGTTTGTAGAAAATGTTCTAATAAAGTAGTTAGTTATTTTGCATTGCATTGGCATCCTTCAGTCTCAAGCGACTATGGTATCCTGCTCTGGAAAGAGGTCCTAAAACAGCATTTAGTGCGACTAAAAAGGCCAATTCGAAAGTGGCAATCCCTTCCACATTGAAGGCAGATACATTCTGTCCCCTGCCCAGCCTCCAGATTTCGCTGGTTCCGGGTTAGGATTAGGGTTATTAATGTCACTGTAATGAATACAACCACAAATATGCGAACTATGACTATTTAAAGAATTTTACCCAGTTCATGCACTGCTCAATGGAGATGAAAAGTATTTTAAGTAAAATAAATAAAACATGAAAATAAAAAAAAAATAGATCCCCAAAAGTGAAATGTTAGAATGCTAAGCCTGGAACTGCTGAAAGAAATCAAAAATAGAATTGCTGTAATGCAGTACAGGAAGACTGACGTACGACCATAATTGAGAAGTAGGCCTTCTTTTGAAACTTGGTTTGTCATAAAAAGCCTTGATTTCAGTGATTATGCCACCGATGTAAAAGTCTCCTAGCCTGTAGTGATTCTCTGGGTTGAATTCTTCTCTGTGTAGAGTCAGGAGGCATTTGGCTCTGAGCGCAGCCCAGACTCCCTGGCTCCACAAAAGCACCAGCAGAAGCAACAACATGGTGTGTTCCTGATGGAGCCTCCAACCCTGTGTATAGTTTGAAGAAAATGTGAGAAGATGAAGTGGAAGATCGATTTCTTATTTCAGACAGAATCCAGCCAAGTCTTAATTTCTGAAGTGGAGAGGAGAAAAACACCTCCCCAGGTTTTCCTCTCTCTCTCCAGACCCATTTATGGATTGCCAATGCCATGGCAACAGCACACAAGGCTTTAGTGTGGAGTCAAGATGGAAACACATGATTGTGATGTTTGTGTCGAATCTTCGGAAAGGTTGTTGCAAGGTTTATAGAGAATTAGTATCAAGACGACAATTAAATCACTATAATTTGGATAATGGCAATGAGGAGAGAAGCCACAGATGAGTTCCAAACTTTAGAGATGAGCCACTGAGCGAGACAAGAGATCTTGGCTCCAAACCTGTCAAAGAAATCGTCTTTATGTCAACTAGCTTCAAGTGAGTTTGTTAGCATGTATGTAAACAGTCACATGTTGCTCTGGGGATAGTTGGTCTTTGGCTGTTGTCCAGTCAGCCAAGAGTCTCTTGAGGTTGATGGTTGCTCCTTTATTTTATTTTATTTATTTATTTATTTCGGCTTATATGCCGCCCTATCTCACAATGGACTCAGGGCGGTTCACAACAATAAAACAAAGCCACACTATAAAATAAAGTCTAAAATTTTAAAAATTTAAAATTAACCCTTAAAACTCCATCATCAGTCCAGGTCAAGGGATTTGAAAAGCCAAGTTTTTAATTCACGGCGGAAGCTGCGAAGGTCAGGCGCTAATCGGAGTTCCAAGGGGAGTTGATTCCAGAGGGTGGGCGCACCCACTGAGAAGGCTCTACCCCTGGAGGTCGCCAGCTGCCACAGTCTAGTTGATGGCACCCTGAGCAGGCCCCCTCTATGGGCGCGAACCGGACGATGGGATATCGTTGCTGGCTATAAGTGGTCCGCCAAATATCCTGGTCCTAAGCCATATAGGGCTTTATAGGTCATCACCAGCAACTTGAATCTCACCCAGAGGCAACCGGTAACCAACGCAAAGTGCGCAGGAGAGGTGTAACATGGGAGTATCGGGATTCTCCCATCACAACCCGCGCGGTTGCATTTTGCACCAGTTGAAGCCTCCAAGTGGTCCTCAAGGGCAGCCCCATGTAGAGAGCGTTGCAGTAGTCAATCTGTGAAGTGACCAGCGCATGAGTAACTGTGCGTAGGGCATCTCGGTCTTGTTTGAAAAAAGGCAATAAATGAAGTATGGGAACTATGTTCCTTTTATATAGCTTACCAGCCTGCAGCTAATATCCTGAGAGTGACGACTTTTATTCATTATATTGATCAATAGTTTTCCTCTTTGGGTATTCCTATTTTTTATAAAATGTTGTTCTTATATTGGAGGGGAAAAAGTTTTTCCTTGCTTATGAAACCTTATAATGTATATTTATTGACTAAAGATTAGCCGCAATTTTGAAGTGTGCATCACCCTGTAGGACTTCCTCACCCAATGCCTGAATCTTAAGAATCTTATACTTTTTTAAAGAATAGAATAGAATAGAGCTGGAAGGGACCTTGGAGGTCTTCTAGTCCAGCCCCCTGCTCAAGCAAGAGAACCTATACCATTTCAGACAAGTGATTGTTTAGTCTCTTCTTAAAACCCCCAGTGATGGAGCACCAGTGGTGGGTTCCTCCTGGTTCGGCCCGGTTCTGCCGAGCCGGTAGCGGTGACGATATGACGTCACCGAACTGGTTCTGCCCCCCCACCCCCCGCGTTATTCTTACCTTTTATTTGGCCCCATCCCCAATCTGTTGCTGCTCCTGAGTCCCAGCCAGTCGGCTAGAAGGAAAAACCTGTTTAAACTCTTGCTGCGGGGCTTCAAAGGGCCGCCCTACAGCTGATCAATGTTAAAAGGCAATGTGGTGGTAGACTGGGGCCTCCAAAAACAAATGAGTAGACTGGTGCCTGAAAAAACAAATGAATAGACCGGTGTCTGCAAAAATAAATGAGTAGACCGGTACAGCTGTGCAAGCCGTTAAAAGCCTGGTAGACCAGTACCTCAGCTAAATCCTAAAGAATTGTCACATGACCATCAAGCCACGCCCACAAAATAAGCCACGCCCACAGAACTGGTAGTAAATTTTTTTAGAACCCACTCCTGTGGAGCACCCACAACTTCTGGAGGCCAGCTGTTCCACTGGTTCATTGTCCTCACTGTTAGGAAGTTTCTCCTTAATTCCAGATTGCTTTTCTCTTTGATTATTAGTTGTGCTCCCTGCACCACTAGTGACTTGTTTCATGGGATGCAACTGAATTCTAAATCTAGTGTGGCTGGACACAGTAATTACTATTGAGCTAGGCACCACCTATACTGTTCCTGTGCATTTTGTTTTTCTTGCCTAAACGTAGAACTTTACTTTTTTCACTATGGAATTTCATTTTGTTAGATGGCGCCAGAGATGGTATTCAGCCGGTTCTCTGAATGAAGGGAGAAAACTTCGGCTTCTCTCTGCCGCAGCATTCAACATGGCTGCTTCTCGCTTCCTTCTCGGGCTCATACACACAAAGTGTCACGAGTGTTTCCAGGATTGCTGCGGCTACTTGATTAGCCACAATCAGTATGGTATTAATCAAGACGGCTCCTGTTTGCAATTACCTGCAAGCCTTCCCCGCCCTAGTTAATTGCAGGTTAACTCCCCATATAAGCAAGGACCTTTTTGCTTGCTACTCGGGCCTAAAAATGCTCTTAGGCCTATATGCAGAGTTCTTTGCAAGAGCTCAGCACAACGCTGCAGAAGGAGAAGAATGCAGATAAGGACTCCAGACGCTGCTGCTGAGATACTCCCACGGATGCTTGTGTTTTGCTGTTTGAGGCACACAAGCCAACGTTTGAGCCGTGCTGGACTTTTCTTCTTCACACAGACTTTCAAGCTACATTGCTGCTTGAACTGTTTTTTCCCTCAGGTGACTTTTAGTTGTGAAGTCTTTGCTGCTACCCTTCGTTTGCCTCGATGATGTATCGACGCCGAAGCGGTCTATCGTCATGTTAACCTTTATTTCTTGTGAACTGTTTTGGTATTGTGGAGAGGAATCTAGGGAGATAGCCTGGCTTCATATAACCAAGATAAGACTTTGCTTTTAATGTGGTTTTTAAAGGAACAGTGTCTTTTTAAGTATTTTAAATTAAATTATACTTTTATACAAGACTCCTTTGTCGGATTCATTTCAGTCTTAGTGTGTTTGCTCATGAGCTGGTTCGCGGTCTGGGGTACCCCTCAACCCCACTTTCATCACACAAAGCAAACACGAGGAGGCAAGAAGCAGCCAGGTTGAACGCTAAAAGACTTGGCCAAACTTTTCAGTTGATGCTATGGGTGTGAGGGATGTCAAGTTGGCCATGCCCACTCAGTCACATGACTCCCACCAAGCCACGCCTACCAATCCACCCCACAGAACTGGTAGGGAAAAAATTTGAATAGCACCACTGGATAGCGCCCAATATTCAAGTCTGTCAAGATCCTTCTGTATCTTGAGCCTATCTTCTGGAGTATTGGCTATTCCTGCCAGCTTGGTGTCATCTGCAAATTTGATGAGTTCCCCATCTATCCCCTCATCCAAGTCATTGATGAAGGACATTCGACCATGCCCAGACCACAATGGATTTACTTCTATCTTTATGTGGGAAACATTAATTCACTGATCACAGGCTGTGTGAACACCATTATATCAGTGGTGAAATTCAAAAATTTTCCCAACCGGTTCTGTGGGTGTGGCTTGGTGGACGTGGCTTGATGGTCATGTGACTGGGTGGGCATGGCCTGGTGGTCATGTGACTGGGTGGCATGGCTTGTGATGTGGAAAACAGAGAGCTCAAAAACCAACGATCACACTTTACACAAAAATAACAGAAAAGCTACACAACTGACTCACACATAATTCAGAAGAAGCTGGACTTCACACAAAATGGCCCCTGCAACAAGCAGGAACCTCACAGAGTCACAGAGAGCTCAAAAATCAATTATCACACTTTATATAAAAATACCACAAAAGCTATACAACTGACTTATACACAATGCAAAAGCAGCTGGACTCCACACAAAATGGCCCCTGTTTGGCACAGCTGATCGTCGGAACCATTTTTTAAACTTTTTGTTAGCATTTTTTAACTACTTATTCTCCATAACCGGTAGTAAAAAATGCTTAAAAAAGTAAAAAAAAAAGTTCCGACAATCAGCTGTGCGACAAGGAACCAGTAGCATTTTCACTATCGGTTCGGGCGAACCGGCCCAAACAGGTAGCATTTCAGCCCTACATTATATATTTTCCTCCCTGCCTAGTATCATCTGAAGCAACTTCTTTCAAGGGGACAATAGTAAAAAGGCAATTTGAACAGAACCTGTCCAGGGCTTAGTCTCTGTTTGACACAGAAACTTCACACTCATCCGTCCAAAGCCAAATTCCCCCTCGCTTTCTGGACACCTCCAGTCATTGCTCAGTGGAGCAAAGAGCATGGCCAGGAATGACAGAGAATTGGAAAAGAGTGGCGCGAGCACATTCAGAAAACCCACCTAGCAAAGTAGACTTTTAGTCATAGACTGTCAACACACTACTAAACAATGACTTTATGTGGTAGCAGGAAGGGACATGTGATCAATCTTACAATAATCACCCTCCAGGCCCATCCCAGCTGTTGAGCCTGGTCCCCGCTCAAAGATTGAGAAGCTCACTTCTGATACCACTTTATGCTGGACCCTTAACAAATGATTATTTATAAGTCTCACTGCAGTATTTATTTATTTAAAAATGTGCATTGGAAGAATTACCTGCAGAGAATAATAGCAGGGATTCCTAAAGACAAAGGATGCACTCATATTTATCCATTTCAGACAGAAGGTGAAATTGATACAGTCTTATTTTATTATAATTATTATTATTTTTATTAATCATATTTCTATGCCGCCCACTCTCCGAGGACTCTGGGCAGCTTACAGCAAAGACAGTATACTAAATAGCATATTGCCCCCAACAATCTGGGTCCTCATCTTACCCACCTCGGAAGGATGGAAGGCTGAGTCAACCTTGAGCTGGTGAGATTTGATCTGCTGATCTGCTGAACTAGCAGTCAGCTGAAGTAGCTGCAGTACTGCACCCTAACCACTGTGCCACCTTGGCTCTTATATATATATATATATATATATATATATATATATATATATATATATATATATGTATGCGTAGGTAATAAATGATATAAGCATAGATATTCATATTCAAACCTCAAATTACTTCTCCACCCTTCTCCACCCTTTTATTATATTCAACAAATCAATATTATCATAATAGCAAGATATATGTCAGTATGCTGCCATAGAAATTCTGAGAGCCAGATACTTGAAATCTCCTTTTTTAAAAATGCCAATTAGCATACATTTCTTTTATGTTTCTATTTTGCTAACACACTTCCCCCCCTCTAAGAATCTGCTTTCTTCTGATATGAAAATATCAAAAGTTGCTTGTAGCAATCATTAACTGATATTTTGGATCATATCTACCTGTCAAACCTGACTCGATTCCATAGTTGCACCTGCTGTTGCTCACAGTTTGCCAAACAGTGAGGAAGGATTGTGGGCAAATTCCTAAGGGGGGGGGGGAGAGAAATTCTGGAATGCATGCGAGTCTTCTGCTGTTGACAAGATGTTAGCCACTAAGTTCAAGTTATGAAATGGTTGAGTGGTGAATACAGTCTTTTCCCAAAATAAAAGAACTGAACCCAATTGGTGAAGTATGAACTGTGGGTGGCTCTGAGGGGGAAAAGGGATTTTATCTATGTGGGTTTTTGCAGGAAAATCCCAGAACTGACTTTGCTTCTGCTGTACCTAGATGGAAATTTCAAGAAAGCTACACTCTTGGTAATTTAAAAGAGCGAAGAAACTCAATTTTCTATTTTATTTTGACATCACATGTTCTTTTGTATTCAGATCTGGTCTTAGGAAAATAATGAAACACTTGGGGAGGAAGATGCAGCCCAGAAGTCCTGCATTGGAAGCCAGGATGGAGAAGACCTGCACGGCCACCATGTATTTCCCTTTGGTGCTCAGGTAGGTGGGCAGGAAGGACACCCAGACACTGCAGAAGACCAGCATGCTGAAGGTGATCAGCTTGGCTTCATTGAAGGCCCCAGGCAGATTCCTGGCCAGGAAAGCCATTGTGAAGCAAACAATGGCCAGGAACCCCATATAGGCAAGAGCCCCATAAAACATGGAGACAGAGCCTTCATTGCACTGCAATATGATTTCTCTAGATTGTGAGTGCATGTCAGGCTCAGGGAAGGGGGGGAAAGTACCCAACCAGATGCTACAGAAGACAACTTGGAAACCAGAGCATAAAAGGATAATGTAGTTGGCCAAACTCTTTCCCAGCCATCTCTGAACATTATTCCCTGGTTTTGTGGCCCAGAAGGCCAGGACCACTGTGATGGTTTTAGCCAAGACAGAAGAAATGGCAGCAGAGAAGATGATGCTGAAGGCTGTTTGTCGTAGAAGGCAGGTGGCTTTCCTTGGCTGACCAATGAACAAGAAGGGGGTAAAGAAGGAAAACAGGAGACAAACAAGAAGGATATAAGAGAGATCCCGATTGTTGGCTTTGACTATGGGAGTTTCTTGGAATTTAATGAAGGTTCCCAAGACAAAGCATGTGGTCAAAGAGAGAAACAAGGCAATGGAAGTCAAGAGGAGCCCCAGTTGTTCTTGATAGGATAGAAAAGTTGTAGTCTTTGGAATACAGTGATCTTGGTTGTTGTTTGGATGTTGATCTGCTGGACATTTGCTGCATTTTTCTGCATCTGAAAAACAGCAAAAGTAGCACTGAATTCCATGTTAAAGGTTTGGCTAAGCTAGCAGTTGTGAAAGAAGATTAATTTGTCTTTGTTAAATTGGCAATACATTGGATCTATGGCCTCAATCACCCCTTCCACGTCTGATTCTTGTGATGGGCATCTATCAGAAAATGTTGAGGCATGTGGTTTTCGCAATGATTTGCCCGTTTCTTTCCTTTCTTTATTTTTTATTGGCCAAGTGTGATTGGAAACACAAAGAATTTGTCTCCGTTGCATAAAACTCTCAGTGTACATACAAGCAACAATCATGATCACAGTCATAAAATACAATCATCATAAATCATAAGATAAAAACACAAGGTGACAGTCATAAGATATTAAATAAAAGCAATCAACACAAATTATAAAATAAAAACCATAAAGTGATAGTCATAAGTTGCTAAAGAAATAGGTAATAGGAAAGATGAGAAGGATACTAGTAATACAGCCCTACCACATGGTTAGCTATCCTAGGCATAAATCAGTGTTGTGGGAATTAGTTGTTTAGTGGAGTGATAGCATGGGATGGGGGGAACTGTCTTTGTGTCTGGTTGTTTTGGTGTACAATGATCTACAGCGTCGTCTTTAGGGAAAAAGTTGAAACAGTTTATGTCCAGGATGTGAGGAGTCTGTAGATATTTTCAGAGCCTTCTTTCTGACTCATGCAGTGTACAGGTCCTCAATAGAAGGCAGGCTTTGTTGCAATTGTTTTTTTCCCGCAGTCTTAACTATCCGTTGAAGTCTGTGTCTGCCCTGTTTGGTTGCTGTGCCAACCAAATAGAGGTTCAAATGACAGAGTCAATAATTCCTCTGCAGAACTGTATCAGCAACTCCTTGGGCAGTCTGAGTTTTCTGAGTTGGTGTAGAAAGAACATTCTTGTGCTTTTTGAATGATGTTTTTGATGTTATGTTCCCCTTTCATGTTCTGGAATCTTATAGAACCCAGAAACCTGAAGGTCTCCATTGTTGATACTGTGTTTTTCTAGTATTGTAAGAGGTAGTAAAATAGGATGGCTTCTCTTAAAATCTATTATCATTTCTACAGTTTTGATTGTGGTTAGTTCAAGATTCTTCTGGTCACATCACATGGCCAGTTGTTCAACTTCCCATCTGTATGCAGATGCCTCATCATCTCAAATGAGACCAATGACTGCTGTATCATCTGTAAACCTCAGTACTTTAACAGAGGGATCCTTTGAGATGCAGTCATTGATATATAGAGAAAAGAGTAATAGAGAAAACACACAACCCTGGGTGTGTGAGTGTGCTAATTGAACAGATAGCTGATGTGATTTTGCCTCGCTTCACCTGCTGCTTCCTATATATTAGAAAGCTTATAATCAGTGGTGGGATTTAGCCAGTTCGCACCACTTTGGGAGGACTGGTTGCTAACTTTCTGAGCAGTTTGGCAAACTGGTTGTTGGAAGAAATCATTAGAGCAGAGAACTGGTTGTTAAATTACTTGAATCCCACCACTGCTTATAATCCACATATAAGTGTGGTCAGGCACAGCTAGCTGAGTCAGTTTAGTTAGCAGAATATCTGGAATGATGGTATTGAATGCCAAACTGAAGTCTACAAAAAGGATCCTTGCATAGGTCCTTGAAGAGTCAAGATGTTATAAAATGTATTGCAGTGCCATATTAATAGCATCATGCGGAATGTATCCTGGCTGCTCTTGGCTTAAATTAGGGTTAGGGTTAAGGTTAGGGTTAGGGTTTATAATGCATTGTTTATGCAGGCTTGGAGTGGAATGTATACTACAGCTAATATAAATGAGGAGAACTCTCATGGAGAATAAAAGAGTTTGCAATTGATAAATATTGTCTCTAAGTCCACATCAACAAAATTTCTTTAGTGTAGTGACATTTTTACACCATCGGTTGGTAATATCAAAACAAAGACCCCCTTCCTTCTTTTTATCAGATGTTTCTTCATTTCTATCTGCCCTTTGTATCTGTAATCCTAGGATATGCAAGCTAATCCAATTGTTTAACCAGGTTTCTGTGAAGCAGAGGGCTGCCAAGTTGTAAAAAGCAAAGTTGCATCTGTTTAAAGGGAGTATTTCATCTGTCTTATGAATGAGTGAATGTAAATTATTCAAAAAGAGCAAGGGGACAGGAGTTTTTATCCCCCTTTTTTGTGTGTGTGTGGGGTGTCTATGCAAAATCCCTGCTCCTTAGTCCTGCTTCTTCTTTTCTTTTTCCTTTGTTTTCTTTTGACTGGAGAGACAGATTCTGACCATTGTAAATACAGGGGGGAAGTGCCATATTTTTCGGAGTATAAGACACACCAGAGTATAAGACGCACCTTAGTTTTTGGGGAGGAAAATAAACAAAAAACATTCTGCTTACGAGGTATTGGCTAGTCCTTAGCCTGGTCAGCTTCACCACATTAGTTCACTCACTGGTTTTGGGGTTGGGGCTGGTTGGGGCTGGTTGGGGCTGGTTGGGGCTGGTTGGG
>WNWU01000142.1:266376-294360 GCA_012654045.1 Ptyas mucosa
GGTTGGGGCTGGTTGGGGCTGGTTGGGGCTGGTTGGGGCTGGTTGGGGCTAAAAAACAGCTTCTAAAGCACAGCTGATTGTTGGAGGGAGCAGCAATTAGAAAAGCAGGCAAAGCACAGAAGATTGCTTTGCTCCCGTTGGGACTGAAAAGCCGCTTCAAAAGCACAGCTGATCCTTGGAGGGAGCTCCAGTGACTGAAGCAGGCGAAGCACAGAAGGGGTAAAAGAAGGCAGCAGCTGTTCTGGGTAGCCATTTTGGGCATCGCGCTGGGATACATTTGGAGTATAAGATGCACCCAAATTTTCAGCCTCTTTTAGGAGGGAAAAATGGGCATCTTATACTCTGAAAAATACGGTAGCTGTAGAAAGCTGCCCGTCATTTAAAATCTGCTCCCTGATATTTAAAATTTCATCTTTTGAGTATGAAATTTGCAGTGTGTCACAGAGAATAATAACAAACAATGAAACTACCAGAGAGAATTGCACTAAGGCTGCTGTCGGCAGTGCCATTTTGAGGTGGAATCCTCTCATTCCTCTCATACCACCCACCTTCCATGACGGAGATGGTTCCTTCAAGACAGCGAAGACAGTTGTAGCAGCAAATGGGCTCCCCTTCCTGATCCACCTTCCTGAATCCAGGATTGCAGCTTTCCACACACCTGGAAGGAGGCAGGGGCTGAGCAGAGGGAGGAAAACCAATCCAGAAAATGAGTTATATTTAATTTCCAGATCAGGGCCAGAAAGAAAGGGGTTGGTGATCTCTAATTCAAGGCTTAGAATTGCTAGTTTTGAAGCACATTAGAAAATCTCAACGATCTGTTTGGTAAATGTCTATGGAGATTCTCAGTCATCCAGGTTATGGTTGTCCCAAAGGTACTTTTTTTCAAGAGGCAACTGAGCTTTCTGGTTTAAAGACTTTTTACTTCTCATCCAAGAAGCTTCTTCAACTCTGACTGGATGGTGAGGAATGGAAGGATTTACACTCCTTCCAGACAGCTGGTGATTTGCATTCTTTTAGTGAGTCATTGAGGCCACCTGGAGGTTTATCTGTATTGTCAGACTCACTAGAGTAGTACAAATGGGTGTTTTTGTCTGTAGAACATGACTGCACCTTGGGTTCACCTGTGTCTCCTACTGTGGCCAATCTCTACATGGAGGAGGTAGAAACCTAAACTCTAGACTCCTGCACAGGAATTCCACCCACGCACTGGTATATGTATTAGGGTGATATTGGGGTCAAGATTAAAACACAGGTATTGGAAGCATTCACCCAACATATCAACTCTGTGGACAGATATTCACGCAGGAAGAAATTAAGGAAAAATAGTCTAGCCTTCCTGGACTATGCAGGACACATTAAGGAAGACAGAAGCTTCCTTAATGTTAAAGCTTCCTTAACATTGAAGCTTACAGAAAACGTCCACACGGAGCTCAATATTTACATTTTGATTTCCACCACCTACTGGAGCACAAAATGGGAGTCACCAGAACCCTTCACCACTGAGCTGAAGGCTTGCCTACCAGCAAAGATTGGGGAGGAGGGAGAGAACTAAAACACATCAAGAAAGCTCTCAGAACGTGTGGCTATTCCATGTGGGCCTTCATCAAGTCTCAAAAAAGACCCTACAGGTGCTTCTCCATAACAGACAACAAAGAGAACAATAAACGAAGCAACATTGTTGTTCCATACATTGCAGGAAACCTCAGGAGGATTTTCAGCCAATACAACATACATGCACACTTCAAACCAGGGATGAAATGCTCCCGGTTCAGACCGGCTCGGGCAAGTAGGTAGCGATGGCGGCGGGCAGTTCAGAGAACCGGTAGCAAAAATCCCTGCCCCCACCCCCCCATGCCCAGCTGAGCCGCGCGATCATCAGAGCCTTTTTTTTCTTTTAAATGGCTCTGACGAGCCAAGCTCTGACGATCCCAGCTGAGTTGCCTGTTAATCAGGCAACTCAGCTGGGATCGTCAGAGCCTTTTGAAAGCATTTTTTTACATGGTTTTACATGTAAAAAGTGGTTTTAAAAGTAAAAAAAAAATGGCCATGCCCACTCAGTCACATTACCCCCCACCACCACCCAGCCACGCACACAGAACTGGTAGTAACAAATTTTAGATTTCACCCCTGCTTCAAACCCAAGAATATACTAAGGTAGTAACTTGTCCACTCCAAGGATAAAACACCCAGACACAAACTGAGCAATGTGGTATATGCAGTATAATGCAGTGAACCATGTGCAAATCTGTACATTGGAGAAAAAAAACAACCACTTCATAAACCCATGGCACAACACAGGAGAACAAACATATCAGGACTAGATTCAGCAGTGCATCTGCATTTAAAGACAAAGGCCACTCTTTTGAAGACAGCAAAATCTCCATTTTGGACAAAGAGGACCGCTGGTTTGAAAGAGGGGTGAAAGATGCCATTGATGTCAATATTGAACAGTCCTCTCTCAACAGTGGGGGTGGGGATATGACACCATCTATCTCCAGTCTACAACACAGTCCTTTCAGCAGTTCCAAGAAGGCTCCACACCCATTTGCACCACTCAGGTGACCCTGATGACACAGATAAACCTCCAGGTAGTCTCAACGAGTCACTAAAAACAATGCAAATGACCAGCTGTCTGGAAGGAGCATAAATTCTTCCTTTCCCACCATCCAGTCAGAGCTGAAAAAGCTTCTTGGACGAGAAGTGAAATGTCTTCCAAAAAACCCCCAAAACCAACAACAACCCAAAAAGTCCAGTTGCCTCTTGAAAAAGCACCTTTGGGACAATCTGTTTGGTAACATGTTGCTTCCCTTTTTTTATTGTTTTGTATACGTCCGTTATAATTTAGGCACTAAATGCACATGCTAAATTGCTCAATGTAAAATTTAATGCACTATTATTCCTTTGAGGAAATAAACTCAAATCTACTTTGGCTCAAGTCTACTTCCCTTCACAGAAGACTAGTGAATAGTTTCCTTAAATGGGTAAGGATGCATTATTCACAGACAAGTTGATATCTAAAGGGAAAATTTGTTGTCTGTCTTGAAGGATGTTGATGACAATCAAAACTTTTCTTTGTCCGAAGAAAGCAATCCTGCTGTTAACAGATTTACTAAGGGTGAAATAAAGATTTTCCTCACCTTTTTCAGTTTATCCAACTCTTCCAAAGCCTTTGGATTGGCCATAAATTTGAAATCCAGGGATCCCCGTTTTTCTAGGCTGCCTAAATTCACTCTGTGAAGTGACTTATTCTGAAACAACCAGCTGACAACATTCAGGTCCATTGCCAGGTCTCCCTTCTCATCCAGATACATTCCGTCTATGGATATATTGTAAAATTCAGAGTTTTCAAGGAAGGAATGAAACTGGAATGGAGAGATTGTGTCAATGTTTAGACAGGATACCCAGGCTTCCTTTGTGAAGCTGCTTTATTCATTTAACAAGAGGGAACTGAAGGATCCATATTCATTTACTAAGTTGTTCAGGAGACAATTTATTAACCTTTTAATTGTAACACTAGCGTGCTTTTTAAATAGAAAATCTGAACAAATACTGCAAGATATGATGAAGAGACCGTTCCACACAGTTTCAATATTCTGCAATTATTTCCATGAAAAATACAATACTATTGAAGGAATCCCTGTATTATCCATTTCTGGTGGCACAGTGGTTAAAATGCAGTATTGCATGCTAACTCTGTCCAGAGTCTGGAGTTTGATCATGACAGGGCTCAAGGTTGACTCATACTTCCATTCCTCCGAGGTTGATAAAATGAGGACGCCAAGTATTGGGGGCAATATGCAAGTAATGCTTCTACATTGCAAACCACCCAGAGAGTATTATAAACTGCTATATGGTGGCATATAAACGTAAATGCTATTGCTAATGCTATGCTATGCTATTCTTGACCTGCCCTAATCTTGAAGGGTTGTCGTGAGGCTTCAAAGCTTGTCTAAAAAATGAAAAAATGGAACAGATGTCCAAGCCCAAAACCTTCTACATCAGTTTCTTCTGCAATTCCCAGGAACAGGGGACCTCCCATCATTAAAACAGGCCTGGATCGGGGTGAAATGCTCCCGGTTCGGACCAGATCACCCGATCCGGTAGCGATGGTGGCGGGTGGTTCGGAGAACCGGTAGCAGAAATCCCTGCGTCCCCCCCGCTCAGCTGAGCCGTGTGATCATCAGAGGCTATTTTTTTTTACTTTTAAAAGCATTTTTTCTACAACCTCTTCAACCGAAAAAATGCTTTTAAAAGTTAAAAAAAAAGCCTCTGATGATCACGCAGCTCAGCTGGGATCACCAGAGGCTTCTAAAAGCATTTTTTTCCTGCAAGCTCTTCGGCCAAAGAGGCTGTAGGAAAAAAAAATGCCTTTATAAGCCTCTGGTGATCCCAGCTGAGTTGCCTGATCGTCAGATGCTTCTAAAAGCATTTTTTTTTGCAACCTCTTCTTTAAAAAAATAAATAAAAAATTTGGCCATGCCCACCCAGTCACATTACCCTCCCCCCCCAAACCACGTCCACAGAACTGGTAGTAACAAATTTTAGATTTCACCCCTGGCCTGGATGTCCCAGAACGAATCTGTAATGGTATATGAGAAATACCTTTGGAAACAGGGGAAAGAGATGCTGTCTAGGGATTGGTACGATAAGAGATGGTGTAGTCCACAGCTGCATAACAGGTGGATAAAGAGGCCCAGAAGATACACTTAGGAATGTGGTGCCTCAGCCAGCTAGCCATAACATCTACCAGCCGGCATGAGAACTAAAGTCACGTCACCGGACACCTGTTGAAGTTGAGCGGGAACCTACACCTGGACTGATTGGCCCATGTGACCTGAGAGACAAAGGCGGGAGGTCTTATTCTTTTAAATATCCATAAGCGGGGGAATAATTTAGAGCTAGCTTCACCTTTCTAAGTGCCAATATGATGTACTCAATAAAGGATCTCTTGAATCAGAATAAAGTGTCAAGAGTCCTGACTTCCCTGAGTTCATTACTCGGAACGATGACACCTGGCTGTCAGGCCTGGAAGCCATCTTTTGCATTAGGCCTTCAGACCTGCCACGTTTACATATTACATTGTGGGTGTTACTTGGAACCCTGACACTGGCTTTGCTTCTGAGGTTGTGGTGTTACATCAGCCAAGGGCTCAACCTCCTGGCTAGATCATTAACAGGCCAGATGTCTTACTTGTTTGTACTCCAATTAGATGTTTTAATGCTCTTTTATTATTGCAATGTTTTCTACTGTTTTTGTTGTTTTAAACAATTTTTACATTTTTAATTGTAATGTATGTTTGAATTGTGAGCCGCCAGAGTCGTTTGCTGAGATGGGAAGACTTTGAAATCAATCAATCAATCAATCAATCAATCAATCAAATAGAAATGGCTCTTCTGAGCTGTTTCCTGTCTGGTATGCTTGAGAAGACTGACTGAACTTTCTCCCCTCCTTTCCCTTATTGATCATTAAAAAAAATAATTAGAAAAGGGAATAGAAAAGGAAAAGGAGCCTGAGTGGCGTAGCAGGCTAATGCCTCCTACTAAAGGCAGCATTTAACATCCAGCTGCCTGCAATTACTGCGAGTTCAATTCTCACCAGGCTCAAGGTTGACTCAGCCTTCCATCCTTTCTAAGGTGGGTAAAATGAGGACCCAGTTTGTGGGGGCAATAAGCTGACTTTGTATAAAATATACAAAAGTATGAAGGCTATTGCTTAACGCCTTGTAAGCCGCCCTGAGTCTCCGGAGAAGGGCGGCATATAAATATAAATAAATAAATAAATAATGTTGCTAAAGAAGGGGAAGGAGTGAAGGGGGCTGCAGAATGTACTTTCTGTAGTCAACATAAATGATCTTTCTCAGAATAGCTACCCAATTTTTATAATTACAAAATGAAAAGGACCATCCACCATTGAAACAGGTCTGGATCAGGGGTGAAATCCAGCAGGTTCTGACAGGTTCTGGAGAACCGATAGAGGAAATTTTGAGTAGTTCGGAGAACCAGCACGTCAGGTTCTGACGTTGTCTTGAATAAATCGCATTCCAAACAAATAATCTTTGATGAAATCTTTCTTTTATTTAGAACAACCTGTCTGGTCCGTCGGTGCCAGTACTGACCTGCTGACCCCCAAACCCTTCCCTTTCTGTTCCCCAATTCTAGCATCTCATTGGCCATCTTTCAAGTCATTCTCATTACTTCACCTCACAGGAATGTCCCCCTCCCATCCCATCTCCTAGGTGATATCATCTGCCGGGTAAGTAACTGTGTGAAAAGCCAAACTGCTTCTTCTCTCTCTCTCTCTCTCTTTTTCATGTCAGCACTGGAACGGATGTAACTTGGAGCGCTGACACGGCAAACACCACCTCTGGCTGGCCAGAGAGTGGAACGGGAATGGATATTTTACAATATCCTTCCTCCAGGAGTGGGGAGGGAATGGGGATTTTGCAGTATCCTTCCCCTGAAGTGGGGTGGGAATGGAGATATTGCAGTATCCTTCCCCTGCCATGCCCACCAAGCCATACTCACCAAGCCACACCACTCCCACCAAGCCACAGTAAAAAAAAATTGGATTTCACCACAGGCCTGGATGTTCCAGAATTAACATGTATTACTATATGAAAAAGATCTTTGGAAATATGCTGCCTAGGGAAGGATAAGAGATTGCGTAGCCCACAGTTCCACATTGGATAGAGAAACAGGTCCAGAAGATACACTGCCCAAATGCACTCTATAAAGGAAAGTTCTCTTACTGTAGCCTTACAACAAAGTAGAAGTACTGTAGCTCATCTGGTCTATTCCTGTCTGCTATGTCCCAGAAGGCTGGCTGACCAGGATCGCTCCTTTCTCCATTCCTTCCCATTATTGGTCTTTAAAAGTACTTTTAAAGGAGAATATGTTGCTAAAGAAGGGGAAGGAGTGAGTAGAATACGAAAGGGAAAAGAACGCAAAGCTGGAATTCAATTTACTTTTTGTAGCAGAGAATAAATATTTTTTTTCCAGAATACTTGCCCAGTTTTTATAATTACAAAAATGGATTCTTGGCTGTAGGAGAGATGCGTGTAACATAAAAGAAATACCTGCCAGGGCCTCAGTAGTAGGGTTTTTATGCTCTTCTCACCTTCCATCTTTCTCCTCTTGGATTTGGTCAACAGGGCTGCATGTAAGGCTCGTGCCACAGCCCAGATGGTGTTGTAAATGATATAATTGTATATAGAGAGGATCTGATCCTTCACCTGTTGGGGACGAGCCTGTAGTTTTTCTCTCTCTCTGCATCGCCTCCAGACCGTCACAGAAAAGGCATCCTTGGTTTCTGAGCACATAAAGGACTTTTTTTTAAAGCGTTCCATGTAAGAATGAAACAGGTTATACTGATGATAATCCAGCATTTGCTTTCCCTTCAGGACAAAAGAAATAATGCTATGAAAGTAAAACCGTGAAATTGCAAGGTATGACAAAGGAAAGGTTAGGTCTGAGAGTGTTGTGGCCATCAGGATTTTTCCTACAGGAGGCCCCTTTATGTTGCGATGTAACAAATTAAGAAGATATGGTCCTGCATTGATTGAATTGATCTCTGTAGCGTAAAGAAAGACGTTTGCTTTTCTCCATTTGTAATATAAACGATAGTTTAGAAAAACTGATGAAACAGTTGCTGAAAAGGTCTCTGAGATCACTGGAGCGATGCTGTTCCTTATCAGCATGGAAGTCAAAATGGTCAGGAACTTCTCCCCCTTCTCGGTGTCGATGGCAAGCAAGCCAACTAAAGTCCACTTGAAATGAAGAAGGAGCCTGACCATCCCTGAATACTGAAATCCTTCATCTGGGAGCATCGGGTAGAAGAAAGGAAACCGAGTTTTATCCCTCAGAACCTGGGAAACAAAATTGTAGCTAATCTGAAAAGGAACAAAAAGTGCTATTTTATGGTAGACCCAACAAGGCCAAAATGTAAGACACCAATTCTGTCCCTAATGAAGGCTTTGTTCCACTCCTTGTAGTGAAGACTCCTCTACTCACCTGCTTCATGCCCTGCTTTTTTCTCTTTTCTCCTGAAGAGAATTTTTTATTCCAGGAGAAGGAAAGGTCCCCAAATTTGGACTGGGACCATGGAGAGAGTGGATATGTTTGCTTTACTCCATCCTTCAGTGAAAGCTGCATGATTAAAAATGGTCTTCTCAGGACTTCCGGGGTTGCCGCAGATCATCGCTGACGGTCCTTTGAAGACCGCCAGCCCAGCTGCCTGTAAAGAGCCGTTTCGGAGGTTTGAAACGGCTCAAAAAAACTCCAACCCAAGAGGACGTCGTGAGGAGAGCCGGCGGCATAAGGTAGAGTCCCCTGTGAGACCCCCAGAGCGTTTTTTGGCGTTTCTGGGGTGTTAACAGGGTGGGACTCCCTATTCAAGCTGCTGAAGCTCCGGACAGCTGGGAAACTCTGCAAACCGCAGAGCAAGATAGCGCGGCAACTTTCTTATCACCAAACAATAAAAGAAAAAGTTTTGGACTTCCTTTTAAACTGCAAGTATTTAAAGTTTTTTTCTGAAGTTTTTGGATGATTAAAGTAACTTGGAACAGAAAAGGAAAGTGTGGGGGAAAAATATGGCGCTTGCTTTTAGCGAAGAGCAGCTGAAAGCGAAAGTAATTTGAGCTGTGTATCTGGTTACATGTTACAAATCCGGCTGGAAGGAAAAGCTTTTTTTCTTTAAAAGAAAATAAGGAAAAAAAAAATCAATTGACTGTTTTAGACCTGACTGAATCTGGAGAATTTTTTGGGAAAAGTTGTTAGAATTTGTGGAAAAGGAAGAGCTGTAAAAGGCAAAATGGCAACAAAGCAAGCAGGGGGGGATTCCCCCACTCATAAGCAGAAGCAGCCTCAAACAGCGCAGTTGCAAACTCAGACAAAGGAAGAAAGCTATTATGACCGCATCATTAAAGAAATTCAAAGATCAGAGCAGGAGGTCAAAGGAATTGTTCAAGAGAAATATGAAGCAGTTAAACAGGATATTCAAATAGTTGCTAAAGGCCTGTCTGAGGTAGTGTTGCAGATTGACAAAAAAGTGGATAATCTTGCCTCAGAGATGGAGACCAAATTTAGAGCCTCTGATTCAAGAATGATGGAAATTGAAGAAGTTACACAAAAAATGCAAACTGAGATTACTATGATGCAATTTCGATCAATGGAATATGCTATTAGACTGAGAGGTGTAAAAGAGAATACCAGGGAAGATCTCAGGAAAATTTGTGCAGAGGCTTTGGCAGTTATGTTGAAAGTAGAACCAGATGTGGTTTTGTGTAAGATGGACAAGGTCTACAGAGTTAATTCTCGTGTGGCGGTACAAAGACAACTGCCTAGAGATGTGGTTATATACTTTACAGATAGAAGAATGAGAAATGAAATCTTGCAAAATTCCTTTGTTACAACAGTTCAAGTTGATGGAAGTGAGATTGGAGTTTTTAAAGAATTACCACCCAAAATGTTAAGAGAGAGAAAGGATTTTGGATTTTTGGTGGCAGAATTGAAAAGACAGAACATACAATTCAGGTGGGATGCGCCAATAGGTGTAATATTGAGGCTGCGAGGAGTGAGATACCGCCTTAACACTATTGAAAAAGCAGAAGAATTTTATTATAACGTTTTGAAAGCGGGCTCTCCTCCTCCATGCACATCTTCACCAATAGATAAGGAAGTTCAACTACAAGCTGAGATTGATCAAGAAACAGAAGCACAAATAAGGCAGTCGCAAAGGGAGGCAAGAGAGTCAATGGGAGCAGTAGGTGGTGTTGTGGTTGACCCTTTTGCACCATTTGAAGCTTCTCCTTTGGAAGAAATGTCTAAAACCATCACAGAGGAGGCGGTGGCTCTTGAATTGACAACATCCAAAATGGAAGAGCAACGCATAACCAGAGCAATGTCTAAACAAATGAAGCAACAGCAGCAAGAATATATTAAGCCACAGCATGAAAAAAGAACCAAAGATAAGCAGCAAGCTGAAGTCATGGGAGGAGCTAAACCGAAGATTGCTACCGTAGGAGAGAATCTTCAACAATTGCTCTCAAAACTTCAGACAGGGTCAAATGGCACTTAAATTTTTGTCTTGGAATGTTAATGGATTGAACTCCATTAAGGAAGGAAGAAGGAAGGAAGATATTTCACTATTTGAGACAATTTTATAATGATGTTATTTGCTTACAGGAGACTCATATAAAATTGCAAGATCAGAAATACTTGATAAATTCAAAATTGGGAATGCAATTTGTTGCTTCAAATTTGGAAAAGAAGAATGGAGTGGTGATATATATAAATAAGAGACTGCTAGCTAAAACTATAGAAGTAGATAAAGATGGAAGATATATTGCAATTGAAGTTATTACAGATAGTGGACCAATTTTGTTGGTTGGAATATATGCTCCAAACCAACAGCAGGAAAATTTTTATAAGTTGCTTCATTTAAAAATTCTGGATTGGGATTATTCAACTATTATAATAATGGGTGACTGGAATGGAGTAATTCAACCTAGAATGGATAAAAAAACTACGGCCAAAATAGGGAATAAATTACCACAAGCTTTTTTTGAACTGAAAGAGGATTTGGAACTGAAAGATATTTGGAGAGTTCATAACCCAAATGAATTGGACTTTACTTTTTACTCAGACAGGCATAAATCCTTTTCCAGGATAGATTTTTTTTCTCTTAACTTCTAACTTACTTTCTAAAGTAAAGAAAATAAAGATATTTCCTAGGACTTTGACTGACCACAGTCCGGTCTGGATGGAAATTGAGATGGGCAAAAGAGAAAGAAGATCCTGGAGAGTAAATGAGAATTTATTTAGATATGAAAAAAATATAATTGAACTTAAAAAGCATCTAAAGGAGTTTTTAAAACTGAACTTGAATAAAGGTACCCCTATTGAAACAGTTTGGGACGCAGGTAAAGCATATATGCAGGGGGTACTAATTCAAATGAATTCTAAACACAGACAGAATCAACAGAAGAAAAGACTACAACTGGAATCTGAGATAAAAAAGAAAGAACAACAACTGATACAAAAACCAACAGATGGAAAATTGCAAATGGCTATAAAACTTTTGAAGGATCAATTTCAAATGCTTATAGCAGACCAAATGGCAACTAACTTACAATTTGCAAAGCATAATACCTTTTCCAATGCTAACAAACCGGGCAGGTGGTTGGCGTATACTTTGAGGAAACAAGCATCGACACAAATTATTGATAGTACTGAATATGCTGACAAAGAAGTTTATCAACAAGATCTAATTAAAAAAGCCTTTTTGGAATATTATACTAAGCTATATGCTAAAGATGATATACAGAATATTACTATAGATGAATATTTAGAAAACAAGAGAGTTTCAAAAATTTCAACGACTCAAAAGAAAAGTTTGGAACAATTGATAACAGTGGAGGAGATCAGTTTTGCTATAAAACAATTAAAAACAGCTAAAGCTCCAGGGACGGACGGCTTAACTGCAATTTATTATAAAACTTTACAAGAAGAAATGATTGAGCATCTTAAAGATTTATTTCGTAATATACAACTAGGAGGTAAGATACCTTCCTCATGGAAAACAGCTTTTGTTTCATTGATCCCGAAAGAAGAATCAGGTCCTAAGAAACCAGAAAATTATAGACCAATATCTTTATTAAACACAGACTATAAAATCTTTGCAAAAGTACTAGCCAACAGATTGATGCCAGTTATTCAAAAGATAATTCATCATGACCAAGCAGGATTTATTGAAGGCAGATATATGAAAGAGAATGTTAGGCAAGTTATAGACTTAATGGACTATCTAGATAAGAATAAACAGATCTCTGCAGTGCTGGTTTTTTTGGATGCGGAAAAAGCCTTTGATCGAGTGAATTGGAACTTTATAATTAAGACTTTGGAAAAAATGGATTTGGGGGAGCGGTTTGTACAAGCGATTGGTGCAATTTATCAAGAGCAAGGTGCGCAACTTATTATAAATGGATGTCTAACATCGAATTTCAATATACAAAAAGGCACCAGACAAGGTTGTCCATTATCCCCGCTATTATTTATTCTAACCTTAGAAGTCTTACTTAATGCAATACGGGACTCGAACTCTTTGACTGGAATAGCTATAAGGCAAGAGGACTATAGAACTAAGGCATTTGCAGATGATCTGGTTGTTACCCTATCACAACCTATGAATTCAATAATTCAGATGAAAAATATTATAGAAGATTATGGCATGGTATCTGGTTTTAGGCTGAACCAGAAGAAAACTAAAATGATTGTCAAAAATCTGACAGAGAGCAAAAAAAAGGAACTGGAAAGAATGGCAGGTTTTGAGATTGTCTCAAAGGTCAAATATTTAGGAGTACAAATCACAGATTCCAATGCTAAACTGTTTCAAAATAACTATGAGGTTCTGTGGCAAAAGATACAAAAAGATATGCAAAACTGGAAGAAACTGCAGTTATCACTGCTTGGAAGAATATCAGCAGTAAAGATGAATGTTTTACCTAGACTTATCTTCTTATTTCAAATGATACCGGTGCTTAAATCAGACAAACCATTGCTAGAATGGCAAAAAGGACTGAATAAATTCATTTGGAATGATAAAAAACCAAGAGTCAAACTGAAAATAATGCAAGATACTCGTGAGAGAGGTGGTCTTAAACTCCCAAACCTTCGACTATATTATGAAGCAACTGCATTGATACAATTAAGTGATTGGTTTGGGAAAACTAAGACTGATTTGTTGAACATAGAAAGTCATGACCTTGTTTGGGGATGGCATGCATACCTATTTTATGATAACAAAGTGGACAAAGTGTTCAATAGTCATCTACTTAGAAATGCCTTGTTGAGAGTCTGGAGGAAGCACCAAATTAATTGGGATTACAAGATTCCGTTTTGGCTGGATCTTGCTGATACCATGTGGAATACAAATATTAAGTCACTCGGGGGTTTCTTATATAAAGAGTTACTTTACTTTGAAGAGGGCAGGTGGCGATTGAAGACTTTGGATATGCTGTTGGAAGAAGGGAAATCGTTGACTTGGTTGCAGTACAATCAATTACAGATGAGATGGAAAGAAGATCAACAAACTGGTTTAATGGAATATGAAGTAGAATTGGTTGAACAGATAAAGCGGACAGGTCCAATGCATATTAAGAGAGTTTATAATGTTTTGTTAGAAAGGGATTCAGAAAATGAGCTAGTTAAAGATTGTATGATTAAATGGGCACAAAATTTCTCTCAACCAGTTATGATGGAAACATGGGAAAAAATATGGGTTCAGAATGTTAAATTTACACAGTCACAAAATTTACGAGAAAATTTTTATAAAATGTTTTATAGATGGCATTTAGACCCCAAGAAATTGTCTTGTATGTACCCTAATGTGCAGCCAAAATGTTGGAGATGTGATTGTTTAGATGCTACATATTATCACATCTGGTGGACTTGCAGGAAAGTGAGGGCTTTTTGGATAAAAATCTGGTGGGTTATGCAAAATGTTTTAAAGAAAAAAATACAATTTTTTCCACAATTTTTTCTATTGGGTATAGCTAAAGACTTTACACTGGGTGAAACTAAATTGATTTTGTATATGGTGACAGCAGCTAGGTTGTTGATTGCCCAACATTGGAAGAGTGATGTTTTACCGACTGTTGACCAATGGACCCAGAAGATGGCTGGATTTGCAGAAATGGCAAAGGTTTCAGCTTTTTTAAAAGATCAGACGCATGAGAAGTATATACAGGAATGGAAATTATGGATTGAGTATGTACAGAATAAGTATCAGACTAGAAAATATTATATCGCTTTTAGTTGAGATGATTATGTTAGTATGTTAGTAAATATAGAAAAAAGATATGGAAGATTGAATAACATATATATTGTTTGGGAATATTAGCATTGCATATAATGGAAGTCAAGGGGGGGAGGGAAGAGGGAGGAGGGGGAGGGTTAGGGTGGGGATGGGATGGAATTATATATTGTTTTTATATGTATCTTATAATGTTGGGTTAGGGTGGGGGGGGGAAAAGGGGGAAAATTTGTATTGGTAAAACTTTTTCAATAAAAAAAAAATGGTCTTCTCAGCAGAGACTCACCTGTGGGATTTTGTAGGTGCCCAACATGGATGATATCTGGATGGAGAAACCAGTTTCAATCCCTTCAAGAACCGCCAATGGGCTTCTCTGTCTCCCACACCTGTAATTGGGAACACTGGCCTCCCCCTCTGAAAGCAGGTCCAGCAAAGCCTCTGAAGTATGTCCTGCATTGTCATAATTATCATAGATGGTGTAACCCAGGGTGATATTGGGCAAGAGATGGGAATCCTGGTTGATCTCTTGGATGGCCAGAATGAAGGATAGCATTTTGGAATGTTCCATTGCTGAATTCCTGCAAGGATAATGTATTAAACGCACGCTAGTCAATGAGAACATTTTATTTAATCTGTTTTTACCAAAATACTTCTAATCGGCTTTAGCCAGTGGTGGGATTCAGCCAGTTCGCACCACTTCGGGAGAACCGGTTGTTAACTTTCTGAGCAGTTTGGCAAACTGGTTGTTGGAAGAAATCATTAGGGCAGAGAACGGGCTGTTAAATTACTTGAGTCTCACCACTGGCTTTAGCCCAGGAATTCTAAATGGACTAGAGCAATGCAGAATAAATGCAATTTAAAAATGATAAGAAACAATGATTTACATTAATAAAATAGATCTGATTATATTTCAAATCATGAAGCAAGTACTGTAAGTGACCATTGACCGCTTTTCAGAATTTGATGACATATTTGGATGGATTTCTTCCTATATCCAAAGAAGAGTAAGAGATCACCCAGTTATCTTCCATATTTTAAAAAAAACTCTGGGATTCATTCAATTTTTATTTTTAAAAAAGGTGCTCAGTGCAATTTAGGTTTGAAGAAATCTATTTTTAAATTTTTTTTATTTTTATTTTTAAAATTTATATTTATATGCCGCCCTTCTCCGGAGACTCAGGGCGGCTTACAGTGTGTTAAGTTATTTATAACACAAGAAAATATAACAAACACAAAACACATAATATAAATTCCTTTTATATGTAAATATTAGAAGATGACCATTACAAAAGAGTTATAAAAAAGAAATCTATTTATTTAAAAGTAAGCTTTGGCTTACTTTTGAGGTTGTTCTAAGGCTTATATATTCTCAGTCTTTCTTTCTGTTTATATTCTCTGGTTTTGAATATTGGAGTTGTTTGAATGTTAAATACAGAATAAATTCACACTCAAACACAAGCCAAACAAAAAATGAACTTTGAATCTTAACAAAGCCGATAGGTTATCGATTCCTATACATTTTGATGTCCACTATCAAAAGTCTGAAGTTTACATTATAAATTGGTATAAGATTATGGCATTTATTATCAGTTCAAAATGGGAATCGTAGATATAGAAACTCAATGAAATAATAAATGTTGATCTAGGATGCTTTCATATAATTATCAATGAATGAAAGACTCAGAAACAGAAAGGGGCATCTAATCCATTTTCAGCGTAGGGAAAAGAAATAGCATTGCTTCATTTTTATGTCCATGTTCACCTCCTTTATGGGAGAAGAGAGCAGTAACTAATATGCGCAGTCCACCTGTCTTTCAGAAATACTGAAGAAAGTGTTCTTCAAAGTCAAGAAGATCCTTGCTTGATGATTTTACTTGCTAATTTCAAAGGTACAGAAAAGAGAATAACAGAGTTGGAAGGGACCTTGGAGGTTTTCTAGTCCAACCCCCTGCTTAGGCAGGAAACCCTACACCACTTCAGACAAATGGTTATCCAACATCGTCTTAAAAACTTCCAGTGTTGGAGCATTCACAACTTTTGGAAGCAAGTTGTTCCACTGATTAATTGTTCTATCTGTCAGGAAATTTCTCCTTAGTTCTAAGTTGCTTCTCTCCTTGATTAGTTTCCATCCATTGTTTCTTGTCCCACCCTCAGATGTTTTGGAGAATAGCTTCACTCCTTGTCCTTTGTGGCAGCCCCTGAGATATTGGAACACTGCTATCATGTCATCCCTCGTCCTTCTTTTCATCAAACTAGACTTATCTAATTCCAGCAACTGTTCTTTATATGTTTTAGCCTCCAGTCCCCTAATCATCTTTGTTGCTCTTCTCTGCAACTTCTAGAGCCTCCACATCTTTTTTACATTGCTTTTTAAATTACACCAAAATTGGATGCAGTATTCCAAGTGTGGCCTTACCAAGGAGGCTAATTAGCTGGAGGGATTAAAATAGATCCCCAAAGGTAAAATGCTAGTATGTCTGGCTGGAACTGCTGAAACAGATCAGAAATAGAATGGTTCTAATGCAGGATAGGAAGATTGACTTACGAATATAATCGAGAAGCAGGCTTTAGTTTGAAAGTTACTTGATTAAGAAAAGCTTTGAATTCAGAGTTTATGCCACCGATGTAAAAGTCTCCTGGTCTGTAATGGTTCTTTGGATCGCGTTCCTCTCTCTCTAGGGTAAGGAGGCATTTGGCTCTGAGTACAGCCCAGACTCCCTGGGTCCACAGAAGTAGCAGCAGAAGTAACAACATGGTGTGTTCCTGACGGAGCCTCCAACCCTGTGTATAGTTTGAAGAAAATGTGAGAAGATGAAGTGGAAGATCGATTTCTTATTTCAGACGGAATCCAGCTAAGTCTTAATTTCTGAAGTGGAGAGGGGAAAAACACCTCCCCAGGTTTTCCTCTCTCTCTCCAGACCCATTTATGGATTGCCAATGCCATGGCAACAGCCCACAAGACTTTAGTGTGGAGTCAAGATGGAAACATATGATTGCGATGTTTGTGTCGAATCTTCGGAAAGGTTGTTGCAAGGTTTCTAGAGAATAAGCATCAAGACGACAATTAAATCAGTATCATTTGGATAATGGCAATGAGGAGAGAAATCACAGATGCCTCTGGCCTATAAATAAAGATATATATCTTTATATCATTATTCTCATTTATCATTTATTCAACAATGGCATTATCATTCCACAAAAAAGTTATTTTCACATATTATATTCTAACATTCATTTTATATTTCATATTTCATTTCCATGTTTTATTATCTAGCCCTTGGTAAAATAAATCCCATATCTTATAAAAGGGGCCCTCAAACTTTTCAAACAGGGGGCCAATTCCTCAGTCCTTCAGATTGTTGGGGGGGGCAGACCGGCTGAGTGGGTGTGGCTAGGTGGTCATGTGACCAGGTGGGTGTGGCCAGTTTAGCAGTCCATTTTGCCTTTGTCCTTGCTGTACTTGCTCAACCCAAGGAATTTATTTACTTAAGACCCCCACCCCCCAAGGGAAAAAGAGTGCAAACTTTCTTGCCACTTGCCTAACTTCATTACAACAGCAGCTTCAGGCTCCTTAAAATAGGCCATTAAAAAAAAGAATAAAACAAACAGGATTTCCTTCAAAATAACTCCTGATCATATGTTTCAGATGACCTGTGAGTGCCTGTCAGCAGAGGAGGTGCCCAGGGAAGGGAGAGGAGACCAGCCTCCTTTTTTGAATTATTTGGAATTACAGGGCGAAGTCTTTTATTTATTTTATTATTTATTATTTTTTTATTAGTTCGATTGATATGCTGCCCTACTCCGGAGATTCAGGGCAGCTTACAATACGTTAAGCAATAGCCTTCATACTTTTGTATATACCCACTTTGTAGGGCTTTTGGCCCCCCCAAGCGGTGTTCTTTTTTATACAAAGTCAGCTTATTGCCCTCACAATCCGGGTCCTCATTTTACCTACCTCGGAAGGATGGAAGGATGAGTCAACCTTGAGCCTGGTGAGATTCGAACTTGCAGTAATTGCAGGCAGCTGGTGCTAGTTAACAGCAGTTTAGTCTGCTGCGCCACCAAGGCTCCTTAAGCCTTGAGGAGAATTCAGAAACTGATTTTTTTTTTTGGCCACACTTGTGCATGTGTATACACACACATGAATATCTACCAAAATTGTTCAGCATCCAATTTGGTGGATGTACTTTATATATGGCAAGAATCAAAGCAGTGGGTGAATTCTCCTTCAGGCGTTATACTGAAGTTGCATTTGAACTAGTGTTAGCCAACTTCAGCTGATTCTGAAAAAATAGGAGTCATGGAGAACATGTCCCCCACCACCCACTTTTAAAGGGCTACTTTAAAAGCAGCCCCTCCCCTACTCAACCCACCGGCCCTGGATCATATGGCAGTGAAAAGCATCCCGGAAGGCTGTTTTTTAAGGCTTTCAAAACACTACTTTACAAGCTGGAAGCTGCTTTTCAAACCAGCAGCAACCCCTCCCCTACTCCCCCCCCCCAATCATGTGGCTGCTCTGCCTGCAGAAGAGCTGCTTTGCAAGCAGGCAGCACCCCCTACCAGTGGTGGGTTCCTCCCGGTTCGGCCCGGTTCTCCTGAGCCGGTAGCGGTGACGATATGATGTCACCAAACCGGTTCTGCCTCCCCTGTCCTCCTGGCGCCCCCCACTCCCCCCACCCCCCATGTTATTCTTACCTTTTATTTGGCCCCACCCCAATCTATTGCTGCCTCCTGAGTCCCAGCTGATGGCTAGAGGGAAGAAAACTGTTTAAACTCTTGCCGCAGGGCTTCAAAGGGCCGCCCTACAGCTGATCAGTGTTAAAAGAAAACAATTTAGTGCTTGGCATTTGATCTAGTGCTCTTCTCCCCCTTAATAGATAGGGTTACCCAGGTGATGAAGGGAGGGGATCACATTCCTGTGATCTGAAGTAGTTGGCAGAAGAGACTGACTTGGAAGATGGCCAATGGACATTGAGATATTGAGAGGCAGAAGGGGAGGGGTTTGGTTTCAGAGAATCAGTTTTGGCTGCATATGAGTTTAGGTCGGATCGTAAATTCTTTAATAAATGAGAGATTCATCAAAGACTTTGTGTTTGAGAATGAAATTTATTTGAGTTTACGCCGAAACCTGACAACACCCACAAAATAAGCCACGCCCACAGAACTGGTATTAAAAAAATTTAGAACCCACCCCTGCCCCCTCCCCTACCCACCCACCGGGCCTGGATCATGTGGCTGTGAAGAACACCCTGAAAGGCTGTTATAAAAGCATTTTAAAGATTTTTAAAGCACTACTTTACATGCTGGCAGCTGCGGTAAAATAACTGACCAAAAGTGCAGCTGGAGTGGATGATCGCTGGAAGATAAGGCCGATGGTGAGGGTTGGGGTGAGGGGCGGGGCTGAATCCCATCACTCCGCGGGATAGATACTTTGCATTGGCGGGCAGTAGTTTGAGGATGCCTGTCTTATAATATTGTTTATCTTCTTGTTCTCTAATTTCAATTTAATCATTTCCGTACATTCCATGATTTTCTTAATAACTTCATCTTGTGTTGGTATTTTCTCATTTTTCCAGTTTTTAGCAAACACAATTCTAGCCGCTGTCAATATATTCACAATCAAATATCTCAATTCTCTATTGTATGTTTCTGGTATAATTCCTAATAAAAAAATCTCTGGTTTAAAGTCTATGTGTTTTTTTAAATCATTTTTTCCAACCATGTGTGGATTTTAGTCCAGTATCTTTTAGCTTCTACACATGTCCACCACATATGGTAATATGAACCCGGTGTCTGATAACATTTCCAACACTTTTCAGATTTATTCTTGAACATTCTGCCTATTCTTGTTGGGGGTAAATGCCACCTATAAAACATCTTATACAAGTTTTCCTTATATGTTGTTGACATTGTCATTTTATAATTTTGCAACCACAATTTTTGCCATTTCTCTAACCAAATTCCATAACCAAAATTTTTCCCCATGCAACCATTGTTTCTTTAACTTGTTCTTCTTCTAATTTTACCTCTAATAGATAACCATACAATTTTTTAATTACATAGTCATCAGGACCCATTAAATTTTTATCTGTTAGTCAAGATATTATAGAAACCTTCTTGCTTAGAATCTTCTTTATGTCTAGAACATATTTGCAAATAAGAAAACCAATTCATCTTTAAACCTTGTTTTTCCAGGTCTTGCTTCAATTTAAGTTCACCCTTTTCATCCAATAATTCACTATATCTAACCACCCCCAGAGATACAAGTGATTCCAGACCTCCGGACTTTTCGTCGGTCCCTTAAAACCTATTTCTTTCAATTAGCTGGGCTGGCCTGATTTTATGTTTTACGTTGGTTTTAAAATTAAATGTTTTAAAATTATGGGCCAAACTTTATTTAATTATTTTAAAATTATTTTAACTTTTGTACACAAATGTTTTATTCTGGCAGTTCACCGCCCTGAGTCCGAAAGGAGAAGGGCGGTATAAAAATCCAATAAATAATAAAATAATAATAAAATATAATAATAATAATAATAATAATAATAATAATAATAATAATAATAATAATTTGTTCCCTTCTAAATGTTGTTAAATGTGAAAATGCTTCAATCATTGATACCCAGACTGGAATTTTCAAATAATGTTGTTTTTTTAATCTTCTCCCAATTTAATAACAAAGCCTCTCATATGTAGTGTCTTCTAAAATACCCCTGTGCTTTTGTTCCCTTATACCATAAAAAAGCATGCCACCCCAACAAAAAGTCATGCCCTTCTAAAGTCAATAATCTGGTATTCCTTAACATTACCCATTCTTTAATCCACATCAAACTTGTCGCTTGATAATAAAGTTCCCAATTAGGTAAACCAAAACCCCCTCTCATTCTAGCATCTTGTAACAACTTTAATTTTATCCTTGCCTTTTTTCCCTGCCAAATATATTTTAATACTATTTTGTTCTATTCTTCAAAATATTTTTTTCCTAATCTAATTGGAATTGTCTGGAAGAAATATAAAATTCTAGGCAATATATTCATGTTAATAGTTGATATCCTCCCTATCAATGATAATTGTAAATTTTCCCATTTCGCCAAATTTGTTCCAATCTGTTGTTTGAGTTTATTATAGTTATTCTCTTTAAGTGTGCTACATCTTGCTGTCAAGTATATCCCCAAGTACTTAACCTTATTTGTGACCTGTATCTTTGATATTTCCACCAATTCTTCTTTTTGTTTTATTAACATATTTTTTGTCAAAATCTTCGTTTTGTCTTTATTTATCTTCAAACCTGCTACTTTTCCAAATTCTCCTATTTTATCTATCAGTGTAGTTATTGATGCTAATGGTTCTTCAAGAATAAAAACCAGGTCATCTGCAAACGCTTGCAATTTATATTCTTCCTTTTGAATTTTCATTCCTTTTATATCTTCTTCTTCTCTGATATTTCTATTTAGCACTTCTAATGTTAATACAAACAACAGAGGGGACAGTTGACAACCTTGTCTCGTACCTTTCTTTATCTCAATAGAATCTGTCAATTCTCCATCTATCATTACTTTTGCTGTTTGCTTATGATATATGGCTTCTATTGCTTGAATGAATTTTCTGCCAAAGCCCATCTGTTCCATTTGAAGTAACATAAATCATCAGTTCACATTATCAAAAGCTTTTTGTGCATCTAAAAATATCAAAGCCATTTACTTTTCAGGATGGGCCTCATAATATTCCAACGTGTCCAGAATTATTCTCATATTGTCTCTAATCTGTCTCTTTGGCAGAAAGCAATTTTGGTCAGAATGTTTAAAGTTATTTAAATATCTTTTGAGTCTTTCTGCCAATATTGAAGCAAAGATTTTATAGTCTGAATTTAGCCGGGATATAGGTCTGTAGTTTTTAATTTGTTGTGGGTCAGTATCCTCCTTAGGAACAAGTATAATATATGCTTCTGACCATGGTTTAAGTATTTCCATCCTTGACATAACTTTATTCTTTATTTAAGCAAATGGAAGAAGAGGCAAAAAAAAAAAAAAAGGAAAAAACCCCAACCAAACCAAAAAAAACCCTTCTTCAGGTTCTTCTGTACCTTAATCCAATTGGGAACAGAGCAAAAAAAAAAAAGAATTACTCCATAAAAAAATAAAAAAGACAATTACAAATTAAAAAAGAAGAAGTTGAAAATCCTCCATCCACTCATAGTCCAATTAAAAAAAGTTACACGGGGGAGGGGGGTGTTACAGAGAGTTATCATTTAAGAGAAAAAAGTAAAAAATAGACAAATAGAGGAAAAGATGTCCAACTAAAAATCACTTCTGTATAAGATCCAAGAAATTTCCTTTTTTTTAGGTTCCAAGAATTATTTACACTTCTCTTTCAGAGTCACTGAAAATTCCTTCTCATTCAATCTCAGGCTCCTGCCTCTGATAATTCCCTAAAGAACACCTGAATAAACAATACTACCGCAATTTTAAATGTTCTCTGATGTTCTTCCAACTATCTTATCTATAAAAGGGCACAGAGTCCTTGAGTTGAAACACAATGTAGTTGGAACTTCTTGAATCAAAAAAAGGAAACCAAAAATTCCAATCCACAAGATGGCAGTATTACATACTGTCTTCCCTTCCCCCTGCTATGTTCAATGGACTTTAAAAAGTAAAAATAGCCAAAAATAGCCAAAAAGAAGAGAAAGAAAGAAAAACAGAATAAAATCCGAAAGCAATTATAATAAAAAGGCAATAAAAAATTAAAGGTGCAATAATCAAGTCAAAGATCTACAGTCCAAATCAATCCTAGTCCAGGTTAAAAAGTAAAAAGTACTTAAATATCCACGAATGCAAATAGTTAAAAAAAAAAAAACTAAACACAGGTTTAATCCCGCCGCTTACTTTTCTTCTATCTTCTATTCGATCTTTCTTTCAATCTCAGGGTGCTCTCTTACATAGATTATGAATAAAAGTCTCTCATTGAATTGACACACTTCCTTCCGATCTTCTTCCATTCCGGAGCTGTCCCAACTTCAGCAGCTACAATGGCTGCCACCCCACTGCTGGAAAAAGGGCTTCTCCTGGATCAACCAGGGACTTTGCGATGTCCCTGGGATCGACAGGCTGTGCCCTCCACTATCACAGTCTCAACGGGACTGTGAGGTCCAAAAAGAACCATCCAGTGATGGGGATATCGGCGGTGATCCTGGAGCCCCAGGATCTTCCATCCATGCCATAGCGATGTAAGCTCCTCCTCCGGATCTATTTCTTTCTTTCTGATCTTTTAACCAATCTTGGGGTAATTTCTCTAGTTTTTAAAATTTTCCAGATTATTTTTCAAATAATTTTGTTCAAAAATCAATTTTCCATTGGGTTTTTGTCCCTTTAAGATTACGTTTCAAGATCTTCTTTTCTCCCCCCCCCCGTACTAATTAGCTGCCATTTTATCGCTAGGGGTCTTCAAGTTAAATTTTTCCCCCTTATTGTTGTTTCAACTATGGATTGGCTGTTACTCACCCGGCTTCAAAAAACTCCGTTCCATTCACCATTCCTACTCAATGCTTAGTCCCATTGCCCCAGCATCGTGACAGCTGCAATGGCTGCTGCCCCCTGCCGCTGAGTCATAGAGAGTTTCCCCTGACCTTTGAGGAACTCACCTGTTCCTCTTGGTCTTCCGAGGTGCCTCTCCTTCTTCCCCCTCCCTACAGGATGGTTCTGGTCCAAAGACAGCGGTTCGTCAGTCCAGGTTTTCGCGGAGCTCATCAGAGCCCGCTAATTCCCCGACTGTCTAGTATCCTTCCCCTGGAGTGGGGAGGGAATGGAGATTTTACAATATCCTTCCCCTGCCATGCCCACCAAGCCACGCCCAACCAAGCCACACTATGCCCACCACAACATGCCCACAGAACCGGTAGTAAAAAACTTTGAATTCCACCACTGAGTTCAAGACTTAGAGTTGCTAGATTTGAAGCACTTTTGAAAAGCTCAACCATCTGTCTGGTTGTAGTTGCTTCTCTTTTCTTCTGTCTTGCTAATATCTGGAACACTTCCATTTACATATTAAATTGCTCAGGTTAAAATTTAATGCATTTTTATTCCTTTTAGAAAAGGAACTCAAACCTTCCCTGGGCTCAAATCTACTTCTCTTCACTGAAGAGTGGTGGATATTTCCTTAAATTGTTAGTGATATCTTTATCGCAGACAGCTTGATATCTACAGAATATCAAGTCCCTGTCTTGGAGAAAGTTGATGACATTCACAACCTCTCTTTGTCCCAAGAAAGCAATTCTACTGTTAAGAGATTTACTAAGTGTGAAATAAAGATTTTCCCAACCTTGTTCAGCTTATTCAACTCTTCCAAACCCTTTGGATTGACCATAAGGTCAATCTGAAATTCAATTTCTATTGCCCAGAGCTATTTCACACTATTTGTCCAATGCCACCTCCTAGCTTAATAAGGCAGCTAAGACCTTTTATTGGGAAAGTCATAGAATCATAGGTCTGGAAGGGGCCTTGGAAATCTTCTGCCCAAAGCCATGCCCAAGATAGGGTCCTTATACCATCTCAGACATGGTATAAGGACTCCTGTCTTGGGCACGGGGTTGAGCAGAAGACCACCAAGATCCTTTCCAGACCTATGATTCTATGACTTTCCCAATAAATTATACATATACACATACACACACCCAATCAGGTTTACCTTCATCTGCACAAGCACAAATTCCTTCTAATATAGGAACACCATTTATTGATCAATATCTATAAATATAAAAATGGCTGTGTGGGTGTGTGTATCTGTTCCAACATAACTGTGGAATGCCTCGAGCAATTTCAACCAAACTTGGTACACAGATGACTTACTCTCTGGAAAAAATACTGTGGGGGTAAGACACCCCTGGATGTGTGTGTTCTGTTAAGATACAGCCTGTTGTGCGTTAAAATGGCTTCTACAGTACTGCCTTAAAATGGCTTCTACTGTGCAGCACAGTGGAGTTGCCATGATAACGGCTTCACAGTACTCCACAAGGGGGCTCCCTCTGGTAAGGGGAAAAATCCAACATTAGAAATTACGTTTGGTCCAGATATTTTCAACAAGGCTTTGATTATTCTTGAGGACAAATGTATGGCCATGATCAATAAAACATTACTGCAACTCGGCCTGCCTGCATCACTACAAGACCGACACAACGTACTTCATGCAGATTACATACGAGAAAAGAACTACAAAGTCGAACAGCTTAGTGCATATATTGCGGACAAGAAGCCACTTCTACATCAAGATCAGAAAAAAACAAACCAAATCATCATGGATCAGCTAGCAAAACAACAAGGTGGTATCATTTTACTTGGTGCTTCTGGGGGCAGCGGGAAAACATTTTTAACTAATTTAATTCTCGCTGAAATCAGGGCTCAGGGTGAAGTTGCTCTTCCTGTCTAATACAGGATTGGGATAAATAAATACTCAGGCAATGCTGGCTTATCAGCTAGTAATAGATAACAGTCATCCTTCTCAAAATATTTGCTGTGGCTGGTAAGCTAGATAATTTTTTTTAAAAAAGGATCATGGTTTGTATACTTCATGACTTTAACAACTTTAACAGTAACAGAGTTGGAGGGGCCTTGGAAGTCATCTAGTCCAACCCCCTGCTCACACAGGAGACCTGTACTAGGGATTCGAACCGCCGAACTGCCGACCTTTCTGATCGACAAGCTCAGTGTCTTAGCCACTGAGCCACCTAATCAGGCTAGCAGACTTGCAGACTTGCCAACATAGCCAAAGACCAACTATAGCCAGGTCAATGCGTGACTGATTACATACATGCTAACAATCTCTTTTCATACTGGTCACCATTAGGACAATTTCTTAGAGAAGTTTGGAGCCAAGAACTCCTGTCTAACTCGGTGACTCATCTCTAAAGTTTGGACCTCATCTGTGACTTCTCTCGTCATTGGCCATTATCCAAATGATAGTGATTTAATTGCTGTCTTGTTGCTGATTCTCTAGAGACGTGTCTGTAACTTTTCAGAACTTTTGACACAAACAATCTCAATAATATTTTTCTACCTTGATGTCACACAAAAGCCTTATGGGCTGTTGCCATGGCATTGGAAATCCATAAATGGGTCTGGAGAGAGAGGAAAACCTGGGGAGGTGTTTTTCTCCTCTCCACTTCAGAAATGAAGCTTTGGCTAGATTCTGTCTGAAAGAAGAAATCTTTCTGGCACTTCACCTTCTCACATTTTCTTCAAACTCTACACAGGATTGGAGGCTTCGTCAGGAAGAAGACAGCATGCTGTTGTTTCTGCTTGTGCTTCTGTGGAGCCAGGGAATCTGGGCTGCGCTCAAAGCCAAATGCCTCCTGACTCTACACAGAGAAGAATTCGACCCAGAAAATCACTACAGGCTAGGAGACTTTTACATCGGGGGCATAATCTCTGAAATCAAGGCTTTTTATGAAAAACCAAGTTTCAAAAGAAGGCCTACTTCTCAATTATGGTCGTAAGTCAATCTTCCTGTCCAGCATTAGAGCAAATTCTATTTTTTATTTATTTCAGCAGTTCCAGGTTTAATATTGTAACATTTCACTTTTGGGGATCTATTTTAAACTCTGCAGGTAATTAGCCTCCTTTGAATTTAGCAAGTAAAATTATCCAGCAAGGATCTTGCTGTTTTTCTTGACTTTGAAGAACAGGCACTTTCCTTAGTATTTCAAAAGAGAGGTGGATTGTGCAGATATACGAATGTTCGGTTCCACTTTCTATTACTCCCTTTTCCCATAAAGGGGTGAAGATGGACACAAAAATGAAGGCATGCTATTTCTTTCCCCTGCATTGAAAAATGAGTTAGCCATCCCCTTCTCTTTCCGAATCTTTCATTCACTGATAATATGAAAGAAACCCACATCAGCATTTACTATTTCATTGAGTTTCTATGTCTGTGATTTCCATTTTGAACTGATAACAAGTGCCATAATCTTATAATGACTTGAATGTAAATTTAAATCTTCAGTCAAAATAGAAACATGTGCAGGAATCTACAACTTATCAGCTTTGTTAAGATTTAGAGTTCATTTTCTGTGTGGTTTGTGTCTGAGTGTGCATTTATTCTGCATTTAACGTTGAAACAACTCCAATATTCAATACTGGAGAACATGAACAGAAAGAAAAAGAGAGAATATATAAGCCTTAGACCAACTGCAAGGATGAGCTAAAGCAAATGATAGATTCCTTTGGATCTAAGTTGTCTTGAGTATCTTAAAACCAAATGTAAATTGAATCATTCCCAGAGTTTCATTACAATGTCAGAGATAACAGCAGCAATCTCTTCTTTAGATATAGAAAATAATCCATCCGAATATGCCATTAAATTCTCACCACTCTGCTATCAAATTTATTTTTATTTATTTATTTAGTTTGTCAAACATGTACAGGATAACAGGAATAAGTAATCAGATTGATTTTGTTAATGTGAATTATTGTTTTTATCACTTTAAAGTTACATTTATTCTGCATTGCTCTAATCGTTTTAGAAGAATTCCTGGGCTAAAGCAGATTAGAAGTGTTTTGGTAAAAACAGATTAAATAAAATGTTCTCCTTGATTAGTGTATGTTATCCTTACAGGACATTATCAATGGAACATTCCAAAATGCTGTCCTTCATTCTGGCCATCCAAGAGATCAACCAGGATTCTCAGCTCTTGCCCAATATCACCCTGGGTTACACCATCTATGATAATTATGGCAATGCAGGACAGACGTCAGATACTTTGCTGGACCTGCTTTCAGATGGGGAGGCCAGTGTTCCCAACTACAGGTGTGGGAGACAGAGAAGCCCATTGGCTGTTCTTGAAGGGACTGAAACTGGTTTCTGCATCCAGATATCATCCATGTTGAGCACCTACAAAATTCCTCAGGTGAGTCTTTGCTGTGAAGATAAATTTTAATCATGCAGCTTTCACTGAGAGATGAGTAAAGCAAATATATCCACTCTCACCATGGTTCCAGTCCAGATTTATGGACCTTTCTTCTCCTGGGATAAAAAATTCTCTCTAGGAGCAAAGAGAGAGGAACAATGCATGAAGGAATGGGTGAGTAGAGGAGTCTGCACTCCAAGGAGTGGAAATAAGCCTTCATTGGGGACAGAATTTATTTATTTATTTATTTATTTATTTATTTATTTATTTATTTATTTATT
>WNWU01000142.1:294370-310281 GCA_012654045.1 Ptyas mucosa
ATTTATTTATTTATTTATTTATTTATTTATTTATTTATTTATTTATTCAACTTGTATGCCGCCTTTCTCCGAAGACTCAAGGTGGCTTACAATGCATTTAAAACCATATATAAAAACATTAAACATTAAAACATTAAAAACAATTAAAATCCATTCACACCATTCATGGCCGGATCTCGCCAGATTGCAACAGCGAGATCAACAGCCCCAGGCCTGCTGGAAAAGCCAGGTCTTCACCGCTTTTCGGAAGGCCAATAGGATGGGGATGGTCCGGATCTCAGGAGGTAACTGGTTCCAGAGAGCTGGGGTGGCTACAGAGAAGGCCCTCCCCCGTGGGCCCGCCAGCCGGCACTGTTTAGCTGATGGGACCTGGAGGAGACCAACTCTGTGGGATCTTACCGGTCGCTGGGAGCTATGCGGTAGAAGGCGGTCTCGAAGATAACCTGGCCCTGAGCCATGTAGGGCTTTAAAGGTAATAACCTTGACCAATTTTGGCCTTCCTGAGGCTACCATAAAGTAACACTTTTTTTTCCTTTTCAGATTAGCTACAATTTTGTTTCCCAGATTCTGAGGGATAAAACTCAGTTTCCTTTCTTCTACCTGATGCTCCCAGATGAAGGATTCCAGTATTCAGGGATGGTGAAGCTGCTTCTCCATTTCAGGTGGACGTTGGTTGGTCTGATAGCCATCGACACCGAGAAGGGGGAGAAATTCCTGACCATCTTGACTTCCATGCTGATTAAGAACGGCATTGCTCCAGTGATCTCACAGACCTTTTCAGCAACTGTTTCGGATCTTTCTGTAAATCATCGTCCATTTTTCAAATGGAGCAAAGCAAATGTCTTTCTTTACGCTACAGAGATCAGATCAATCAATGCAGGACCAGTTATTCTAAATTTCCTACATGACACCATAAAGGGGCCTCCTGCAGGGAAAATCCTGATGGCCACAACGCTCTCAGATTTAACCTTTCCTTTGTTAAAACTTGTAATTTCACAGTATTACTTTCATAGCATTATTTCATTTCTTCTGAAGCGAAAGCAAACTCTAGATTATCATCAGTATAACCTGTTTCATTCCTACATGAAACGCTTTAAAGACAAGTCCTTTATGTGCTCACAAACCAAGGATGCCTTTTCTGTGACAGTCTGGAAGCGATGCAGACAGAGAGAAAAATTGCAGGCTCGTCCACGACAGATTAAGGACCAGATCCTTTCTCTAGACAATTATATCATTTATAACAGCATCTGGGCTGTGGCACGGGCCTTACATGCAGCTTTGTTATCCAGATCCAAAAGGAGAAATACCTTGAAAAGTCCCAGATTGAGGCCTTGGCAGGTATTTGTTTTATGTTACATGCTTCTCTACTGCAGGATCCATTTTGTCCTTGTAAGTACTGGGCAGCTATTTTGAAAAAAAAATCGATTTCAAAAAGTAAATTGAATCCCAACTTTGTGTTTCTCTCCCTTTCATGTTCCTCTCATTTCTTCCTTTTCTTTAGTAACATATCCTCCTTTCAAATTATTTTTTTAAAACCAATAAATGAAAGGAGGGGAGAAAGGAGAAGTGTCAGGCTTGGATCCATCTGTGGACGGATTTCACAGGGCTGCCACACAGTGGTGGGATTCAACCGGTGTAACAACCGATTTGCTTTGTGAGCATTTTGCAGTGAATAAAACAGTTGAGGTGCGGCAATCCACGCTGCTGTGCCGATCAGCTGGGCTTCAAACATAGGAAATAAGGTATAGCACAGGGGCGGGCAGGTCCAGCTGATCATCAATCGTTGGAGCTACCGGTACATCCGAACCGGCCTGAACCAGTCCGAACTGGAAGAATCCCACCCCTGCTGCCACAACGGGGGATGGTCACACTGTGGGAATGGGAGAATAGAGAAGGGAGTATAGTCACAACAACATTCTTTCACATGAGCTCAAGGCCGAGCTGCTGGCACCTGGAGAGGAGTGACTGAAGTTTGCTGGGAGAGAAGACAGAGAGTGATTGGGGCATGTGATGTTATTGTTATTGTTATTGTTAGTTGCAAAGTCATGTCTGACCCATCATGACTCCATGGACAATGTTTCTCCAGGCCTTCCTGTTCTCTACCATCCTTTGGAGTCCATTTAAGCTCATGCCTACTGCTTCAGTGACTCCATCCAGCCACCTCGTTCTCTGTCATCCCCTTCTTCTTTTGCCTTCAATCTTTCCCAGCATTAGGCTCGTCTCCAGTGAGTCCTTCCTTCTCATTAGGTGGCCAAAGAATTTGAGTTTCATCTTCAGGATCTGGCCTTCTAAAGAGCAGTCAGGGTTGATCTCTTCTAGGACTGACCGGTTTGATTGCCTTGCAGTCCAAGGGACTTGCGGGAGTCTTCTCCAGCATCATAGTTCAAAGGCCTCAATTCTTTGGTGCTCAGCCTTTCTTATGGTTCAACTTTCACAGCCATATATTGCAACTGGAAAAACCATAGCCTTGACTATACACACTTTTGTTGGCAGGGTGATGTCTCTGCTTTTTAGTATGCTGTCTAGATTTGCCATAGCTTTCCTTCCCAGGAGTAAGCATCTTTTAATTTCTTGGCTGTAGTCCCCATCTACATTGATCTTGGAGCCCTACATTGATCTTTACTTTGGAGTCCGGAGAGATGGTATGATGCAAAGAAGGGTGTGTGGGGCTTTTTGGTGAAGTGTTTTAATAAGATTTTAAGGGATCCGGGGAGGGGGGTTTGTAATAATTTTTTAAGGGGAATTGAGAAGACGACCGAAGGGGATGGGGGGGGGTCATCCTCCATGGTCAGAGCCTAGCTCGGCATGGGGTAACGGTTTGGGGGGGTGCAGAACGAGGGATTGGAGGGGGGACGGAGGATCATACTTATGAGTGTTGCACCATCAGCACGGTAGTTGGGAGAGGCAGATATGGCGGGAACAGGAGACCACATCATGTGTCGGGGGCGCGCACTAGCTATTTGAGAGCGATTGCTCGCCCCAGTCCCCAAAGCTCCACTCGGACACTAGGTAGCACAGATACTCAGGATCTGGGCCTTCGGCTGATGCTGTGCAATGCCAGGTCTGTGGTAAATAAGGCCCCCCTCATCTGTGATCTTATAAAGGAGGGGGGAGCGGACCTGGCAGGTATTATGGAAACCTGGCTGGGTCCAGAGGGAGGGGTCCCTCTGGTTGAGATGTGCCCACCAGGTTTCAGAGCATTCCATCAGCCAAGGGCCCAGGGGAGGGACGGGGGGTGGCGGTTATTATTAACGAAGATCTAGGTCCGAGGGAGACCACTGTGCCACAGATTGCCGGATGTGAGTCCCTCCTTATGAAATGGGGTCATGGGGTTCAGTTGGGCTTGCTGCTCATGTACCTGGCTCCCTGCTGTGTGGCAACAGCCCTGCCCAAGCTACTTGACATGATAGCCACGGTGGCAGTGGATACACCCAGGCTTATGGTCATGGGTGATTTCAACTTGCCTTCTGTTGGTGAAACGTCTGAGGTGGCTCGGGAGTTCATGGCTTCCATGACGGCCATGGACCTGACCCAAGTTCATGGCCCCACTCATGGGGGGGGGGCATACTCTGGACATGATTTTTGTCTCTGGCCAGTGGTTGAGTGATCTGGTTATAGGGGATATAGACATAGAACCCTTGTCATGGTCTGATCACTTGCTCCTTCGCCTAGATCTCCGAACCGCTACACCCCACCGCAGGGAGGCGGAACCAACTAGATGGGTCCGCCCCAGGTGCCTGATGGATCTGGATAGGTTCCAGATGGAGCTTGGGCCGTTTCCTGAGGATCTGGCACACGACTCGGCCGAGGACCTGGTAGCTGCCTGGAATCGGGCAGCTGGTGGAGCCTTGGATCGAGTCGTGCCTTTGCGGCCTCTGACCCGGTACAGATCTCGAGCGGCTCCCTGGTTTACTGAGGAGCTGAGAGAGATGAAGCGCCGGAAAAGACGCCTAGAGAGTGGTTGGAGGGCCAGTCTCGGTGAATCTGATCGAACACTGGTAAGGTCGCATATTAAGACCTACCTAGTGGCGATAAAAGCGGCAAAGTTTAACTACTTTCCCGCATTTATTGCATCATCAGGGAATCGTCCGGCCACCCTGTTCAGGGTGACCCGCTCTCTCCTTCATGCGGGAGTGTGGGAAGATCCCTTGGAAGGCAGGGCGGAGGATTTCGGACAATACCTGTATGACAAAATCGCTCAGATTTGGGGGGATTTGGACTCCGACTGGGTAGATCTGGGCAGGGTGACAAGGAATAGTCTTGAGAATGTTACCTGGGAAGAGTTTGACTCTGTGACTCCTGATGATGTGGACAGGATTCTGGGGAGACTGAGTACGGCCACATGTTTACTGGACCCGTGTCCCTCCTGGTTGGTACTGGCCTCCCGGGAGGTTACACGAGGCTGGCTCCAGGGTATTATCAACGCTTCTTTGAGTGAGGGTCACTTCCCTGCCGCCTTGAAAGAGGCGGTGGTGAGGCCTCTCCTCAAGAAGCCTTCCCTGGACCCGGCAGTATTAGCTAACTATTGTCCTGTCTCCAACCTCCACTTTATTGCGAAGGTTGTTGAGAGTGTGGTTACGCAACAGTTTCCACAATTCCTGGAGGAAACATCTTATCTGGATCCGTTCCAGTCGGGTTTCAGGTCTGAGCACAGCACAGAGACGGCATTGGTTGCGTTGGTTGATGATCTCTGGAGGACTCAGGACAAGGGATGCTCCTCTGTCCTAGCCCTATTAGATCTCTCAGCGGCTTTTGATACCATCGACCATGGTATCATGCTGCACTGGCTGGAAGAGTTGGGGGTGGGGGGCACTGTATTACAGTGGTTCTCCTCCTTTCTCTCCGACCGGTTGCAGCTTGTGTTGACGGGGGGGCAGAGGTCGACCTCGAGGCCTCTCGTTTGTGGAGTGCCGCAGGGGTCGGTCCTCTCGCCCCTTTTGTTCAACATTTATGTGAAGCCGCTGGGTGAGATCATCCGTGGCTTTGGGGTGAGATACCATCAGTACGCTGATGACACTCAGCTGTACATCTCCACCCCAGGCCACCCCAATGATGCCCTCGAAGTGATGTCCCAGTGCCTGGAAGCCATGTGGATCTGGATGGGGAGAAACAAACTCAAGCTCAACCCGTCCAAGATGGAGTGGCTGTGGCTCCTGGCATCCCGATATAGTCAGTTGACTCCATCACTGACTATCGGGGGCGAGTCTTTGGCCCCCGCGGAAAGGGCTCACAATCTGGGAGTCCTCCTGGATGGGCAGCTGTCTTTGGAGGAACATCTGACGGCTGTAGCCAGGGGGACCTTTTGTCAGGTTCGCCTGATTCACCAGTTGCGGCCCTTTCTTGGTCGGGATTCCCTGTGCACAGTCACTCACGCCCTTGTCACCTCTCGCCTAGACTACTGTAATGCTCTCTACATGGGGCTCCCCTTGAAGAGCACCCGGAGGCTCCAACTGGTCCAGAATGTGGCCGCGCGGGTAGTGACGGGAGCAGCATGGCGCTCCCACATAACACCGCTCCTGTGCGAGCTGCACTGGCTTCCAGTGGTCTTCCGGGTGCGCTTCAAGGTGTTGGTGATCACCTTTAAAGCGCTCCATGGCATAGGGCCTAGTTATCTCCGAGACCGCCTGCTGTCACCGATGACCTCCCATTGACCCGTGCGCTCCCACAGAGAGGGCCTTCTCAGGGTGCCATCAGCCAAACAATGTAGGCTGGTGACCCCCAGGGGGAGAGCCTTCTCTGTGGGGTCACCCACCCTCTGGAACCAGTTGCCCCCGGAGATTAGGAGAATTCATGACCTCAGTGCCTTCCGCCGTGCCCTAAAAACACATTTTTTCCAACAAGCCGGGCTGGCTTAAGAAGAAATTTTAAAAATTTTAAATATTTTAATTGGTTTGTGAATTTTAAATTTTGTAGCCAAATTTATATATATTTTAATTGTCTTAATATTTATATTTCATGTTTTTATCTCTGGCTGTACACAGCCCTGAGTCCTCAGGGAGAAGGGTGGTATAGAAATTGGAAATAAAAAAAAAAGCATTTAAGCATATATACCACCTCATGGAGGCATCGCGGTTAAGAAGATGAGCTTGACAGATGGATAGCTGACAGCCTGGCTTCAAGACCCAAGTGCACATTATAGAATGGACTCCCATTCTTACCCTAGCTCCTGCCCAACCAGCTGTTTGAAAGCATGAAAACGCAACTAGATAAATAGGTACTACTTCGGTGAGAAGGTAACAGCAGTGGTTAGAGTGCAGTACTGCAGGCTACTTCTGCTGCCTGCCGGCTGCCTGCAATTTGACAGTTCAAATCCTACCAGGCTCAAGGTTGTCTCAGTCTTCCATCCTTCCGAGATGGGTAAAATGTGGACCCAAATTGTTAGGGGTAATAGGCTGACTCTGTAAACTGCTTAGAGAGGGTTGTAAAGCACTGTAAAGCAGTATATATAAAGCGGTATTGCTACTCCATGTTTTGATGCATGCTCTGTGTTGCAGTGTGATGTCATACTGGCCACATGACTGCAGAAACATCCTCGGACAGTGCTGACTTCCTTGGCTAAGAATTGGGGATGAGCGCCACACCCTAGAATCAGACATGACTGCATAGGGGAAATATTTATTTTTACAGTGTAGAAGCATTAACTGCATATTGCCTCCAATACTCTGGGTCCTCATTTTACCAGCCTCAGAAGGATGGAAGACCGACTCAATCTTGAAGCCCATTTTGATCAAACTCAAGGCTGTGGGCAGAGTCATCCTGTAATACTGCACATTAACCACTGGGTCACCAGAGCTCACCAGAAATGAATAAGGCAGGGATTCCTTCAATATCATTATATTTTTCATGGGAATATAATTACAGAATCTGTGTGGAACTGTCTCTCCATCACATTTCATAGTGTTTGTTCAGATTATATATTTAAAAAGTAAAATGGTGTGATGACTAAAAGGTTGATAGATTGTCTCCTGAACAACTTGGAAAATGAATCTGAACCCTCCAGTTCTCTCTTTTTATATGAATAAAGGGGATTTGTAAAGGAAGTCTGAATATCCTGTCTAAACATTGACACAATGTCTTCCATTCCAGGTTCATTCCTTCCTTAAAAACTCTGAATTTTACAATATATCCATAGATGGACTCTATCTGGATGAGAAGGGAGACCTGGCAGTGGACCTGAACGTTGTCAGCTGGTTGACTCAGAACAAGTCACTTCGCAGAGTGGATTTAGGCAACTTAGAAAAACGGGGATCCCTGGATTTCAAGTTTATGTTCAATCCAAAGGCTCTGAAAGATTTGGATAAGCTGAACAAGGTGGGGAAATTTTTTTAAAAAAATTTCATCCTTAGTAAACTTGTTAACAGCAGGATTGCTTTTTTGGGACAAAGAAAGGTTTGAACTTCATCAACATCTTCCAAGACAGATTCTTTGTGTAGATATCAAATTGTCTGCAAGAAATACATTCTCAACCATTTAAGGAAATGTCCACTGGTCGTCTGTGAAGGGAAGTATCAGCTTAAGAGCCAAGATAGATTTGAGTTCATTTACTCAATCGAATAAAAATGCAGTAAATTTTATCAGGCAATTTAATATGTAAATTTTAGAGTCTAAACTATAAGGGAAGTATACAAAATATTAGAAAGAAAAGAAAAGAAAAGGGAAGTCACATGCTACCAAACAGACTATTGAGCTCTTCTAATATGCTTCAAATCTAGCAACATTAAGCCTTGAAATGGAGATCAGCAACCACTCCCCCCCCCCTTTCTGGAAATTAAATCATAACTCATTTTCTGGATGGTTCTTCTTTCCTCTTCTCAGCCCTTGCCTCCTTCCAGGTGTGTGGAAAGCTGCCCTCCTGGATTCATGAAGGTGGCTCAGGAAGGAAAGCCCATCTCCTGCTACAACTGTCTTGACTGTCCTGAAGGAACCATCTCCACCATGGAAGGTGGGTTGCATGGGAGGAGAGGGGCAAACTTTTGAGAAGACCTCCTCCTTGATATTTTCCCTGAGGGCATTTCAATAGGCGTTTTAGCAACTTTAGAGAGTCAAGCCAGGTTTGTTGGCAAAAGACGGAAAAGACGCCTGGAGAGCGGTTGGAGGGCCAATCTCACTGAATCTGATCGAACACTGGTAACGTCACATATTAAGACCTACCTAGTGGCGATAAAGGCGGCAAAGTTTAATTACTTTTCCACCTCTATTGCATCATCAGGGAATCGTCCAGCCGCCCTGTTTAGGGTGACCCACTCCCTGCTCCATCCGGGAGTGCGGGAGGATCCCTTGGAAGGCAGGGCGGAGGACTTTGGACAATACCTGTATGACAAAATTGCTCAGATCCGGGGGGATTTGGACTCCGACTGGGTAGATCAAGGCAGGGTGACAAGTAATAGTCTTGAGAATATTATCTGGGGAGAGTTTGACTCTGTGACCCCTGAGGATGTGGACAGGATTCTGGGGAGACTGAGTGCGGCCACATGTTTACTGGACCTGTGTCCCTCCTGGTTGGTACTGGCTTCCCGGGAGGTTACACGAGGCTGGCTCCAGGGCGTTATCAATGCTTCATTGAGTGAGGGTCACTTCCCCACTGCCTTGAAAGAGGCGGTGGTGAGGCCCCTCCTCAAGAAGCCGTCCCTGGATCCGGCAATATTGGCTAACTATCGTCCTGTCTCCAACCTTCGCTTTTTCTTTTTCTTTTTCAAACAAAGGCTGTTAATTAACTTTCTTAACAGCCTACAAGAATCCAAAGAATAAATAATTGTAATCTTACTATGGTTGGCAAACAGCCCAGAAGCAATTTGCAGAAAACTGATGAGAGAACTAAGATCCAGACGCGAAGGAGAGTGAACGAAGTTGTTCCCTGCAAATTGCCTCAGTCGTCGTCCTTCCTTAAATAAGCTAAGGGAGTGGCCAATTAGTCCCAAGCCTTACTTTTGAGGAGATCTCCTCCTGAGGAACCACTCCTGCCTTTTGGCAGCTCTGTGTTCCCGTGCATTGAGAAGAGGCTTCTCCTCTTCTTCCTCTTCACTTATAGGAGCTTCTGGAGGTTCTGAAGGCCCTGGCTGAATCCCCACCTCTGGCACCACATCTTCTGCAGCCTCCTCATTGTCTGACTTGAGTACCAGCTGCACAGGCTGCTGGTGCAGCACCACACCAGCCTCCTCGCTGTCGGAATCAGCTACTAGCTGTACAGGCCACTGACGGGCCACAACAGTGAGGTGAACAAGCTGTCTAGCAGGGGAAGCCACCTTCCGGTTGGTGACTCAATTGTCAGAGGGGTCAATTTAGGAAAGGATGTGGAGGTTTTGAAAGGAGTGAGATGTCTGCCTGGTGCTACTGCCAGCAGATAAAAGAGGAACATTGTTAAGATAGTCAAGAATGGGATGTTGGTGTTGGTACGCATCTTGGCACTAATGACCTGTCCAAAAAAAGTTCTTTCTGTGCAGGAGGATTTCCAGAGCTTAAGGCGGGAATTTAGAAGGATAGGCTGTAGTCTTACCTTTTCAGAGGTTTTACATGAATGTAAAGGAAAAGGACAGGTCATAGTGTGTGGCTAAAGAAAAGATGTAAAGGGGAAGTTTTGGTTATGTAAGTCATGATGTTTGCAGCTGGTCTGGTGAAAGGCTGTGCAAAAGGGATAGTTTGCATCCATCACAGAAAAGGACTGAGTTACTTACAGTAGTACTGAATTCAGGGGTTTTCTGGAGAAACATTTAAATTGAAGAGTGGGGACAGAGAGTTAATTGGTACAGAACATTTCTGTCCCCAGCTATGTAAAACTAATAGGGTTGTCAGTGTTTCTAACATAGATGTCTGTGCAGTTAAGAAAATTAAGGATAAGAAAATATTAAGAAAAACCAAGCTTTTAATACTGTTTGCCGTACTATGTATGTGCACTAATCAAAAAGGTGGTAAGGACGAAGGGGAACTCAAACACAAAGCAAGGTATGTAGAAAACAAGCACAGGGTCAATCAAAAAGGACTCAGATGCCTATATTTATTTATTTATTTATTTGTCAGATTTATATGCCACCCTTCTCCCATAGGACTTGGGGTGGTTCACGACAATAAAACAACCCGACAATAGATAAAGATTAAATAATATTAAAAACCGATTTAAAATCCCCAAATCCCCAGTTAAAATTCACAGCAGATCAGGGAAGTTGCTGAAAGAGCCATGTCTTTAGGTTGGCGCCAATGTATATATATACCAATGTATAAAGTATGGAGAATAAGGCTTCTGACAAAAGTCAAAAATAATACACACACACACACACACACACGCACACACACACAGGGCCAAGGAAACAATCAATTAATGACAGAAAATGGCAAGAAGATGATGAGCAGCAGGGGGAAAGCAGAACTGCCTAATTCATTTTTTTTGTATCTGTCTTTACCCAAAAGTAAATAAGACAGTCTGATCTATTAAAAAAAAGCTTTAAGTTTAATGTTATTCTGCTGTTTTTCAGATGCAGAAAAATGCGGCAAGTGTCCAGCAGATCAACATCCAAACAACAACCGAAATCGCTGTATTCCAAAGACTAAAGCTTTTCTATCCTACCAAGAACACTTGGGGATCATCTTGACTTCCATTGCCTTGTTCCTCTCTTTCATCACATGCTTTGTCTTGGGAGCCTTCATTAAATTCCAAGAAACTCCCATAGTCAAAGCCAACAATCGGGACCTCTCTTATATCCTTCTTGTTTGTCTCCTGTTTTCTTTCTTTACCCCCTTCTTGTTCATTGGTCAGCCAAGGAGAGCCACCTGCCTTCTACGACAAACAGCCTTCAGCATCATCTTCTCTGCTGCCATTTCTTCTGTCTTGGCTAAAACCATCACAGTGGTCTTGGCCTTCTGGGCTACAAAACCAGGGAATAATGTTCAGAGATGGCTGGGAAAGAGTTTGGCCAACTCTATTATCCTTTCATGCTCTGGTTTCCAAGTTGTCTTCTGCAGCATCTGGTTGGGCACTTTCCCCCCATTCCCTGAGTCTGACATGCATTCACAATCTAGAGAAATCATACTGCAGTGCAATGAAGGCTCTGTCACCATGTTTTATGTTGCCCTTGGTTACATGGGCTTCCTGGCTGCCATCTGCTTCACGGTGGCTTTCCTAGCCAGGAATCTGCCTGGGTCTTTCAATGAAGCCAAGCTGATCACCTTCAGCATGCTGATATTCTGCAGTGTCTGGATCTCCTTCCTGCCCACCTACCTGAGTACCAAAGGGAAGTACATGGTGGCCGTGCAGGTCTTCTCCATCTTAGCTTCCAATGCAGGACTTCTGGGCTGCATCTTCATCCCCAAGTGTTTCATTATTTTCCTAAGACCAGACCTGAATACAAAAGGACACGTGATGTCAAAATAAAAGAGAAATGAAGTTTTGGGTGGGAATATTCCCAAATGACAGTTAATAATTCTAACAAGCATCCTTAAACATGTTAATGTTTCCCTCTGAGTGGAAAACAAATACTTAGTAAAGTGGGAGTATCTTAGCAAAATAGAAATATAGATGGAACATGTGCTAATTGGCACATAAAAAAGGAAACCCTTAGGTGTCTCATTCTGAGTTATCTTTATCAGATTTGTTAGGGCAACATAACTTCCCTGTATCTTTCTATTATGATAATATTAATTTATTGAAGATAGTAACAGTGAAAGGGTGGGGTGTTTGAGGATTGCTAATTATGAATATCTATGCTCACATTATCTATTACCTCTGGATATGTATGATTGTATCATTTTATCTTCTTTTCTGAAATGTATAAATATGACTGCATCAGGGATGAAATTTACTTACCTTCCCTACCGGTTCGGAAGTGCACAGGTGTCATGTTCACATTTGGACCCTCTGCACAGAGGAAGTAACGACATCCAGGTGGGTGGGCAGAGCTTCGCACTGTTGCTGCTACCGGTTCTCCGAACCACCTGCTGCTGCCACTACCGGTTCGCCCAAACCAGTGCAAACTGGTAGCATTTCACCCCTGGAATGCATCCTTTTGTCTGTAAGAATCCCTCCTAGTATTCTCTGAGGGTAATTCTTCCAGTGCACATTTTTAAATAAATAAAAAAATAATGCAGTGAACCTTGAGTATTTGTTTTAATATCCTGCATAAACTAGTATTGGAAGTGAGTTTCTCAATCTACGAGCTGTGACCAGGGTCATCTGGTGGGGCAGCCCTATAGGGTTAATGCTATGAGATTGATCCCACTGACCCCATAAGGGCACCATTTAGGAATATGTGTCAGGCAGGAGTCTATATTTAAAAGTCTATTTTGTCAGGGAAGGATTCTTGAACATGTGTCGGTCACCCTATTCCAATTCCCAGTTGCTCCTGGCCTTGCTTTGGGCTCAACTGTGCAATGACAGGAGGTGTCCCAAAAGCAAGAGGGAAATGGATGGAGTGAGTGGGACATTTCTATGTAGAACAGAGACTGAAGCCTTTTCCTACTGCCTCACTGAATGAAGTTGCTGAAGCTGACGCTAGGCAGGGAGGAAAACTTATAATGGTGACTGCAGAGGTGGTATTCAGCAGGTTCTGACCAGTTCTGGAGAACCGGTAGTGGAAATTTTGAGTAGTTCAGAGAACTGGTAAATATCACCTCTGACTGGCTCTGCCCCCATCTATTCTCTGCCTCCTGAGTCCCAGCTGATCGGGAGGGAATGGGGATTTTGCAGTATCCTTCCCCTGGAGTGTGGAGGGAATGGAGATTTTACAGTATCCTTCCCCTGCCATGCCCACCAAGCCATGCCCAGCAAGCCATGCCACACTCACAAAGCCACGCCCACAGAACCGGGAGTAAAAAAATTTGAATCCCACCACTGGGCGACTGGTGAAATAATGTTTCCTAAGTAAATATGGAAATAAATCCACTATGATCCGAATTTGGATATGGCCAAGGCCCTCACTTGCACCTCCACAGGCTGTGAGTGAGAGATTATGAAAAAAGTGTAAAGCATCCTAAAAAAGCATCCTGATATGTGAATCCAAGCAACACAATAACCAACTAAGGAAAAGAGAAAAAAAGGGTACCTCCAACTCCTGATGTGGAGAGAGACCATACAGATAAGTAATCTGAAGGGGAAATTTAAGAACCACTTGGAGGAAGGCAAATGGGAAATTTGTAGAGTAAGGACATTTTGCAGGCAACTCCACAGAGGATTCCAGCTGTGATCATGAAACACCAGTTAGGACCAGCAGTATTTGAATATATATAGAAAAATGGCCTGCAGCTACCAAGCAAGGTAATAGATCCCAGTGGCCACCTGGGGGAGTTGGGAGAAGAGTACTCAGATTATTGAGGAGCCTTACATTAATTTAAACTCTCCCACCTAAAGAGAAAGACAGGCAAGAAAATCAAGTTGTAATCTGGATGACAGAAATCAGCAGAGGAGAGGCTTAAAGCAAAGCCGGTAACTGGAAGCATAACTCTGAAAACCTTTAAGCAGAAGCTCAGGCAGATTTTAAGAAAAGAGGACATTGGGGCAAAAAAGTTGATGGGAAATTGAAAAAAGAATGTTCTGCCCCAGCTACAGACCCCAAAGAACGCAGCACACACAAAGTCCGTTCAAACCTTGGTTTTATAAATAAATCAGTCTTTTACAACAATGGCTGTTAATTAACTACATTAACAGCCGCCAAGAAATCAAAAAATAATAACTGAAAACTTACTGTGGTTGGCAGAATGCCCAGAAGCAATTTCAAGGAAGCTGATAAGATAAGCAAGACAAGAAACATAGGTATGTGAATGAAGTTGTTCCCTGCAACTTGCTTCAGTTGGCGTTCCTCCTTAAATGGGCTAAGGGAGTGGCCAATTAGAGCCAAGCCTTACTCTCGAGGAGACCTCCTCTTGAGGAGCCACTCCTGCCTTTTGGCAGCTCTGTGCACCCGTGCATCGAGAAAAGGCTCCTCCTCTTTGTCCTCTTCACTTAAGGGAGCTTCTGGAGGTTCTGAAGGCCCTGGCTGAATCGCCGCCCTCTGGCACCACATGTTTTCCAGCCTCCTCATTGTCCGACTCGAGTGCCAGATGCAAAGGCTGCTGGTGCAGCACCACACCGGCCTCCTCGCTGTCCAAATCAGCTACTAGCTGCATAGGCCGCGTACAGGTCACAACAAAGAAACACAGAAGTCTCAGGTAAAAGTTTAACACTATGCAAAAAAGCAAAAACAAAACAGGAGCCAAGAGACCAATGGTGAGGACCAAGACAACTGGCAAAACCAAGTTCACCTTCTCTTTTTATGAAAAATTCAAAATGCATAAGCTTGCACATCTGTTTGCCTCCCATTTGACCTGTCACACATTACATGTCTGCTCTAGGGTAATACACAATTCAGAGCTCGGGAGGCTCTGGAGTCCGCACATCGCTCCCAGATGGCCCTGGCCCCATCTCTGCCTCTGACGCAGAGCCCTCGTCTGGTCCCTCCTGACAACTGGCCCATTGTCCTCCCCAGCCTCCTCACTGTCCGACTCCACTGCCAGCTCCACAGGCTGCTGGCGGACTAGAACAGTACCCCATGACTATCATTAAGTGTTGTACCTTATGATTCTTTTTTTTAAAAAAGTTTTTAATATTTTTTTTAAGACAAACAAACATTTAATACATCATTCATTTCTTCCATGAATGTGTTATCGGTGTTATCTCCAAAAAGTTCTTTTCTTCTATTATCTCTTCTATCTTCATTCTCGCCAAGTCCATTACAAAAATTCTATTCTATTCTATTCTATTCTATTCTATTCTATTCTATTCTATTCTATTCTATTCTATTCTATTCTATTGACAGTGGTTTACATAAAGTCAATTTCTTAAAGAACTTTCAAGCCATGGTCTCTGTCCCACTCAGTGGCTCATCTTTAAAGTTTGAGCCTCTTCTGTGACCTCTCTCCTCGTTGGCCATTTTCCAAATTATAGTGATTTCATTGCTGCCTTGGTGCTAATTTTCTAGAAACCTTTTAGCAACCTTTCAGATGATTTCACACAAACATCTCCACCTTATTTTCCACTTTGTTTTCACACAAGAGCCTTGTGAGCTGTTGCCATGGGATTGGAAATCCATAAATGGAGTTGTAGCGAGAGAGGACCTGGGGAGGTGTTTTTCTCCTCTCCACTTCAGAAAAAGAAGGCTTGGCTGATTTCTGTCTGAAATAAGAATTCTTTCTTGCATTTCATCTTCTTCAAAGTATATGCAGAGTTGGAGGCCTCATCAGGAACACATCATGTTGCTGCTTCTTTTGCTGTTTCGGTGGACCCAGGAAGTGTGCGGTGTGCTCAAAGCCAAATGCTCCCTGACTATACAAAGAGGTAAATTAGACCCAAATAGGGGAAGAACAGGCTCAGGCTCAACCCTTCCAAGACTGAGTGGCTGTGGCTCCCGGCATCCCGATATAGTCAGTTGACTCCATCACTGACTATTGGGGGCGAGTCTCTGGTCCCTACAGAAAGGGCTCACAATTTGGGAGTCCTCCTGGATATGCAGCTGTCCTTGGAGGAACATCTGACGGCTGTAACCAGGGGGACCTTTTGTCAGGTTCGCCTGATCTGCCAATTGCGGCCTTTTCTTGATCAGGATTCCCTGTGCACAGTCACTCACGCCCTCATCACCTACCCTCTGGAATCAGTTGCCCCCAGAGATAAGGAGAATCCAAGACCTCGGTGCCTTCCGCCGTGCCCTCAAAACCTATCTTTTCCAACAAGCCGGGCTGGCTTAAAAATAATTTTAAATGTTTTAATTCGTTTGTCACTTTTTAATGTATGGGGCCAAATTTATATATATTCTTAATTGTTTTTAATGTTCGTATTCTATGTTTTTTAATTTTGGCTGTACACCGCCCTGAGTCCTCAGGGAGAAGGGCGGTATATAAATCTGAATTAATTAAATTAAATTAAATTAAATTAAATTAAATTAAATTAAATTAAA
>WNWU01000142.1:310291-334694 GCA_012654045.1 Ptyas mucosa
TTTTTTTAAAAAAATTAAAAAAAATTAAATAAATCATTTAAATAAAAAATTAAATAATATTAATATATTTTTTTTAAAACAACTTTTTTTAAAAAAGCCTTCTTCTCAAGTTTCCTGGTAAGTAAATCTTCTGTACTGCATAGTCCATATCTGACTTATTTCAACTGTTCACTCCAGACGTTGTGTCATTTCATCTTCGGGAAATCAATTTTAAGCTCATCAGCTTCCTTTGTGATTAGCAAGTAAATCATCAAGTAGGGATTTTCTGTTTTACTTGACTTTAAAGAACAAACACTTTTCTTAATATTTTTGAAAGAGATCTGAACTGTGGATAGATACGATAATCTATCCTTCCACCCTCCCTTATCCCCTAAAAGGCCCAACGTGGACACAAAAGTGCAAGAATTCTATCTTTTCCCTTGTATTGGATATGGGTTAGTCATCATCTTTTCTTTCTGGTTCTTTCATTCTTTGACCATATGAGAGCATCCCAGATTGGCATTTGTTATTTCCTTGAGTTTCTACATCGGTGATTCCCATTTTGAACTGATAACTAATGCCATAATCTTATAATGATTTGGAAGAAGAGAGGCCTATCTCCTGCTACGACTGTTTTCCCTGTCCTGAAGGAATCATCTCCACCATGGACGGTGGGTGGCATCAGAGGTAAACCTTTGGGAAGACCACACATCTCAACATTTTCCATGAGGGCATTTTGATATGCTTTTTAGCAAGTTCAGAAAGCCAAGCCAGGTTTGTCAGCAAGATTCAGAAGGTCAGATTTTTAGGGTCCTTTTACCCAAACAGGACTCACAAGAACAGCCCGTCAGAGCAGGAGATCAGACAGTTGTTTCCATGGAGAAACACAAGTCAGGAGTGCCTCTTAAATCAGGGTTTAGCCAGCTATGTTCTTTTTTTTGTTTTTAAATTTGATTTATATGCCGCCCTTCTCCAGAGACTCAGGGCGGCTTACAATGCGTTAAGCAATAGCCTTCATACTTTTGTATATTTTTATACAAAGTCAGCTTATTGCCCCCACAAACTGGGTCCTCAATTTACCTACCTTAGAAAGGATGGAAGGCTGAGTCAACCTTGAGCCTTGGTGAGATTCGATTAGCCAGCTATGTTCAGTTAAAATAGTTAATTGAACATTGCTTGTGCAAGGAGTCTTTTTCATTGCTTTTCCCCAGTTCTCTGCTCTGCTGGCATCATCTGACTGATCCAGCAGTTCTGATGATGCCTCTGTTTGATCAACCTCAGGTGATTCCTGGCTTTGTGCCTGCTGAGGCTGATATTCTATTGTTCAGTTCATTCAGAATCAGAGTTTGAGTCTTGAGAGAATAAATAATCGTAATCTTACTATGGTTGGCAGAAAGCCCAGAAGCAATTTGCAGGAAACTGATAAGAGAACTATGATCAAGACGCGAAGGAGAGTGAACGAAATTGTTCCCTGCAAATTGCTTCAGTTGGCGTCCTTCCTTAAATAGGTTAAGGGAGTGGCCAATTAACCCCAAGCCTTACTCTAAGGAGACCTCCTCCTGAGGAGCCACTCCTGCCTTTTGGCAGCTCTGCGCGCCCGTGCATCGAGAAGAGACTCCTCCTCTTCATCCTCTTTAGTTAAAGGAGCTTCTGGAGGTTCTGAAGGCCCTGGCTGAATCCCCGCCTCTGGCACCACATCTTCTCCAGCCTCCTTATTGTCCGACTCGAGTGCCAGCTGCACAGGCTGCTGGCGCAGCACCTCATAAGCCTCCTTGTTATCAGAATCAGCTACTAGCTGCACAGGCTGCTGACAGGCCACAATACTACTTTGATATGGGTTTCCTTAACCAAACTGGACAGCCACTTGTCTGGAATGGTATAGGGCAATGATGGCGAACTTATGACATGTGTGCCACAGGTGGCACGTGAAGCCATATCTGTGGGCACATGAGCATTACCCTAGCTCAGCTCCGGCCTGTATGCATGCGCTGGCCAGCTGATTTTTGGGTCTTTCAGAAAGCCTCTGGAGCCTGGGGAGGGCAAAAAATGGGCCTACCAGGCCATCATGTGCCAAAAGCAGGGTCGCACAGGGGAGGCATAGAGCACTGAATTATGGATGTGGGCACATGCACACTTGACCCTCCCATGCTCCCCCCGCTTTTGGCACATGATGGGAAAAAGTTAGCCATCACTGGTATAGGGTCTCCTGCTTGAGCAGTGGGTTGGATTAGAAGACTTCCAAGGTCCCTTCCAACTATTATTATTCTGTTAGGACACCTTTGAAAAATTAACTGAGCAATTAACAACCAAGATCTTAGGAATTCCTTTGGTCCCAACAAAAACCTTTAGCAAACTTTGTATCAGCTATTAATCTCCCAAGGACCACAACAGTTTCAGAAAGCAGAATATGGGGAGAATGTTGAGGAATTGTGCACCAACTCTCAAGAGGAAGACAGAGACATGAACACAAACGTGTGTGTGTGTGTGTGTGGTGTTTTCCCCAAAATAAGGCCCACCCAGAAAATAAGCCCTAGCCTGATTTTTTGGGGTGGGCCTAATATAAGCCCTATCCCAAAAATAAGCCAGGGGATGGGTGTGGCCAGCATAGGAGATGGCGAGCACTTGGGGGGCCAACAGTGTCAGGCACTAGGCACAGCCTGCCGGCCGCTTGGCACAGCACAACTAAGTCTGAGCGCAGATGCAGAAGTGGGGTGGGTGGGAGAAACAGGTGGTCCGGACATGCTGCATGGCTTCCTGGCTCACAGAAAGCTTGCACAGTGGCACCAGCAGCAGGCGGCAAAGAGGCAAAGGGGAGGGAGGAGGCAGGCAGTCCCGATGCCCCACACGAGTGCCTGCCTGGCATGTCCGCAAGCAAGCTGAGAGACAGTGGGACAGAGCAGGCGACTTCCATCCTGTGGTCCAGGGTTAATTGCTAAATATCTTGGCCTCAATGTGCCAGTGCTTAATGCCTATCTGCTTACACAAAGACTATCAACAACTTGATGATGGATTCTGCAACAGTTCTGGCACATGTTACTGAAATCAGGTTGGGCAAAGCGGTAATGTTACCTTGTCTTAAAACAGGATAGTGGTAGCTTTGTTCATGAGAGACCTTATCATTAGACTCCCTGCTCAGCCTTACCAGATAGACCAAATGTAAAGCACAGCCAAATAAACGAATTATACTTTATTGTAAAGCTACATTAAAAGTGTCTTGCAAGTCTGAAAGTACAATTCTCTCTCCATCACCTTTGCAGTCTGAGAACTAAGGAACAGTCCATTAGGAACATCTTGCTCCAAGAAACAGGCAGCTGTGTGCCATGCTGCCTCTTATTTGATCATTCCCAGCATCTCTTTGCATCATCTCCCAAGGTCATTTGACATACCATTATGAGCTCCAGGGTACATGTGTCAAGATGTTAGTCTGGGATGTAGAGACAAACTGAGTGTTCTGACTTAGGTTCCCTTAAAAAGCAGGAAGCAGAGTTTTAGTCCCGATAAACCCTCTTTTATTTACACGACTGTGAATTACTGTCATTCACAGTCAGCAAGGCTTGTTCAAACAGTTTTTCAAAGGCATATTTATCAACACACCTTATCTCGCTTGGCAAGCTGCCATGTAACTTGTTTCCAAATGCAGAGTAAGGCAAAACTTGGCACAGAATCTCTTAGAGTCACAAACATAACTTTCCACTCTTGAAACGGCTGACCAACCAAATTGTTTCCTGCAAAAGCCCCCTCCTCGTTCGCTCCTCTTTTGTTTCCTATGGGAGGGGCCAATCATCTCCAAGGTGTGTCTTTACTCCCAAGTCGACCCTGCTTTCTGAGTTGTTCTTGTCTTCTGGCAGCTTTGCGCATGTGCACACTGGGAACGGGATCCAGCTGTTCCTCTGCCTTGCTGCTGTCTATCTCCCTCTCTGCCTCTGATGCAGAGCCCTCGTCTGAGCTTTCCCCAGCCCCCAGGACTGGCCCATGTTCCTCCCCAACCTCCTCACTGTCTGACTCTGCTGCCAGCTCCACTGGCCACCAGCGGGCTACAACACTGAGTATCCTACTGGTATAAAAACTGTCTGGCTACCCAATAGTATCCTTTTACAGATTTTTGGAGCTGTTTCTGCAGGGGAACTTCATAAAGACATCTGATAAAGACCAGGAGTTTGTGGCCTCCTTGGCAACTATGAGTTTCTCTCATGAAATCTCAGGCCAGACACATCAAGGCAGGTGTACATTAAACCTTTTCTTTATCTCAGAGCAGATGTCACACTCCAGAGTTGGAAGGGATTCCCACCTTCATGTTGCTATACTGAGATCACAATTCAGTTGCAAGTAGAAAGCATCATGGACCAGAATCTTGGCACTTACTCACTTTGATGGTACTTTCAGACTAGGGAGTTCTTCCCTTCTTCTTGGTACCCATGTTGACCAGAGAGGAATCAGAAGAAGACCTGAAAGGGTATTAATGCTTGATTCATTGTCTGCTGAGTCTACAGGCAAAACTCTAGGTGGGACTCTGATGTCATAAAAACCTACTCATTCATGTAGTTTTCTATACATCTGACTGCAAATAGAAAAAGGGAAATCATATTTATTAAAAGTGATACAGGTAAACCTCGACTTATGACAACAATTGAGGCTCACATTTCTGTTGCTCAGTAAGACATTTATTAAGTGTGCTTTGCCCCATATCATGACCTTTCTTACTACAACTGTAACTGAATCATTGCAGTTGTTAAGTTAGTAACATGGTTGTTAAGTGAATCTGGCTTCCCCACTGACTTTGCATGTGAGAAGGTCACAAAAGGTGATCACATGGACACTGGACACCATAATTGTAATAAATATGAATCAGTTGACAAACATCTGATCATGTAACCATGGGGATGGTTATAAGTCATTTTTTTTCTAGTGCTGTTGTCACTTTGAACAAACACTAAACAAATTGTTGTAAGTGAAGGACTACCTGTAGTCCTTTTCTATCATGACTTGAATTAAATTTGACTTTCTGTAGTGGGTTTAAAGAGTGGGAAATTAAAATGTTAAAAGTTGCTTGTCAGAATTACTAACTGATATTTGGAACATACTACCCAAAACTCACATTTCTATTTTATTTTGACATCACATATTCTTTTGTATTGAGATCAGGTCTTAGAAAAATAATGAAACACTTGGGGATGAAGATGCAGCCCAGGAGTCCAGCATTGGAGGCCAGGATGGAGAAGACCTGCACAGCCACCATGTATTTCCCTTTGGTACTCAGATAAGTGGGCACAAAGGACACCCAGACACTGCAGAAGACCAGCATGCTGAAAGTGATCAGCTTGGCTTCATTGAAGGCCCCAGGCAGATTCCTGGCTAGGAAAGCCACTGTGAAGCAGATGGCAGCCAACAAGCCCATGTAGCCAAGGGCACCATAGAACATGGCAACAGAGCCTTCATTGCACTGTAGAATGATTTCTTTAGATTGTGAATGCATGTCAGACTCAGGGAAAGGGGGAAAAGCACCCAACCAGATGCTGCAGAAGACAACTTGAAGACCAGAGCATGAAAGGATGATGGAGTTGGTCAAAGTTTTTCCCAGCCATCTCTGCACTTGATTCCCAGGTTTTGTGGCCAGGAAAGCCAGCACCACAGTGATGGTTTTGGCTAAGACAGCAGAAATGGCAGCAGAGAAGATGATGCTGAAAGCTGTTTGTCGAAGAAGGCACGTGGTTCTCCTTGGCTGACCAATGAACAAGAAGGGAGTGAAGAAAGAAAGAAGGAGACAAACAAGAAGGATATAAGAGAGGTCCCGATTGTTGGCTTTGACTATGGGAGTTTCTTGGAATTTAATGAAGATTCCCAAGACAAAGCATGTGATCAAAGAGAGGCACAAGGCAATGGAAGTCAAGATGATCCCCAATTTTTCTTGATAGGATAGGAAAGTCTTTGTTTTGGGGATACAGTGATCTCGATTGTTGTTTGGATGTTGACTGTCTGGACATTTGCTACATTCTTCTGCATCTTAAAAAAAACAGCAAGAATAACATTTACTTTAAAGCTGTTCTTTTTTTTATAATGCTAACTACCCCTATTGAAATGTTGGCTGGGCTGCCAGCTGTCGGGGAAGCTTCCTGATACGAGCAAAGTTTGGAACCATGGTCTCAGTGCTCCCTTCCAAATTTCATTCTTCTGAAAGGGTATCTAATGAAACAAGCCATTCCTCTTCCATATATAGACAGTATATTTTTGACGCTAATTTTTAAACAAATTGCCCAGATTTAATCCTGGAGCTGCAATTTTATTGTCTGGTCTCTGCTCATCCTTATTGCTAGCTTTCCCTGCTTCTTTGCCCCTTTCATCCATGACAAGACAGCAAGGGCCCTTCACTTCCCTTTGGACATGCATTTTGAAGACTAATGTTTCCTCCAGTCACTCGATGCAGAGGGGAACAAGCAAGAAAGCAAGCAAGATGTAACATTTTATCTTCACACTCCTGTCCCTGTTTTTTTAAAAAAGGATTCAGTCTGTGTATCAGTGTATCAAGAGAAAAGAGAAGAGTCAGATGATCCTATTTTTTTTGGAGAAGAACAAACAAATGAACAAAGCAAAATCCAGAGGCTCACTGCTACACTTGGAAGGCAGCCAAGCAGCACAAAATGAAAGGACCTGTCATGACCCAGGATTCAGACTCAGATTCTGACTCTGTAAAAGCTGAACTAATAGCACGTCAACCTCAGTAGACACCAAGGCAGGAGTCATGTGAGGCTGAGCAAACATAGGCTCCATCGTAAGAAATGGAGCAGTCAGATCAGTGGTGGGTTCCGCCCGGTTCCGCCGAACCAGTAGCAGTGACGATATGATGTCACCGAACCGGTTCTGCCCCCCCGTCCCCTTCCCCCTGCATTATTCTTACCTTTTATTTGGCCCCACCCCCAATCTATTGCTGCCTCCTGAGTCCCAGCTGATCGGCTAGAGGGAAAAAAAAACTGTTTAAACTCTTGCAGGGGGCTTCAAAGGGCCGCCCTACAGCTGATCAGTGTTAAAAGAAAACAAATGGGTAGACCAGTGCCTCCAAAAATAAATGGGTAGACCCTCCCAGAAGTCCCCACGTGGCCCATTTTGGATGCGGGTACGTGCAGGGCGCATGTGGTGGCTCGGGGAGGGTGAAAAATGGGCCTACTGGAAGTTCAGGAAGGCCGGAAACGGGTCCGTTTCTGGCCTCCAGAGAGGCTCTGAAGCTTGGGGAGGCCATTTTCACCCTCCTGGAGGCTTGAGGAAAGCCTTCAGAGCTCGGGGAAAGCAAAAATATCCCCCTGCCATGGTGCAGGAGTCCAACTAGGCCACACCCATCATGGCCATGCCCACCCAGCAACTGGGCAGAGAACTTCTTGCGAAAATTTTTGAAGCGCACCCCTGGGTGTCACCCACCTTCCATGGTGGAGATGGTTCCTTCTGCACAGGGAAGACAGTCATAGCAGCAGATGGGCTTCCCTTCCTGAGCCACCTTCATGAATCCAGGATGGCAGCTTTCCACACACCTGGAAGGAGGCAGGGGCTGAACAAGGGAAGGAAGGACAGAAAATAATTTATGATTTAATTTCCAGAAGGGGGCAAAAGAGAGACTTTGATGATCTCCTGCTTATATTTGGCTTTGCTTAATATAAAGCTTATATAAAAAATTCAGAAATGTGCTTGTTTCCATGTGGCTTTCATTCTTTTTTTCTAATATTTTGTACATGTCCATTTTAGTCCAAGTTCCAAATTTACATGTTAAATTGCTAAAGATAATGTTTAATGCATTTTTTCCTTTGGGGAAAGAAAATGTAAGGTGCACAAAATGTACTTGGGTCACCAGAATGCCAAAGAGAGAGACCAAGAAGGGACTTGGAAAAATATCAGCTTTAATTTGTACAAAGAAGAGCTGGGTAGACCACACCACTATTTGTTTGTTTGTTTGTTTGTTTGTTTGTTTATTTATTATTGCGATTTATATGCCGCCTTTCTCCCTGGGGACTCAAGGAGGCTTACAAAATGACAACTTCAATACAAATCACAATGAAAAAAAATTAAAATCAGCAACCCAATTAAAACAGTTTAAAATGATCACAGTGTACTCCCAAACAGATCAGTTTAGTTGACAGAAGAGCCACGTCTTCAGCTCGCGACGGAAGGAAAGAAGGTCGGGGGCTGTCCTGAGCTCAATGGGCAATCCATTCCAGAGGGTCGGTGCTCCCACAGAGAACGCCCTCATCCTGGGGGCCGTCAGCCAACATTGTTTGGCCGAAGGCACCCTGAGAAGGCTGACTCTGTGAGAGCGCACAGGATGATGGGAGAGCGGCTGGAGATGGTCCTGCAAGTACCCCGGGCATAAGCCATGAAGGGCTTTATAGGTAAGCACCAGCACCTTGAAATGTATCCGGAGCGTCACCGGCAGCCAGTGCAGCTCACGCAGGAGAGGTGTTTCACGGGAGTATCTAGACGCCCCCGTAACTACCCGTGCGGCTGCGTTCTGGACTAGCTGAAGCCTCCGGATGCATCCCAAGGACAGCCCCATGTAGAGGGTGTTACAGTAGTCCAACCTAGAGGTAACGAGGGTGTGAGTGACCGTGGCGAGGGCATCCCGGTCTAGGAAAGGGTGCAACCTGCACACGAGACGCACCTGTGTGAAGGCCCTCCTGGTTACGGCCATCAGATGGTCATCTAAGGACAGCCGAGAATCCAGGAGGACACCCAAGTTGCGGACCCTATCGGAGGAAGCAAGAGTTTCTCCCCCGATCATTAAAGATGGAACCTCCAGATCCCGGGATGCCAGCATCCACAGCCACTCAGTCTTGGAAGGGTTGAGTCTAAGACTGTTCCTCCCCTCCAAACCCGCACCACTTCCAGGCAGTGGGACATCACAGAAAGGGCATCCCTAGGGTGGTCAGGGGTGGAGATGTAAAGCTGGGTATCATCAGCATATTGATGATACCTCACCCCAAAACCACGAATGATCTCACCCAGTGGTTTCATGTAGATTTTAAAGAGCAGAGGGGAGAGAACCAATCCCTGAGGCACCCCACAAGTGAGAGGCCTCTGGGAGGATCCCCGCCCCCCATGCCCAAACAGACTGCAAACGACCAGAGAGATAGGAGGAGAACCACTGTAGAACATTGTCTCCTAACCCCATCCCCCTGAGCCACTGCAGCAGGATACTATGGTCGATGGTATCGAAAGCCGCTGAGAGGTCAAGAAGGACCAGGATGGAGGAACAACCCCCATCCCTGGCCCACCAGAGATAATTTACTAGGGCGACCAATGCCATTTCCATGCTGTGGCCATGCCTGAAACCAGATTGGTAAGGATTGATGTAGTCAGTTTCCTCCAGGAATTGAGGGAATTGCTGTGCCACCACGGACTCAACAACCTTCGCTAAAAAGCGAAGGTTGGAGACTGGACGGTAGTTGTTAAGAATGTCAGGGTCCAGGTTAGGCTTCTTAAGGAGGGGTCAAACCACCGCCTCTTTAAGTGCAGCGGGGAAGACCCCTTCCTTTAGCAAAGCCTTGACAACAGCCTGGATCCAGTCTCCAGTCACCTCTCTGGCTGCCAAAACTAGCCAGGAGGGACAAGGGTCCAATAAATACGTGGAGGACCCCAGCCTACCCATAATCCTGTCCATGTCATCCAACGAAACAGGCTCAAACTCAACCCAGATGTCTCCACCAAGACTAGCCCCCATCACCTCAATGGACTGTGTCCAGTCGGAGTCCAACCCGGTCCGAATTTGAGTGATTTTATCTTGCAGAAACTGTGCAAAGTCCTCAGCACGGCTCTGCAAGGGGTCCTCCCTCACTCCCTGATTAAGGAGGGAGTGGGTCACTCTAAACAGGGCTGCTGGGTGGTTTTCTGCAGATGCAATGAGAGTGACAAAATAGTTACGTTTCACCACTTCCATCGCCACAAGATAAGACCTAATATGGGTTCTTAGTTGTGTTCGGTCGGACTCAGATCGGGAGGATCTCCAACCACCCTCCAGGCATCTTTTCTGACACTTCATTTCTCTGAGCTCTGCGGTGAACCAAGGAGCTGCCCGGGATCTGCGTCGGATCAGAGGCCGCAAAGGTGCGATTCGATCCAGGGCCCCCACCGCAGCCTGTTCCCAGGCCGTGACAAGGGCCTTGGATGAATCGTGGGCTAAGGAGGCGTGAAATGACCCAAGCTCCATCAGGAACCTTTCGGGTTCCATCAGGCGCCTGGGGCAAAACCATCTTACCGGCTCCGCACCCCTGTGATGGGGGATGGTGGTGGGAAAGTCAAGCCTAAGGAGGGAATGATCGGTCCATGACAGAGGGTCGATAGATAAAGTCCCCTCCTCGCGATCATTTATCCACTGTCCAGAGAGAAAAATCAGGTCAAGTGAGTGTCCTCCAATATGAGTTGGGCCCTGTACAATCTGAGTTAGGTCCATGGCCATCATGGAGGTCATGAACTCCCGCACCAACTCAGATGTCTCACCAGCCAACGGCAGGTTGAAATCTCCCACAACCAAAAGGGAGTTCCACCGCCAATTTGGCTAAGACATCTAGTAGTGCGGGCAGGGCTGAGGCCACGCAGCTGGGGCAGAGGTACGTGATCAACAACCCAGACTGAACTCCAGGGTCCCATTTCAAAAGGAGGGATTTACACCCGCCTATCTGAAGCACAGTGACCTCCCTAGGACTGAGATTTTCCTTAATAATTACTGCCACTCCTCTGCCCCTCCCCTGGAGTCACGGCTGGTGTAGTATCCAGAAACCTGGGGGGACACAAATCCACAAGAGGGACACCACCCTCTGGCCCCAGCCAGGTCTCAGTGAGACAAGCCAGGTCCGCGTCCTCCTCGTCTATAAGATCTCGATCACTACATACAGACAAAGAGCATGAGTGAAAGGCCGCACCTTTGGGAAGGTATGGCATCCTTTTATACCTCCAAAGACATCAGCTTAGTACCCAATTCTGGCCCCCTGGCTCATGCCTTCCTTTGGCAGTGCAGCAAGGAACAGGGGAATTGAGTGCTTAGCAACAGAGGAGCAGGGAGCTTAGCAACACAGGTATTTGCCTGATGTAACCTTGCCAAACCATGACATACCGTGTTGCTTGAGATATCCACCAGGCACGGAGTTGTTCAAAAAAAACAAGATAGATCACTGGTTGAAGCAAATGGCAGAGGCAATTCCAATTCTTAGCAAAGCAATTCTTACAGAAGCAAAACAGCAAGTCAAACCAATTCTACTGATTCTACTATTATGTCCCACTAATTCTACCTATTCTATTATTATTATTTCCCTTCAAAACCAAATCTATCCTGGGTCAAACATTCCTCACTTCTGAGATGACTAGTGAATAGTTTCCTTAAATAGACAAAGCTATATTTCTTTTTTTTTATAGACAAACTTTATTAAATTTACAAAGATTAAAAACAATTAAAATCAAAATAAAATATACAAATATATTAAGCATCTTATATAATTACTTATTTCATTTCTATTCATTAACATTTCTCTCTATATACCTTATCTATAAGTTATACGTATACAAAATTAATCGCACAATTATCCTTCTGGCGGTTAAGTCTTTGTTGGTATTTGAGTATATCAAGCATATAGATATATTGTAACTGGTCATTTGTTATTTTAAGCCTCTAAATACATTAAAAAAAAAGGAAAAAAAACGAAAGAAAGAAGAAGATAGGAATAAGTTAAATTTCAATAGTTATTGGTATTATTTTAAGTATTACCTTATCCACATTTGTTTTGCTTGACCCAATTATACCAATTATTCCATACCTTAAAATATTTTGAGCTTTCTTTGTCTTGTAGTTTCAATGTTAATTGGTCAGATTCCGCACATAAATAAATGTTTTGAATTACCTGTTGCTCTGTTGACAAATAGTCCATTTTCCAGACTTGGGCTAACGCTATTCTAGCAGCTGTGATAATGTGATGTATTAAGTATACTGTTTCCTTTCCAATGTTTGGTTTATACATTCCTAACAGGAAGATCTCTGGATCTAGTTCTAAGACTTCTCCTGTAATTTGGAGAATCCAGATTTTAATTTTCTCCCAATACGTCTTAATTTTAGGGCATAACCACCACGAATGGTAGAATGTGCCTCGGGCCTGCTTACATTTCCAACATCTGGGATCTAAGTTGGGATGCATTTGAGCTAACCTCGAGGGGGCGAGATACCACCTGTACCACATTTTGAATTGATTTTCCTTATAGGATACTGATTTTGTTATTTTGATATTATTTTCCCAAATCTTTTCCCAGTCTTCTAATTGAATATTTTTGCCTATGTTCCTAGCCCAAGCAGTCATTTGTCCTTTAATTATGTTCTCCCCCAAATCGATTTGTAGTAGATATTTATATAATTTAGATAATGTTTTCTTTTCCTTCCCTTCCAGGAGTTTGTCTAGTCTATTAGGCCTTATGTCAATTCCTCCTCCTTCCCTATCTTTCCTAAATCTATTTTGTGCTTGGAGATACGGCTACCAATCCAATTCTATTCCTGTGTCTTTAAGTTCCTGGCGTGTTTTTAGTAGTCCATTGGAATCTAAAATATCCCTATACCTTACATTTCTATGGGGGAAAATAGTGTTTGGGTGCATGGTTGCCTCCGCTGTGGGCAACCATCCGGGAACCTTCTTATAACATCTTTTTTTTTATTTTCAGCCAACTATCAATTAACGATCCCCTAAGTATATGGTTTTTGAAATGTTGGAATGTCTTGTTCCCGGTGTTCCACAGGAAGGCATGCCATCCCATCAATAGGTCATGACCTTCCAATTTTAACAGTCGTTGGTTATCCAGATTGACCCATTCTCTTAGCCATGTCAAGGAGGCAGCTCTATAGTACTTCTCCCAGGCCGGGGAACCGAAGCCTCCTCTTGATTTATCATCTTGCAGTACGTTTAAATTTATCCTAGGTTTTTTACCCTCCCACAAAAATTTCGAGGTAATTTTATTCAAATTGGTAAAAAAATTTCTCTCCAACTTAACTGGTATATTTTGAAATAGGTAGAGGAGTCTTGGCAAGGTGTTCATTTTTAAAACTGCTATTCTTCCTAGGAATGAAATATTTAACTTTCCCCATTTTTCTAGGTCCTTTTCAATTTGATAAGTCAGTCCATCATAGTTGTTTTTCTTTATATCAATATTCTTGGTTGTCAAATTTATTCCTAAATATTTTATTTTTTTTACTACTTTTAGTCTCGATTGTTTCTCTAATTCCTCTGTTTGCTTTATTGTTAAGTTTTTAGTTAATATTTTGGTCTTATCCTTATTTATTTTCAGCCCTGCAACCTTTCCAAATTTTTCAATTTCCTTCATCAATTTGGGTTCAATTATTAGTGGATCTTCTAGGAAGAATACAAGATCGTCCGCGAATGCTTGGACCTTGTACTCTTCTCCTTTTATTTTAAGCCCTCTTATGTCTTTATTTAATCTAATCCTTCGAAGAAGGTTTTCTAGCATCAATATAAATAATAGTGGGGAAAGAGGGCACCCTTGCCTTACTCCTCTGCCTATTTCAAAGAAGTTTGTTGCATCCCCGTTAATTAATATTTTTGCTTTTTGTTTAGTATAGATGGATAAAATTAGTTCTTCAAATTTCTCGCCAAATTTCATATTTTTTATTTGTTGGGTCATAAATTTCCAGTTAACTCAGTCAAAAGCCTTCTGTGCATCTATGAAGATTAGGACTACTTGTTTTTCGGGGTGTCTTTCATAGCATTCAATAACATTTAAAACTGTCCTTAGATTATATTTTGTTTGTCGGCCTGGTAAGAATCCATTTTGGTCTGCATGTATTTTCCGGTTTAAGATTGTTTTAATTCTGGTAGCTAATAGATTCATAAAAATTTTATAGTCCGAATTTAATAACAAAATTGGTCGATAATTTTTAATCTGAGTGGTATCTGTCTCTTCTTTTGGGATTAGTGAAATATAGGCTTCTCTCCATGTATCTGGAATTTTTGCGTGTTTTAATGCCTCATTGTATACCTCTAGGAGGATTGGATTCAGAATTTCATCAAACCTTTTATATAGTTCTACGGGAATCCCATCTGTTCCAGGTGTTTTATTGTTTTTTTGTCTTTTAATTGTCTCCTGTAGTTCCTCAATAGTTATCTCTCTATTTAGGGCCTCTCTATCCTCTTCTGAGATTTCTGGGAATCCTTCTTCCTCCAAATACTGTTTTATTTCCTCATTTGGTACCTCCTCTTGTTTGCACAAATCTTGATAATAATAGGTTACTATCTCTTTTTTTTCTTCCATACCCTTTTGTGACTTACCCTGTTTGTCCTGGAGTTGGTGTATAATCCTTTTTTCTCTTTCCTTCCTTAACTTGTATGCCATCCACCTTCCTGGCTTATTTGCTTGTTCAAAATAATTTTGCCTTATATATTTCAGGGAGTTAATGGTCTTTTCCTGTTCTAGCAAATTCAATTTATGTTTAGCTGTCAGCCAATTAATTTTGGACTTATCGTCTCCTGGGTGGGCACTTAATTTTTCTTCCCACTTCTTAATTTCATCTTGTATAATCTTATATTCCCTTTCTTTATCTTTTTTTCCTTTTGCTATTATAGGCAATGGTTACCCCCCTAATGTAAGCCTTTGTGGTGTCCCAAAGATTTTGTAGGGATGTTTGGTCCTTATTGTTCTCTTTAAAGAACCCTTCCAATTCCTTTTCTAATCTATCAGTATACTCCTTCTCTTTTATTGTCTGTGGATTCATCGTCCATCTACCCCTTCTTCGTGTTTGTCCTTTCCATTCTATAGTTATCGGGTTATGATCCGCCCACTCATTTATTCCAATATCCACCTCTGCCACTTCTTGTATTAACATCTTCGAAATCCATATCATGTCAATCCTTGACCATGACTTATGTGGGTTGGAGTAGTAAGTAAATTTCTGCTCTTTCGGGTTGTGGAATCTCCAAATGTCTATCAGATTTAATTCTTCCGTTAGGGTATAAAATGTCTTGGGTAATATATTTCTCTTTTTTCTATTATTATAATTGCTTTTGTAATCTTTTTTCAAATCAACTATTGCATTTAAGTCTCCCAATAAGCAAATAGAATCAATATTTTGCTCAATTATTTTCTCGTGAACTTTTTGAAAAAATTCTGTTTGTCCGTTACTCGGTGCATACAGAACTACCAACAGTACTTTTTTGTTTTTAATATTTATTTCTATTTCATTCTCCCATCTGAGTCAGCATATATAAATTTGCTTTCTACTTTCTCATTAACGTACACAGCTACCCCCCTTTTCTTTTCCTCAGCCAATGATGTATATTCCTCTCCTAATTTTTTGCATATCAAATACTTTTCATCCTGCTTCCTAATGTGTGTTTCCTGTATACATATTATATCTAGTTTTAATCTAATTAGTTTCTTAAATATCGGGTGTCTTTTGATTGTTGAGTTAAGACCGTTAACGTTTAGTAAGAGGATTTTTACATTCGTTTCCATGTCAATATGTGTTTCCTGTTACCTCTTGTCCTCCTTCTTAGCTTCATTCATTGCTCTTGTTGTTACTCCTTCGTCTTCCAGTTTTTCATTTCCTTCTTGTGTCTCTTTTCTGTTGTTTCTCCCCTCATAAGGTCTTTCTTCCTGTTCTGTGGCTTGCCTGGATCTATTTCTCTCTTCCAATTCTTCTCTCCTGCCATTTGTTTTTTCCGTTTCCATCACTTGGTCATAAAGATTTCGGGCTTTCTCTATGGTGTCTACCTTTATCTTTTCCCCCTACCACGTTACTATCATCCCTTCCGGAATAATCCATCCGGAAGGGACAAAGCTATATTTCTTAAAGACAGCTTGATATCTACCCAATAAATTTGTTACTCCTCATGGAGGATGTAAATGACATTCAAAATCACTCAGTGACTCAAGAAAGCAATTATGTTGGTAAGAGATTCACAAAAACTGAAATAATGATTTTCTCCACCTTGTTCAGCTGATTGATTTCTGCCACACCCTTTGGATTGACCATGAACTTGAAATCCAAGGACCCTTGTTTTTCTAGGCTGCCAAACATCACTTTCCTAATTGACCTGTTGTGAAATAGCCAATTGACAATGTCCAGGTCTACTGTTAGTTCTCCCTTCTCATCCAGATACACTCCTTCTATTGATTTATTATAAAACTCAGAACTTTCAAGGAAGGGATGAAGCTGGAATGGAAGAGAAAAAGAGAAAGTTTTGACAGGCTATTTAAACATCTGTGTGGAAGAAGGACAATTAATCAACATTGAACAGTAACCCTTACCAACTTACTATTTAAATATATATGAATTGGACAAACACTGTGAAATGTGAAGAGAAACAATTTTACAGAGTTTCTGAATCCTGTAATTATTCCCATGAAAAATATAATTGGTTTCTGGAATCACTGTATTATCTGTTTCTTGACCTTTCCAGTCTGGGACATCTGTCATGAAACTTCAAAGTCTGTCTCATCTTTTATAAAGATGAACATTGAACAAAATCAAGGCAAAGTTATTTTCAATATAGCATATCGTATTTTTCAGAGTATAAGATGCACTTTTTCCCTCCTAAAAGAGGCTGAAAATTTGGGTGCATCTTACACTCCGAATGTAGCTCCGCCCCATCCTTCAGCCTCTGTGTGTCCTCTTCCTGGTTGCAGAGATTGTCACAGACAATGGCTTGCATTTTTGGGCTCCAGGCCTCACATTTTCAGCCTCCAAACGCTCTGTTTGAGAGCTGTTCAAGGCTATGGGGATCACCAAAGCAGATTGCCGCTGATCATCGCATCGCATTTTTGGGTGGCGATCGGTGGCGATGTGCTTTGGCGATCCCTGCAGCCTTAAACGGCTCTCAAATTGAGTGTTTGGAGGCTGAAAATACACAGCGCAGAGTGCTCACAACCAGTGAACTAATATGCTGAAGCTGACCAGGGTAAAGAACGCTAGCCAGATGAATACCTGGTAGGCAGAGGCAGAATTTTTGTTTTCCTATTTTCCTCCCAAAAAACTAAGGTGCGTCTTATACTCTGAAAAATACAGTAGAATATTAGAGTTGGAAGGGACCTCAGTGGTCTTCTAGTCAAAACCCCTGCTCAAGCAAGAATTCAGTTAATTTATTGTACTCAGAATGTATGATATTTTGAAAGCAGCTGCCCAGTTTTTAACATTACAAAATGGATTCCTGGCTACAGGAGAAATGCATGCAACAGAAAAGAAATACCTGCCAAGCCTTTAGTTTTGGAGTTTCCAAGTTTTTACCACCTTCCATCTTTGTCCTCTTGGACCTGGACAAATAGGCTGCATGTAAGGCCCGGGCCACAGCCCAGATGGTGTTGTAAATGAAATAATTGTCCAGACACAGAATCTGATCCATCTTCTCCTGGGACAGAGCCTGCAGTTCTTCTCTCTCTCTGCACCGTCTCCAGATTTTCACAGAAAAGGCATCTTTGGTATGTGAGCATATAAAGGATTTTTCTGCAATGTCTTTCATGAAAGAATAAAACTGCCTAAACCCACCATACTTTGTCATTTGATTGGTCTTCAAAGGAAAAGAAAGAATGCTGTGAATGAATTGGAAGTAAAGTTTTTCTTCGGCCAAATAAGTGTTAAAATCCCAGACCACCGTTGTGATCAGGACTTTTCCTGCAATGGGTTCCTTAATCCTTTCATGCGCCAGATGTAGAATTGCCAATCCTATGCCGACCGATTCAATCTCTACCAAAAAAAGAATGACGCTCACTTGCCTCCAGTTGTGATATATATGCAATTTTTTAAAGATATTTTGAAAAGTTGGTGTAAATGTATGTGATATAACTGAACAAATGCCATTCCTTATCAGCATGGAAGTCAAGATTGTCATGAATTTCTGCCCCTTCTCGGTGTCTGGAGCAAGCAGACCAACCAAAGTCCACCTGAAATGGAGGAGAAGCTTTACCATCCCTGAATACTGGAATCCTTCTGCAGGGAGCATTGGGTAGAAGAAAGGAAAGCCAGTTTTATCCCTCAGAATCTGGGAAACAAAATTGTAACTAATCTGAAAAGGAAGGAAAAGTGGTACTTTATCTGAGACCCATATGAGACAAAATGTAAGATACCAACTTTGTCCCTAAGGAAGGCTTTGTCCCACTCTTTGCAGTAAAGACTTCTCCACTCACCTATTTCTTCAGGCATTGCTTCTCTTCTCATTCATTCCTTGAGAGGAATCCCTTTTTTATCCCAGGAGAAGAAAATGTCCCCAGATATGTTTGCTTTACTCTTTCCCTCTCTTTGAATAACCTGAACTATCAGTCTTAAGCTCTGTCGTTCCCACAATGAAACCCGGTCTTCATTTACAGATGATTGACTTGACTTCTGATTGAAAGATGCATGATTAAAAATGTTAGATCGGGCGAGTGAGGAGTCAGGAGCCAGGTCGAAGTGAACAACAACTCTTTAATATACAGTAAGAATCCAAGTTCAACAGCTCTCCTTATTTAGCTACTTTCCAAGTGACTTAACCAATGAGCATTGAGATTTTTCCCGCTCTAATTTCCCACCAAAATTAAATATATAACAAAAAATCTTCTCAGCAAAGACTCACCTGTGGGATTTTGTAGGTGCCTAACAAGGTTGATATCTGAATGGAGAGACCAGTTTCAGTCCCTTCCAGAACAGCCACTGTGTTTCTCTGCCTCCCACAACTGTAGTTGGGGACATTGGCCTCCCCATCAGAAAGCAGGTCCAGCAAAGCATCCGAAGTCTTTTCTGCATTGAAATAATTTTCATAGACACTGTAGCCCAGAGTGATGTTGGGTAAGGTATAGGGATCCTTGTTGATCTCCTGGATGGCAAAAAGGAAGGATAGCATTTTCCAGTATTTTGGTGATGATATCCTGCATAGAAAAGGTGTTAAACATATAGTAATCAGTGAAAAGAACCTTATATTTCATCTCTGTTTACCAAAATACTTCAAAACTGCTTTAGACGAAGAATTCTATTGAAAGGGTTGGTGCAATTCTGAAAAAATAGAATAGAATAGAATAACAGAGTTGGGAGGGACCTTTGATGTCTTCTAGTCCAACCCCCTGCTTAGGCAGGAAACCCTACACCATTTCAGACAAATGGTTATCCAACATCTTCTTAAAAACTTCCAGTGGTGGAGCATTCACAACTTCTGGAGGCAAGTTGTTCCACTGATTGTGGAATGTAATTCATAAATAATTAAAAGAAACACATTACATTAATAAAATATATCTGGTTGTATTTCAAAAGTACTAACCAGATGTGTGACCTCTGAGCAGGTTTTGAGCACTTGGTGACATCTGGGTAGATTGTTCCACCTATTTTAAGAAGGCTAACAATCCAGATTTCTCACATGTTTTAATGAAGCTCTTGGATCATTTCAATTTATATTTCGTTTGAAGTTAATCAATGCACCTTGTATATAAAGGAATGTATTTGCTATTAGGTTTGGCTTATTCTTGAAGTTGTCGGTATGCTTGCAGTTGCTCTAAGAGTACAGGCTGACTAATGAATATTTTCATTCTTTACTCTCTAGTTACTTTTTCCAGTATTTAACGCCGTCATTGTTTGACCTGTTTTTGTATTAAATCTAGCATCATTAATCGCACATTGAGACACAAAGTTATATAGAGAACGAGGAATTGTGACTCTTAGCAAAACCAATAAATTATTGATTCCTGCACATTTTGCATGTTGATGACTGCTGTCAAAAAGTCTTTGGAGAATTGATTTACATCATTATAGGAATAGGGGATTTGGTATCAGTTTAAAATGGACATCACCCAACATGGAAACTCAATGAAAGAACAAGTTCTGACCTGAGATTTGTTCAATGAACATAAGTGTCAGGGTCCCAAGTAACACCCCCAAAGAAAGAAAACTTCGAGGCTTGAGTTTCCTCAAAGTTCCATTTTATTAGAGATGTCATATTGGCACACCTGGGAAAACCCAAATCTGAAAGCTTCCAGGTTTTCCCCACCCAAAGGAAAGTTCAAGACCGTGCCCAGCACTCACATGTCCACAAGGTCCAATCAAAGCACTGTCCCAACTGGAGATGCCTCCCAGTTCCAATTGTCCAGATGCAGGGCAAGATGACCTTGACTCTCTGAGAAAGGAATGTTATTATGACTATAACACCCTGGCTCCATACAATCCTCCCTCCCAGTTTCCCACAGCAGGAAATGTGGCAGGCCTGAAGATCCAGTGAGAAAGATGGCTTCCTGGCCTGACAATAAGATCCAAAAACAGAAGTGGGAGCCTATCACATTTTCAGTGTAAGGAAAAAATATAGCATTCCTGCATTTTTGAATCCCTTCATGGGGGAAGGGGCCCTAGAAGAGAGGAACTATCCAATTCTCCTCTGCTGCTTGTTCTTGAATAGTTAAGAAAAAGAGAAAATTGCTGCTTCATGAATGTACTTGAGAATTTCGAAGGAGACTCACTGTGTGCTCGATCTAAAATACATCCCAACGGATTAAGTGCCTGCTAGAATTGTTGAACTAAGTGAGAAATAAAGTTGCTCTAATGCAGTACAAGGGACATGGTGGCTCAGTGGCTAAGACACTGAGCTTGTCAATCAGAAAGTCGGCAGTTCAGCAGTTCAAATCCCTAGCACAGGGGTCAGCAACCCTAAACTCTCAAAGAGCCACAAAGGTCCTAACTGAAAGCCCACCATTCAATTCTGGAGCCGACCGGAAGTCTGGTTCCCCTACTATAGAATCTCCTCCTAGTGTGGTGTCCTTTTTCCTCTACCTATCTTAACCAAAAGTCCTATCTATTGTGGAACTGACTGGAAAACCCATCCCTTGCCATAGAGTTTCCTCCTGGCACGCCATGCTTCCCCGCCCCCCGACTGAAAGCTCCTCTCAAAATTGTGGCACTGACCAGCGACAGGGAGCCGCAGCAGAGGGATGAAAGAGCCACATGTGGCTCCAGAGCCACGGGTTGCTGACCCCTGCCCTAGCTCCACGTCACGGGGTGAGCTCCCATTACTTGTCCCAGCTTCTGCCAACCTAGCAGTTCAAAAGCACATAAAAAAAACTGCAAGTAGAAAAATAGGGACCACCTTTGGTGGGAAGGTAACAGCGCTCTGTGCGCCTTTGGCATTTAGTCATGCCGGCCACATGACCACAGAAACGTCTTCAGACAGCGCTGGCTCTTCGGCTTTGAAACAGAGATGAGTACCCTCCCTAGAGCCAGAAATGATTAGCACGCATGTCCCCGGGAACCTTTACCTTAATGCAGTACAGGAAAATGGACTTACGAGAATACTGGCGTTCCAGGAGATATTTGGAAATTTAATATTTGAAACAAAGCCTTAGTTGCAGAGATTATGCAATCAATGGAAATGTCTCCTGGCCTGTAATGGTTATCTGGGTCTACCTCATCCTTCAGCACAGTCAGGGGGCATTTGGCTTGGAGCATCCCCACATTTCTCTGGGTCCACAAAAGCAAGAGAAGCAGCAGCATAACTGGTGTTCCGGATGATGCCTTCAGTCTTGTAGGTGGTTTGAAGGACGAGCGAGAAGAAGAGATGGAAGAAAGCTTTCTTATTTCAGGCAGAAATCAACCAAAGCTTCATTTATAAAGAGGGGAAAAAATCTTCTTGCCTGCATTAAATCCTCACAAGCTTTTCTTTCTCTCCAAACCCATTTATGCATCCCCCGTTTTCCAATGCTAGCCCACAAGGTTATTCTGTGAAATCCAGGTGAAAACATATTATTGATCTGTTGTTGCAAACTTTCTGAAAGATTGCAGAAAAAAACTCTTGAGAATTAGCACCAAGACGATCACTAAATCATTGTAATTGAGATAATGACAACAAGAAGAGAAGTTACAGATAGGCTTCAAACTTTGGAGAGAAGGCACTGAGTGAGATAGGAGAACTTGACTCCAATTTTTTTTAAAGAAAATGTCTTTATGCAAACCAGTGTCAAGAGAGAACGTTAGCATGTGTGTGTGTACAGTCACACATTGATCTGGATATATAGGTAATCCTCGATTTACGACCACAATTGAGCCCAAAATTTCTGTTGTTAAATTAGATAGTTATGTGAATTTTGTCCCATTTTACGATTTTTCTTGCACTGTTGTTAAACGAATCGCTACAGTTGTTAAGTTAGTAAAAATGTCAACTTGCAAAGCATCCCTGGCCTGCTTGCGAGTTGCCATAGGCAAGGGGGATGGGAAAATGGTGAAGCAGCATGGCAGCCAAAAACAAAAGCACATTCCAGACATATCTCTCTCAAGGCTGCCTCCCAGGGTTATCCACAGCAGCCGGAGGGGAGTGATCTCTACAACCTGCAAAATTGCTCTGTTGGCGAATGTGACTGATAACACTCCCCGGGGAGAGGGGGGAAACAGGGTCAAGTCTGGGCTGTAAATTATGTGGGGTCAGAGTTGGCTTCATTTGAAACATGCCGACATGAAGCTCCTAATAAATAATTTTTTTTGAAGCTTGGCTCGAGGCTCATGATTTAATTAGGGCATCTGTCGGAACCCTGACAAAGATGGTCATTAACTGATTCCTGCTTCCCCATTGGCTTTGCTTGTCAGAAGGTCGCAAACAAGGATCACATGACCCCTTGTTTATGATATTTATGATACTGCGGCCATCATAAATATGGGTCATTTGCCAAGCATCTGAATTTTGATCACATGACCATGGGGATGCTGCAACCGTCATCCGGATCGTGAAAAACGATCCATAAATAACTTTTTCAACACTGTTGTAACTTTGAACGGTCACTAAATGAACTGTTGTAAGTCAGGGACTAAGTTTAGTTGGTCTCTATTTGTGGTAGAGTTTGGCTATAATATCAAATCATCTAAGGATTCACCATGGTTGGCAATTGCTCTTCTTTTGAATAATATCCATAAATGAAGTTTGGGAACCATGTTGATTGTTTTTACTTCTTTTATACAGCTTACCAAACCCCAGCAGATGTCCTGAGAATGAGGACTTTTATCCATTATATTCAGAGGTGGGATCAATGGTGGGTTCCTCCCGGTTCGGCCTGGTTCTGCCGAGCCGGTAGCGGTGACGATATGATGTCACCAAACCGATTCTGCCCCCCACTCCCCACCCCCCACCCTCCCGTGTTATTCTTATCTTTTTTTTGGCCCCAACCCCAATCTGTTGCTGCTTCCTGAGTCCCACCTGATGGGCTATAAGCAAAAAAACTGTTTAAACTCTTGCTGAGGGGCTTCAAAGGGCCGCCCTACAGCTGATCAGTGGTAAAAGGCAGTTTGGTGGTAGGCCGGTGCCTGCAAAAATACATGAGTAGATCGATGCCTGCAAAAATAAATGGGTAGACCGGTACAGCTCTGCAAGCAGTTAAAAGCCTGGTAGACCAGTACCTCTGCTAAATCCTAAAGAATTATCACATGATCATCAAGCCATGCCCACAAAATAAGCCACGCCCACAGAACCGGTAGTAAAAAAATTTAGAACCCACCCCTGAGTGGGATCTTGCAGGTTTAACAACCGGTCCGGTGATCGCATGTTTCTTTAGCTCTTGGCTGAAGAAGCTTCTTGGATGAGAAGTGAAACATCTTAAAAGAAAAACCAGAAAGTCCAGTTGCTGCTTGAAAAAAATGCACCCTTGGGACAACAATAAAGGACATTTTTAAATATTTGAAAATTTTCAATTCATATACATATGCTGACTCAGAGGGCTTTTGAAAATTAATATATAATTGAGACAAGAGGTCTTTGGGATTGGTGGACAAAGATTTCCAAAAAAGTCATGGAATTTTGTTTTTGAACATGATAATTGCCGCGGTATTATTTTATGTACAAAGGTGGAAAGTTTTGGCAATATAAGTGGCTCCCAACTTATCACTGATTACAAAAGGATCAAAGTTATGATGGACCCTCCAGAGCTACTTATGACCATATTCATAGTTATGGTGATTGTGCAAAGCTGCATAGTCATATATTAATATGTGGTATTTGGCAACTGTCAAGTTTATCACCATTCACAGCAACCTGGAATCACATGACTATGGTTTGTATCACTTTTTGCTCATTTTCAGCATTTACTTCCTGTATACGGCAAAAAATAAATAAATCACATTGACGAATATGGATTCTCCTAAATGATCAGTTTTCATTTAATGACCATGGCATTCATTTAACAACCATCATAAAAATGGTCGGAAGTTTGAATCTAGTCATGTGATGCCTTGACTCAGGGGTGGGTTCTAAATTTTTTTACTACCGGTTCTGTGGGCGTGGCTTATTTTGTGGGCATGGCTTGATGGCCATGTAACAACTCTTTAGGATTTAGCAGAGGTACTGGTCTACCAGGCTTTTAACTGCTTGCAGAGCTGTACTGATCTACACATTTATTTTTGCAGGCACTGATCTACTCATGTATTTTTGCAAGCACTGGTCTACCCATTTATTTTTGCAGGGACTGATCTACTCATGTA
>WNWU01000142.1:334704-416566 GCA_012654045.1 Ptyas mucosa
GTCTACCCATTTATTTTTGCAGGGACTGATCTACTCATGTATTTTTGTAGGCACTGGTCTACTCATTTGTTTTCTTTTAACACTGATCAGTTGTCGGGCGGCCCTTTGAAGCTCCATGGCAAGAGTTTAAACAGCTTTTTTCCCTCTAGCCATCAGCTGGGACTCAGGAGGAGCAATAGATTGGGGATGGGGGCAAATAAAAGGTAAGAATAATGTGGGAGGGGTGGGGGGCGCAGGGGGTGGGGTGGCACGAGGGGTGGGGTAGGTCAGAACCAGTTCGGTGACATTATATCATCACCGCTACAGGCTCGGGAGAACCGGGCCTAACCAGGAGGAATCCAACACTGCCTTGACTTATGACTGCAATGCCTTATGACCATTATTTTGGACTCAAATATAGTTGTGGGTTGAGGACCACCCATTCCAGTAGTGGGTTGCTCCCAGTGCTGTCCGGTTCTTGAGAACCGGTAGTAAAAGTGGCGGGAGGCTCCGCCCACCTCCCCTGATGTCATATTTGGTGATCTGCGCGTGCGTAGAAGTGTGTGTGTGCTCCTGTTGTGAACCAGTAGTAAAGGTAAGTAGAACCCACCTTCAGTGGTGGGTTCCTCCCGGTTCAGCCCGGTTCGATGGAGCTGGTAGCGGTGACAGTGTGAAGTCACCAAACTGGTTCTCTTTGTCCGGGAGTTGGGCCCTCCCGCCCGACCCCGCGTTATTCCTACCTTTATTTCTTCTTTTTTAGCCCAACTGATAGGTGCGGCAGAGTGGATTGCCGCACCTCAGCTAGGCAGATACTTAACGCGCTTGCGCGGAGTGCAAGTTTGGCGCACATGCAAGTGAAGCAAGCATGCACGTGGCGATTGCGCGTGAAGTGCATGCACGAAGAGAACCGGTAGTAAAATCGGTTGGAACCCACCACTGCCCTCCCTTGACCCATTCCTACAATGGAGGAATGCCTAAATAGCTAAAGTCCACCACAAATAGGGACCAATAATATCCAGATCAATGTGTGACTATTTACATACATCCTAACATTGTCCCAAAGGTGTTTTTTCAAAAAGCAACTGGACATTGTTTTTCATTGCAGATATTTCACTTCTTATCCAAGAAGCTTCTTCAGTAAACTTCTTGGATGAGAAGTGAAATGTCTGTAAGGAAAAACAAAGTTCCAGTTGCCTTTTGAAAAAACACCTTTGGGACAACCATGGCTCTCCTCACAGTCACTCATGCCCTTGTCACCTCACAGTTGGACTATTGCAACACGCTCTACATGGGGCTACCCTTGAAAAGTGTTCGGAGACTACAGTTGGTCCAGAATGCAGCTATGCGAGTTATAGTGGGTGCACCTAGATACACCCATATTACACCAATTCTCTGCGAGCTGCACTGGCTCCCTATTGGTCTCTGGGCGCAATTCAAGGTGTTGGTTATTACCTTTAAAGCCCTACATGGCTCAGGGCCAGGCTATCTTCGAGACCGCCTTCTACCACATAGCTCCCAGCAACCGGTAAGATCCCACAGAGTCGGTCTCCTCCAGGTCCCGTCAGCTAAACAATGTTGGCTGGTAGGCCTGCAGGGGAGGGCCTTCTCTGTGGCTGCCCCGGCTCTCTGGAACCAATTACCTCCAGAAATCCAGACTGCCTCCACCCTTCTGGAAAGCGGTGAAGACCTGGCTCTTTGGCAGGCCTGGGGCCGTTGATCTCGTTATAGTGATCTTGCGAGACCCGGCCACAAACTGGAGTGTATGTGTTTTAATGTTTTAATGTTTTTAATGTTTTAATGTCTTCTTTTAACTTTTGTATGGGATATTGTTGCATTGTTTTATTCTCTGTTGTAAGCTGCCCAGAGTCCCTTGGAAGTTGGGCGGCATAGAAATGCGACTAAACAAACAAACAAACAAACAAACAAACAAACAAACAAATACATACATACATACATACATACATACATACATGACCTGGTTGACTGAGAATCTTCATTGACACATCCTAACAATCTTCCCTGGCACTTATTTGCATTGTTCTCTTAGAATTTGGATTCAGCTTCTCCTGTCTTAGTAGCTCATCTCCAAAGTTTGGAGAAAAAGTCCATCAATGAATTCTCTCCTCCTTCCCATTATTCAAATTATAGTGATTTCATTGTTGTCTTGGTGCTAATTGTCTAGAAAGCTTTCAGCAAACCTTTCAGAAGACTTGACACATACCTTGCAATAATATGTTTCCACCTTGATTTCATACAAAAGCTTTGTTGGCTGGTGCCATGGCATTGGAAATCCACGGATGCATAAGTGGGTCTGGAGAGAGAGGACCTGGGGAATTTTTTAGGACAGGCAGGGAGGTATTTTTTTTCTCCAATCTGGTTCAGAAATGAAGACTTGGCTGGATTCTCTGTGAAATAAAACAGCTTTCTTCCACCACTTATTCTCACACTTTGTTCAATTCACATACAAAGTTGGAGTTTTTATCAGTAATACATCATGTTGTTGCTGCTTCTGCTACTTCTGTGGGCCCAGGGAGTCGGGGGGTTGCTCAAAGCCAAATGCCCCCTGACTCTGCAGATGGATGAGGTGGCCCCGAAGAATTATTACAAGCCAGGAGAACTTTCCATTGGTGGCATCATCTCTGCAACTAAGGCTTTTTTTCGAATACTAAGCTTTGAAAAATATCCTTCAACTCAGTTATTGGGGTAAGTCCATTTTTCTGCACTGCATTAGAGCAACTTTATTCCTGACTTATTTCAATATCATCCATCCAGGCATTGTGCCATTTCTTCTTTGGGGATTTATTATAAACCCTGAAGTTAAGGAGCCTCCTTTGAAATTCTCAAATCAAATCATCGATTAGGGATTTTTGTCTTCTTGACTTTGAAGGACAAACTGCTGCTTTCATTGACGTCCTGGGAACAGAGGTAGTGTCAGATCCCTATCATGATGCTGCCGTCCTTCAGGGAAAGGAGGGGACCCTGGATATATCATTTTAGTTTATTGCTTTCTTCCTTATATTCTTCACAGCCTGTATCCTATTGATTTACAATCTTTATCCTGGTGCCTAGGCGCCCTGAGATTTTCTCACCTTTTGGGGAATGTAAGGGGAGGGAGGGCCATGTGGGTTACATCACTTCGAAAGCCGGCAGAGGATGACCCTGAGAAAGTTCCCTTATCAAGTTCTCAGGACGGCCATTACAATAACCTCTCCACACCCGCGGATTGGCCAAATCCACATTGGACTGAAGGAAGGGCTTCTAATTCCTTTATCCTAACTGTATTGCCTGAGGGAATTCAGAGTCTGCTTTTCTTTTGTCTTGCTATCACTCCAGTTCAATAAAAGGTTCCTTTTTGAAATGCCAATGTTTCAAGAGTCTTTACTTTCTTGAACGAGGAGGAGATGCCGGACCTTACGGGTAGACTGTGGCTACAGAGAAGAGTGTGGTTGACAGTCAGGCCTCACTTTCTGCAAATGCCGGAGTCTTATCTGTTCCTCTCTTCCACCCCTTCCTTCCCCCATAAAGAGGACCGAAAAATGGAAGAAAGTTTCAACTAAGGGCTGAGATGCAACCTGCCATTTCCATCCAGACTCTCACACTCTGCATGCACTGAGCAGGCATCTCTTTAGCACTATTGGTACAGTCTGGGGTGGAGACACATAAATGGATGGCATTTGCAAACAGATGAGGTTGAATTTGTAGCACTTGGTATATAGAATTTCCCTCCCCTTTCCATTTTTGGGTTTTATGTTCATTGATAATATGAAAGAATCCCGGATCAGAATGTATTATTCCATTCCCTGGTCTGTGACTTCTATTGTAAATGGATGGCATATATTCCAATTTTATAATAATTTCAATGTAAATTAAGACTCCAGTCAATGACTTTTATAATGGACACAAAAATTCGAACATGTGCAGGAGTCAATATTTTTCTGGCTTTGTTAAGAGATAGATAAAAGTTTGAAGGTTTCCCCTGTCCAGCCATGATAGACTCAAGGGATGGTACTTACAGTAGTGGCCAAAATTGTGGAAACCTTTTGGGAAAAGTGTATTTTTGAGGTTTGATGGCTAATAACACCACTTTTTTTGTGAGGAGAGGGAATTTTAAGATAATCATATTCCACTGCTGGAATGACCTGGGAATAGCCCAGACCTTAACCCAATTGAAAATCTATGGAGCCGACAAAAGAAACTTGTTAGTCAGAAGCGACCCAGCAATAAAACCCAGTTAATAGAGGCAGTCATTCAATCTTGATTTCACTTTATAACAGCTGCAGAACTAAAAGACTTGATGTCAGCGATTTAATTCGTTCTATTTTCATTGCTGCCATGAAGATCCAAGAGAAAAGAAAAAAAAATAGCAGAAGCAGTTTGAAGTTTTAGTAGCCTGACGTTTGACCTAGCATTCTTCTCCCCTTAGCAGATAACGTAACCCAGGTGATGGAGGGAGGGGGACATTCCTGTGATCTGAAGCAGTTGGCAGAAGAGACTGACTTGGAAGTTGGCCAAATAGGCACTGGGGTTTTGAGAAGCAGAAAGGGAGGGGTTGGTTTCAGAGAATCAGTTTTGGCTGCACATGAGTTCAGGTCGGATCGTAAATTCTTCAATAAATGAGAGATTCATCAAAGACTTTATGTTTAAGAATGAAATTTATTTGAGATTATGTCGAAACCTGACACTTGGTTCATTCCATGGGAAGAAGTTGTAAGGCCATAATTCATGCTAAAGGTTACCCAACTAAGTATTAACTGACATGGTGATAATTTTTGTATATCTCGTTTTTTCTATGGTGATAATTTTTGTATAGCTCATTTTTTCTTTCACTTTTCTTCTTTATACTGTAATTGCTATTCTAATAACAAATCCTTCATAAAAGTTATTGCATAACATTCTTGATTAAATTATCTTTCCATTGATATATAATTTTATGGTACTACTCCAAAAGAAAAGTGGTGTTATTAGCTAGGTTTAGAAAATACACTTTTCCCAAAAGGTTTCCACAATTTTAGCCACTACTGTATGTCTGATTCTCAGCTGAGAGAGCCCGCATTGTTTGAAAGATGCTTCTGTCATCATGTGGCCAGCATGAAAATACAGGACGCAGTAACCTTCCCGCCAAAGTGGGAAGCATTTGCATGCTTTCAAACTGCTAGGTTGGCAGGAGCTGGGCTGAGGACGGGAGCTCAGCCCATCGTGTGGCATCCGGTCTCGAACCTGGGCTGCTGGCTTTCTAGCTGACAAGTCCAGCATCTTCACCGCTGAGCTATTGTGCTGTGTTAGTTACATTTAGTTAACGAGGAGTTAGAGCTCCTCATTATCTGTGTGGGTTTGTGTCTGAGTGCGCACTTCATGATCCCATATTTAAAATTTAAAAACAGGTAAAACAACTTCAATATTAAATAGTGGAGACCGTAACGAGAGAGAAAAAAGAGAGAATAGATGTAAACCTGAAATCTTAGATCAACTGCAAGAATAGACCACCTCGCGAATGTTAAAAATAACAATAAAAAGATTCCTTTAAACTGAAATTGCACTGAATATCTTAAAATGAAATACACTAGGAATGAGTCCTAGAGTTTCACTAAAATACTTCACAAATAACGGGGATACAACTAAGTCTTCTTAAGAGAAATGAACAAGTCCATCCAGGCTTCAAATCTGCTCAGCTGTTACATACTTGACCAGTGCTTTTGAAACACAATCAGATATATGGTATTTTATTAATGGATTTATTTATTTTTATTATTATTGTTAAATTACATATTTTCTGCATTACTCTAATCCGTTTGAAAGAATTCCTGAAATAATTTTCATTCATGAAATAATTCCCTCAAGACCCTGATGTTCCAACAGGCGGGGCTAAACATATGAACATGTGAATGATTTTTTAAAATGTTATCTAATTCTGGGTTTTATTTAATTGACCAAACTAAGTAATAATTTTAATTAGCAATTTTATGATGTTTGTATGTCTGTATTCTTCTTGGTTGTACACCGCCTTGAGTCCTACGGGAGAAAGGTGGTATAGAAATTAAATAAATAAATAAATGAATGAATTAATGAATGAATGAATAAATAAATAAATAAGATTAGAAGTATTTTGGTAAAAGAAATTAAATAAAATGTTTTGATTGTCTATTAAACTGCATGTTTAATACATTATACTTGCAGGAGAATAGAGCCAAAATACTGGAAAATGCTATCCTTCCTTTTTGCCATCCAGGAGGTGAATGAGGATACCCGTCTCTTACCCAACATCACTCTGGGTTACAATACCTATGAAAATTATTTCAATACAGAAAAGACTTCGGAGGCTTTGCTGGACCTGCTTTCAGAAGGGGAGGCCAATGTCCCCAACTACAGTTGTGGGAGGCAGAGAAACACAGTGGCTGTTCTGGAAGAAGCTGAATCTGGTCTCTCCATCCAGATATCATCCATGTTGGGCACCTACAAAATCCCACAGGTGAGTCTTTTTTTTTTTTTTTGGAAGACTATTTTTAAGCATGCAGCTTTCAATCGGAGGCGCTCTTGTGTAAATGAAGACCAGAATGGAAAAGATAGGGTTTAAGGTTCAGGTTATCCAGAACGGGGGAAAGGAGTAAAGCAAACGTATCTGCTCTTGCTGTGGTTGCAGTCCAGATTTGGGGACCCTTTCCTTGGATAAAATAAATTCTCTCAAAGAGTAAATGGGGAGGCAAGCAATCAGAGGTGTTTTTCACATAATTTTACCACCAGTTCGCCGTGCACCAAAAATGCAAGCATGCGTGCGGCTTAGAAAACGTGGCTAAATAGGATGGCATAGCGCCAGGGCGGGGGTGGGTCCACAGGTTGCCAGTACCGGTTTGTCTGAATTGGTCCAAACCGGCTAAATACCACCTCTGCAAGCAATGTACGAAATAATGGTTGAGAAGAGACGAGAAGAGAAGAGAAGAATAGAATAGAATAGAATAGAATAGAATAGAATAGAATAGAATAGAATAGAATAGAATAGAATAGAATAGAATAGAATTTTTCATTGGCCAAGTGTGATTGGACACACAAGGAATTTGTCTTGGTGCATATGCTCTCAGTATACATAAAAGAAAAGATACGTTCATCAAGAATCATAAGGTACAACACTTAATGATAGTTATAGATTACAAATAAGCAATCAGGAGAAGTCTTTACTGCAAGGAGTGGAATTAACCTTTCAGTAGGGACAGAGTTGGTGTCTTACATTTTGGCTCTCACAGGTCTCAGATAAAACACCACTTTCCCTTCCTTTTCAGATTAGTTACAATTTTGTTTCCCAAATTCTGATGGCTAAAAGTAGGTTTCCTTTCTTCTACCCAATGCTCCCTGCTGAAGGATTCCAGTATTCAGGGATGGTCAAACTGCTTCTCCATTTCAGGTGGACGCTGGTTGGTCTGCTAGCTCCGGATACTGACCAGGGGCAGAAATTCATTGTAACATTGACATCCATGCTGATCAGAAATGCCATTTGTCCAGTTATATCCCAGACCTTTCCACCAAGTCTTCAATATGTTGTACGGTTTGATGTAAATGGAAACTGGAGTCAGGCGAATGTCTTTCTTTATGCTGCAGAAACGGATTCCATCAACATTGGAATAACAGTTCTGTATGTGTTGTGTACAAGTATGAAATCTCCTGTAGGAAAAGTCCTAGTGACAACAGTACTCTGGGATTTAAGCACTTATTTGAAAGAGCAAGGAGTTCTTAATAGAAAAATTCATAGTATTTTTTCCTTTGTTTTGAAGTCAAGCCAAATGATGAAGTATGGTGGGTATAAGCAGTTCGATGCTTTCATGGGGCACGTTGCAGAGAAATCCTTTATGTGCTCCTACACCAAGGATGCCTTTTCCGTGAAAGTCTGGAGATGGTGCAGAGAGGGAGAAGAGCTACAGGCTTTGTCCCAGGAGGAGATGGATCCAATCTTGTGTCTGGACAACTATTTTATTTACAGCACCATCTGGGCTGTGGCACGGGCCTTACATGCAGCCTATTTCTTCAGATCCAGGAGGACAAAGATGGTAGATGATAAGAGCTTGGAAACTCTAAGGTTGAAGGCTTGGCAGGTATTTCTTTTTTTTTATTATTCATATTTCTATGCCACCCACTCTCTGAGGACTCTGGCGGCTTACAACAACCGACAGTATACTAAATAGCATATTGCCCCCAACAATCTGGGTCCTCATTTTACCCACCTTGAAAAGATGGAAGGCTGAGTCAACCTTGAGCCTGGTGAGATTTGATCTGCTGATCTGCTGAACTAGAAGTCAGCTGAAGTAGCTGCAGTACAACACTCTAACCACTGTGCCATCTTGGCTCTTACTTGGGCTCACCTCAGCTCTTCTGTTACATATGAAGAATCTATTTGGTAATTGTAAGAATTGAGCAGCTGTTTTGAAAAAAAAAGGCATTTATTCTGAATACCAAAATAAATACTATACAAGAAAAAAGGAAAAGGAAAAACAAGCAAAGAACAATAACTAAGAAGTAGCTTCCAACCTTTAGCACATTCAGCCCAAGCTAACTCTACACCCTCTTTTAAAATTACCCTAGTAAGACCACACTTAGAGTACTGCATCCAGTTTTGGTCACCACACTATAAAAAAGATGTTGAGACTCTAGAAAAAGTGCAGAGGAGAGCAACCAGGATGATTAGGGGACTGGAGACTAAAACATATGAAGAATGGTTACAGGAACTGGGCATTGTTAGTCTAGTGAAGAGAAGGACCAGGGGAGACATGATAGCAGTCTTCCAATATTTGAGGGGCTGCCACAGAAACGAAGGGGTCAAGCTATTTTCCAAAGCACCCGAAGGCCAGACAAGGAACAATGGATGGAAACTGACCAAGGAGAGATTAAACCTAGAAATGAGAAGGAACTTTCTGACAGTGAGAACAATCAACCAATGGAACAGCTTTTGCCTTCAGAAGTTGTGGGAGTTTCATCACTGGAGGCTTTCAAGAAAAGATTGGACTGCCATTTTTCAGAAATTATGTAGGGTCTCCTGCTTGAGCGGGGGGTTGGACTAGATGACCTAAAAGGTCCCTTCCAACTCTGTTAATCTGTTAAATCTGTTAAAAATTAAAATTAAAAAGAAATTACGAAGAAAAATATCTTCTCCTTCTTCTCTTCTATTCTAATTTATATCTATACGGAATCAAGATATCCTAATGTTTCCAACCTGTTTGAGCAAAAAAGTAAGCTAGAAACTTCCAAAAATGTAAAACAATTTATCCCTGATCAAATGGTCCAACTTTACATTCCTTCCTTTTGTGCTTGACACATCTTCTAGATAGATCAGGTCAAGTCACATATAATGCAGCGATTCCAGGAATACTACTATATTCTTCAGAGCATACCATATTTTTCGGAGTATAAGACGCACCTTAGTTTTTGGGGAGGAAAATAAGAAAAAAAAATCTGCCTCTGCCCATCAGCATCCTTCGGTATTCCATCGGCTAACGTCCTGTCAGTGTGTGAGAGAGTTGAAGGCTGTTTCGAAACTGAAACAATATTTGCTGTATGAGCAACAGGGAAGGAGACAGCAAGGAGCCTGGGCGTGGCTTAGCTATACAGCTCTGAGTCTGTGTTGAGCTGTAAACTAGTCTGCTGCTCAAAACTACAACTGAAACTCCTCTCCTCTATTTGTGTTTTGCAGGTTGGAAAACCTGCTTTTGGTATTGTATATTTACTTCATGTGTTATATTATATATAAAGAGAAGTTACGGAATCCTGCTGAATTAGTTACTTGTGTGTGCTTTCTGGATGTGATTGCTGCTGCAAACTCTGAGTTCTTGCAACGAAAAGCGAATAGCCAGGTCAGCTTCAGCACATTATTGAGCCTGATTCAGCACAAGCAGCTGATTGGCGGGTGGATCAACCTCCTGGAATATCCCCAATCAGTTGTTACAGGCTACAGGGATTGCCACACACCATTGCCGCCTCCGTGCCTTGTGTTTTTGGCTACATTCAGTGTATAAGACGCAGCCAAATTTTCACCCTGTTTTAGAGGGAGGAAAAGTGCGTCTTATTACTCTGAAAAATATGGTAATTACTGAATCTTAAAACTTTGTAGAAATGTCTCTTTATTGTATTTCAGAGTTCATCCAGACACACTTTCTCTCTTACTAAAGGTTACAGTCAAATGTTGAAAGATTGTCTTCTGAAAAACTTGGAAACTGATTTGAACACCATTATTTCTTTCTCATCATACAAACAAAGGGGTCTTGCCACAGATAACTGGACCTCCTGTTTAAATATATCCACTTTCTCTTCTATTCCAGCTTCATCCCTTTCTTGGAAACTCTGAGTTTTATAATAAATCCATAGCTGGAGTCTCTCTGGATGAGAAGGGAGCTCTGGCAGTGGACCTGAACATTGCTAACTGGCTGCTCCACAAAAGGACAGTTCACAGACTAACGATTGGAAGCCTAGAAAAACAGGGGTCATCAGATTTAAAGATCATGCTGTATTCAAAGGGTGTGGCAGAGATGCATAAGATGAACAAGGTGGAACAAATCTTTTTTCAGTTTTTGGTAAATCTTTTCCCAACAGGTTTGGAAACAATACATTTTTTCATTAGCTGGTAAGCTGTCTGTGAGAAATGTATCCTTAACCATTTAAGGAAACTATTCTTTGCAGGGAGGAGAGAAAGAGAGAGAGGGGGGAGAGGGAGGGAGAGAAAGAGAGAGAGAGAGAGAGGGAGGGAGGAGAGAAAGAGAGAGTGTGAGAGAGAGAGGGAGGGAGAGAAAGAGAGAGGGGAGAGGAGAGAAAGAGAGAGAAGGGGGAAGGAGGGAGGGAGGAAGGAGAGAAAGGGAGAGTGAGTAAGAGAGAGAGAGAGGGAGGAGAGAAAGAGAGAGAGGGAAGGAGGGAGGGAGGGAGGAGGGAAAGAGAGAGTGTGAGAGAGAGGGAGGAGAGAAAGAGAGAGAGAGGGAGGGAGGGAGAGAAAGAGAGAGAGAAGATTTGAGTTTATTTCCTTAAAGGAAGAAAAATCAATTAAACTTTATACTGAGCAAAGTAATATATAAATTTAGAAAACAAAGTAAAATGGAATTATGCAGAATATTAGAAAAAAGAAAAGGGAAGCAACATGCAACAAAGAGTTAAAGAGTTGAGCTCTTTATGTAGGCTTCAAATTTAGCAAAGCTTAGTCTTGAACTGGGGCTCTCCATCAACTTTCTCATTTGCCCCTTTCTGGGAATTAAATCACAAATCATTTTCCAGATGGCCTTTCCTCTCTCTTCTCAGACTCTACCACCTTCCAGGTGTGTGGAAATCTGCCACCCTGGTTTCATGAAGGTACCTCAAAAAGGGAAGCCCATCTGCTGCTATGACTGTCTTCCCTGTGCAGAAGGAACCGTCTCTGCCACGGAAGGTGGGTGACACCAGAGAAAAGAGACAAACTTCCCTTTCTGTGAGGAATGTATACCCCAACATTTACCATTAGGGGATTTTATAGGCTTTTCGCCAATTCATATCTTTCTAATATTTTAATATTGTTCCCTAATCAGTGATAAGTGACCTTGGAGGGTTAATTAGGGGCAGAACCAGGGGGTGAAATGCTACTGGTTGGGACTGGTTCAACTGAACCGGTAGCGGCCGCAGTGCGTGCTTCAGAGAACCGGTAGCGGTGGCAGCGCAAGGCTCCGCCCATCCACCCAGATGTCATTACTTCCTGGTTTTAACCTGTTTTTGACCCTCTGCACATGTGCAGAAGGATTTGCACACGTGCAGAGGGTCCAAGCGTGCACGTGACGTGCACGCGTGGGCAGAGCGCGCGCTTCCGAACCGGTAGGGAAGGTAAGTAGATTTCACCCGTGGGAAGAACATTAAAAGATATTAGAGCAATAAAATTATTTTTCTTGGTTAATATCAAAAAGAGCATTTTTAATTGTTGCGAAACAAGCTGTAGTAGGTAGTCCTTCATCTGCAAGTCAATCCACTCTAAGCAATCTAATTATTTTGGTGTGATAGGAATCACTCCCTCTCTCTGACCACCACCAGGTACCTTGGACAACTGTTTTGGGGTTCAAACTCACACAGACGCTAAGTGAGAATATCAATTTCATCAAGGCTCACTAGATAAACAGCAGAGAAGGAAAGGAAGGTAAATAAAAACAGTCTCTAAGCGAGAATGCCTTCTCTCCACATTGGGAGAAAAGTGGGGTAGTTTCATAAAAAAAATGATGCTCTTTGTGTGGAAATAAACTTGTAAAGGACCAATGAGGCAACGAGTCCATCCCTTTGCTCATTTCGGGAAGCCAAATTAAATCTCAACAGCTAACGGCCCAAACAACACTTCAAGAGACGATTTTGGTATTTACAAATGAATTGTTGTGACCCAGCTCCCCAAACACGACAAACCCTCTGTAGCTAAATCAATTATTCCTTTATTAGGAGCCCCAGCAGCCCCGGCAAAAAGTCTGTCTGTCACAGCAGGCTGACAAGTCTGTCCGGCAGGGGAGATGAATAGTTGTCTGCCACATCTATTCATCTCTGTCACCTGCCTTTTATCCCCAGAGCTAGGATGGAGCTTCGCTAGCAGTGGTGGCTCTTCCATTCTAAGGATCAGCCCATAGATTCCCACTGCTCTCCTCTCCTCTGCCTTCTGCGTATCTGTTGAATATAAATGCCTGCCCTTTGGGTTTAGAGTTGTAAGGGTTAACTACCCAGGGACCAGTTCACCACTGACCCCTCCTTACCTCAGCTCCGCCTCTGGGGTACTTAAGGGTCATCCACGCGGTCTGAGCTCACTCCAGCTGCATACCTGTAAGAGAGTAACAATGTATGAATAAAGGACTTTACTTATACATGTGCTCATGTACATTTACTTATTGGGCTCGATCCAAAAGAACATCCTAACAAATATGGTAGCAGAGGATGGTTCTGAATAGCCCAAAATCTAACTGAAGAATGCAAAAGAACTACAAACAAAAGGAAGATTCCGAGAGAATAAACACCCGAGCCTACAAGAAGAAAATGGAGGAACTTCTGGCATCGGATGGAACCACACTCGCAGGGATGCCAGAAGAAAAATTTCCGATCGCTGACTCGGGCACCACAAGCGGATCAGAGGAAAACCTGACCGAGGAAGAAACTGAGACAGAAGCCACACCGAATGAGGATGATGACTTCAAACTGAGACTACAGGCACTAATCGACTCCACAAAAAACAAGTCCAGCCTCGTCGCGGAACTCCGAAACCTAATCGGTGATTGCAGGACAGCGACCGAGAAGGACGGGGACCAAACCGACCACGGCAACGAAAAGACGGTAAGCGGCTCCAACCCCTACCGCATGCAACCAGAGGAGGCCGTTTTTAAATTCGCGCCCTCCCCACGGCGGCCATCTTGCCCCATGACGTCATCAAAAATGGCCGACCAGCGACCAATGGGATCCCGGGGTTTGAAAATCGTGGCGGGAACCGAGGCCTACCCCTACGAGCTCCCCGAAATATACAACGGGACCCAACACATGCAAAACGAGGGAGCCACAAGCTCGCCTACCGAGCTTGAGGTAGAAAAAGCCATGCGGACCATCACCGCGGCTTTTGGGCCTAAAATAAAAATAGTCAGCGCTCACCCCGACTCCCCTAAGGGGCACAACGTGACATCCTACACGCAAGGGGACAACTACGAGAACCAACTACGGTGTAACAATACCGGGGCGGGTGTGCAAAACCAAACACGCCACGCCAGAGCCCCCCCCACGCGACTACCCGAACACCACGAGAACCCGGAAGAAGAAATAAGACACTTACCGGTACAAAGCCACCACCCGAGACATCCAGGGCCATCGACGGGCGTGGGTCTCGGCCCGTGGCCCAGCTTCGACCTCCAAGCCGGCACAGGCCTCCGAGACCCCCGATCGGCCTTCGCGGACTATCCGGCGGTTCCAGGCGACGAGATGGGGTTTTCGGCGTTCCGGGCGACGAACCAGATGACTTTCGGGCTCCAGGGACTACCCAGGGTCGAGCCAGGAATCCACTCCAACGCAGGATGCCTCCACCCGGGAGCAGCACAGACGAGCTCCTTCTCCGGCGGCGGCAGAGACAGAATGGACCAGGAGCATGCGCAGAACGGACCTGCAATGAGAAAAGAACAGCCCATAGAAGCAAGTCACTACAGACTGACTCCATGCATTCCTCTGCCTTATTGCGAGTTTCCTTTCGCCTTAGACCATGGACAGCAACTGTCAGTAGGTAATATTCCTCACAATACTGGGACACTTCCAAATGACTTTCCCAAACTGAGGGTGGATGGATTTAATTTTGTTGCATGGAACCAACAGTTGCAGGTTGTCCTCTTAAAGGAACATTTACTGTTTTTGCTAACTAATCCACCAGGTAAACCCTGGACTTTCCAAATAGACTGTATGCATCATAAGGCTTACCACCTATTACTAACAAGTATATCCCCAAGCATGTACCCCAGTATAGGTCACAATCTGACTGTGTCGGAGGTAGTAACCATTCTGCACAAAATGTTCTATAGCAGAAGCATAGCGACCACCACTAGAATCAGCAGGGAATTTTACTCAGCCAAACTCAAGGCAGGCACCCCCATGAGTGAACACATATTGTCACTCAATGCCATCAGGGCTGAGCTAATTCAAAGGGGGGAAAACATTACCGAAGGGAGCATGGTGAGCGTGATCATAAATTCCTTAGACCACAGCTGGAATGATTTCGTTATGCACCTAGATAGCTCCAACCTAGAACGCATTACCTTAGATATGTTAACCAGTAAACTCATAGTGGAGGATAACCTTAGGAGAGACCGATCCCTGAACCACAGAGAACCAAAGATCAACAAGAGGGTAGAATTCCATAGCAGAGATTACCATGACATGGAGTGCTTTAACTGTGGCTCCAGGGAACACTATAAGAGGGACTGCCCCAGGAGAATAAGGGACATGAGACATTTCCAACCCAGGGACAGGACAGAAAGCAGACACAGAACCACCGATAGACAGACAATTGAAAACAGATACAGACGCAGAGACTCACCCAAGCCCAGGGATGGAAGAAGATATAGGGATAGCTCCAGAGACAGCCACAAGGGATCGTTATATGGACTGGGAGAAAGAGTCAATGTATCAGACTGTACCGACACTGACAATGCATGGCTATTAGACTCAGGGGCCACAAATCATACCACTTATAACACGAAACTATTTACCAAGTTCACGAAAGAAAAATTTACCATTAAGGTAGCCAATCAAAATAATGTGCTAGTGACCGGGAAGGGTAACATAAACATCCCAGAGATAGGGGAAATAGAGGGGGTACTGCTCGTACCGGAGATACCCTATAACATAATAGCTACCTTAAAACTACGCAAGGAAACAGGGACCAAAATAGCATTTGAGAAAGGGGAAGTATCATTAAGCAGGGAAGGAAAGACGATCGGTAAAACCATAATCAGCGGAGGTTTACCATATTTTCAGCCCAACTGTGGTAACTCCCCCAAGGTAAATACCAACTCCCATAACGGGACCAACACCGCACCTAACACTGAGGAGATAGTGGAGGATGACCATCACCCACACACAGGGGACCCAGACTTAGAACAAACATTAGAAAAAGAAAAGCCATCATTGGGCAAACCAATTCACGACGAATGTGCGCATTTACTGCATAGAAAATTGGGTCACAGCAGTTTCCCAGTTGTACAAAAAATGGTCAATTGTGCTGATGGATTAAAGGTCAAAAATTGTAAAAATTATTTAGAGTGTTCGGTGTGCAAATGTTCAAAGTTAAAGACCAAAGCCAAACCCAAGAAATCAGAACGCACCACCGATTCCATTTTTCAAATGGTACACATGGACTTAGTAGGGCCCCTAAGGCCATCCATCAAATATAAGAAAAGATTTTTCTTAACCATTGTAGATGACTTCAGTCGCTACGGTTTCGTATACACACTCAAACATAAACACGAGGTGTTCAAGAAGTTTAAGGAGTTTCATAAAAGGATAGAACTACAACATAATGTCAAGATCAAGCAAATCATGACCGACCGAGGTTCTGAGTTTATGTCCAAAGATTTTTCAAATTGGCTCAAGGCGCAAGGGATGATGCGTTTTACGTCAGCCCCTTTCTCGCCATTCCAAAATGGGGTCGCAGAGAAAAAAAATGGAACCCTACAGACCATGATGAGGTGTGTGCTGGAGGATGCTGGGTTGGGACAGCACTACTGGTCAGGGGCCGTCCACTATTCAAATTACACTCTAAACAGGTTATGGTGTAGCGTAATTGACAAAACACCATACGAGATCATGTATGACCGAAAACCAAAAATATCACACCTCCACATATTCGGTGTCACCGCTGACGTACACATCCCCAAACAATTACGCAGAAAGGGAGACAAAGTTTCCAGGCGATTAAGGTTTATGGGGTACGAATCAGGCACCAAAGGTTTTAGATTCATTGACAACAACAACAATTTCATAATTTCACGCACCGCAGTGTTTCATGAAAATTCTAATTGGTCCAAAATACACCTAAATGAAATAATCACAGGGAGAGAAAACCCCAGCTGCACCCAGACCAAACCACCGCAGGGCACAGTAGGTAATGATAATTCAGAAGCAACAAAACGAAGGGGTCATGGGGTAGAAATCGAAGAGTGGAAAGCAGGGCACCCAGATCTTAGAGTAGAGACTCTCACCGAAAAGGAGGCCAGATACCTCCACGACACAGACACAGCTCCAGAAAGGCCAGTGAGAACTTCCAGAAACAAGACCCCCAAGAAACTAGAGGACTATGTCCTATCACTACACGCCAACCAAGTGACCCCCAATAATTATGAAGAAGTGCTCAAATTACCCGCTGGTGAGAAAGAAAAATGGGAACAGGCGATGGAAAGGGAGATGAAAAGCCTACGTGACCTAAAAGTATATACACCCACAGTAGTCCCCAGTGATAAGACCACAATAGGTACTCGGTGGATATACAAAATAAAGTCCATGGAGGGGGGCAAAACTTTATACAAGGCTAGACTGGTAGCCCAGGGGTTTGCACAGCGTTTCCCAGATGATTACACTGACACGTATTCGCCCACCGTCAGAGCTGAAAGTGTGAAGTGTGCGTTGGTGATAGCCTCGATTCTAAACCTAAAGGTACACCAGTTCGACGTGCAAACCGCATATCTGCACGCTGATCTAGACAAAGAGATTTATGTCAGAGCACCACATAGCAGAAGCACATGCAAGGGGGAAACCTGGCTATTAAATAAGAGCTTATATGGGTTGAAACAGTCTGGGAAGAGGTGGTATGAGTGCTTATCAAAAACGTTAAGGTCAATGGGTTTTGAAGCCACCTCTGCTGACAACTGTTTCTTCGTTAAAAAGCTGGGCAACACTATCGAATATGTCCTCGTGTATGTTGATGATATCTTATACGTCAGTGACCAAAATCAAAAGTGCGAAGCGTTCGCCAGAGAGTTGGGAAAACACTTCACATTGAAGGTGCTAGGGAAGGTCGACAAATACCTGGGGGTGCAGATTACCAAGACAGACAAAGGGTTCAGACTGTCACAAAGGGAAAAGATAGTGGAGCTGTTACATAAATGTTACATGTTTGACGCCAAAACGTGTGAGACACCCATGGCGCCTGACTTCCTAAAAAATATGTATAATGAATCAGAACAGTTTAATGACAATACCTTGTACAGGTCCATAATAGGTTCCTTACTGTACATAGCGAACTGGACAAGGCCAGACATAGCACTAGCGGTCAATCTACTGTCGAGACATGTAGGCAAGCCCTCAAATTACCATTGGGAAGCCATAAAAAGGATACTTAGGTACCTCAAGTATAGTACCGAAGCTTGCCTGTGCCTTGAACCCGAACCATCCAGTAAGCCAGTTTTTTCATGCTATGCAGACGCAGATTGGGCTGGGGATGTAAAATGTAGAAGGAGCACATCCGGGTACATATTCTTTTTGAACAACAGCCCAGTACATTGGTACACTGGTAAGCAAAACCTAGTGGCCACATCAACCACAGAAGCCGAGTATATATGCCTATCTAAGGCCACAAATAACCTGGTATGGTTCGATGACTTGTTATCCAACATCTGGGCTGAACCCGAATACCCCATCTGTATTCATGAAGATAATAAGGCGGCTATTGAAATATCTAGAGCTGATGCCGTGGGTCAAAGGTCGAGGCATATCGATATAAAACACAAACACGTCAGGCAATTTTCCAACATGGGGTTCATTAAAGTATTACATTGCGATACAGAGGAGCAGACCGCAGACATCTTAACCAAACCTCTGTTAAACAAACAACACACTTACTTAACGTCAAAGCTAGGCGTCTTATTACCCAAGTCAACATCTCACCAACAATCCAATTGTGTTCTCACGGTCAGGCATCTAGAGGGGGATTTGTTGAATATAAATGCCTGCCCTTTGGGTTTAGAGTTGTAAGGGTTAACTACCCAGGGACCAGTTCACCACTGACCCCTCCTTACCTCAGCTCCGCCTCTGGGGTACTTAAGGGTCATCCACGCGGTCTGAGCTCACTCCAGCTGCATACCTGTAAGAGAGTAACAATGTATGAATAAAGGACTTTACTTATAAACGTGCTCATGTACATTTACTTATTGGGCTCGATCCAAAAGAACATCCTAACAGTATCTGTGCATCAGGCACTGGACCCAGCTGTTCCTCTTCTTCCTCATCAGCGACTTCCAGACCTGGGGGCTTTTGAGTCTCCATCTAAGGGCTGACGGATGGCCCAGGCTCTGCCTCTGCCTCTCTCTCTGACAGCTCCATCCCGCTTCCTCCTTGGAGCGCTCAGGTTGCCCCCTTGGAGTGCTCAGCCCTGACTCACACGCTGCCTTCTCATCTGATTCGGCTGCTGGAGGAGCTGGCGGCTGACAGGCCTCAACATGAATAAGCTGTAAGGCATATGTTACTCTTGCTCTTTTTCAGATGCAGAAAAATGCAGCAAATGTCCACCAGATCATCATCCAAACAACAACCGAGTTCACTGTATCCCCAAGGTTAAGACATTCCTATCCTATCAAGAAAACCTGGGGATCATCTTGACTTCCATTGCTTTGTTCCTCTCTTTAGTCACATGCTTTGTCTTGGGAGCCTTCATTAAATTGAGAGATTAAAAGAGCCTTGGATAGTACAGTGGTCTAAAGCCCTGTTATTAACATCAGCTGCCTGCAATTATTTCAGGTTCGAATCTCACCAAGGCTCAAGGTTGACTCAGCCTTCCATCCTTTCTAAGGTAGGTAAATTGAGGACCCAGTTTGTGGGGGCAATAAGCTGACTTTGTATAAATATACAAAAGTATGAAGGCTATTGCTTAGCGCATTGTAAGCTGCCCTGAGTCTCTGGAGAAGGGCGGCATATAAATCAAATTAAAAAAAAAAATTCCAAGAAACTCCCATAGTCAAAGCCAACAATCGGGATCTCTCTTATATCCTTCTTGTTTGCCTCCTGCTATCCTTCTTCACCTCCTTCTTGTTCATTGGTCAGCCAAGGAGAGTCACCTGCCTTCTTCGACAAATGGCCTTCAGCATCGTCTTCTCAGCTGCCATTTCTTCTGTCTTGGCCAAAACCATCACAGTGGTCTTGGCTTTCTGGGCTACAAAACCAGGGAATAATGTTCAGAGGTGGCTTGGAAAGAGTTTGGCCAACTCTATCATCCTTTCTTGCTCTGGTCTCCAAGTTGTCTTCTGCAGCATCTGGTTGGGTGCTTTCCCCCCTTTCCCTGAGTCTGACATGCATTCACAATCTAAAGTAATCATACTACAGTGCAATGAGGGCTCCGTCACCATGTTTTATGGGGCCCTTGGTTACATGGGCTTCCTGGCTGCCATCTGCTTCACAGTGGCATTCTTGGCCAGGAATCTGCCTGGTGCTTTCAATGAAACCAAGCTGATCACCTTCAGCATGCTGGTCTTCTGCAGTGTCTGGGTCTCCTTCCTGCCCACCTATCTGAGCACCAAAGGGAAATATATGGTGGCCACACAGGTCTTCTCCATCTTGGTCTCTAATGCGGGACTTTTGGGATGTATTTTTATCCCTAAGTGTTTCATTATTTTCCTAAGACCTGATCTGAATACAAAGGAACATGTGATGTCAAAATAACATAGAAAAGTGAGTTTTGGGTAGACAAATCTTGGATAATATTGGTTAATTAATCTGACAGCCCTTTGACATTCATTCATTCATTCATTCATTCATTCATTCATTCATTCATTCAATTTTTATAGCCTCCTGTCTCAATCAATGACTCTGAGTGATTTATAATTCAAATTCACATTAATAAACATGATTTCCCCTTTGTTTTGTTTACTCAGAGGTATAGAAAATATGTGAATTTTTTTAAAAAAATTTGATTTATATGCCGCCCTTCTCCGGAGACTCAGGGCGGCTTACAATGCGTTAAGCAATAGCCTTCATACTTTTGTATATTTATACAAAGTCAGCTTATTGCCCCCCCAAACCGGGTCCTCATTTAACCTACCTGAGAAAGGATGGAAGGCTGAGTCAACCTTGAGCCTGGTGAGATTCGAACTTACAGTAATTGCAGACAGCTGGTTTAAATCACTATGCTTTTAGTCTGCTGAGCTAAACCAGGCTCCTATTAGAATTAATCTGAGTATTTGTCATGGCCTCTAGGCCAGGTTGCAAGACATAGTTGCATTTGGTTCTATCTAGTGCTCTGCCTGCAAATTCATCAGACAGTGAATAATGGACAATGATGACCTTTCAGGGACCTTCCTGTTTAGCACAGGTTCCTCTTCAGCCAAATGGGTGTCCAGAAGGAGGAGAAGAACTCTCCAACTTGTAAGTTCTTGTCCTGTGCTCTTTGGAAGATTCAGTCTGTATCAAGCCAGAAAATTGTTCTGAGAAATCCATTTGGCCCATATATCCAAACATCTGAGCAAACTGAAATATTCACCTTCCAGTCCTCCTCAAACAACAATCACAACAAGGTTCCAGTGGCAGAGAGGGCCCAGCCCAAGGGTGAAATGCTCCCGGTTCGGACCGGATCGCCCGATCCGGTAACGATGGAGGCAGGTGGTTCGGAGAACCAGTAGCAAAAATCCCTGCCCCCACCCCATACCCAGCTGAGCTGCACAATCATCAGAGGCTTTTTTTTAACTTTTAAAAGCATTTTTTCTACAACCTCTTCAGTGGTTCAAACAATTGGTCCTCTAATTAGAGAGGATGGCAAGGAAGTAATAGACAATAGAGAGAAAGTAGAGCTGCTTAATTCATTTTTTACATCAGTCTTCATACATCCAATGCTTTTGCATTGTGTGTGAGTCAGTTGTGTAGCTTTTGTGTTATTTTTGTGTAAAGTGTGATAGTTTGTTTTTGATCACTCTGTGACTCTGTGAAGTTCTTGCTTGTTGCAGGGACCATTTTGTGTGAAGTCCAGTTGCTTTTACATTGTGTGTGAGTCAGTTGTGCAGCCACGGCCACCTGGTCACATGACCACCAAGCCATGCCCACCCGGTCATATGACCACCAAGCCACTCCCACAGAACTGGTAGGGACAATTTTTGAATTTCACCACTGGTTCCAGCCATCAACATTCACAGATCCTTGACTTGTTTGCCAATATAGCAATAGCACTTAGACTTGTATACCCCTTCACAGTACTTTACAGCCCTCTTTAAGCGGTTTACAGAGTCAACCTATTGCCCTCCAACAATCTGGGTCCTCATTTTACCAACCTCAGAAGGATGGAAGGCTGAGTCAACTTTGAGCTAGTGAGAATCGAACTGCCAAACTGCAGGCAGCCAGCAGCCAGCAGCCAGCAGTCAGCAGAAGTAGCCTGCAGTACTGCGCCCTAACCACTGTGCCACCATTGCTCATATAGCCAAAGTCTACCCACAAACAGAGACCAACTATATCCACATCAATGTGTGACTATTTACACATATGCTGACACTCTCTCTTGACACTGGTTTGCAAAAAAGATATTTTCTTAGAGAGGTTTGGAGCCAAGATCTCTTGTCTCCCTCAATGGCTCATCTCCAAAGAGCCATTTGGGGCCCCATCTATGACTCTTCTCTTGGGTACCATTGTCCAAATTATAGTGATTTAATTGTTGTCTTGGTGCTAATTCTCTAGAAACCTTTCAGAAGATTTGACACAAATATAGCCATAATATGTTTTCACTTTGATTTCAAACAGTACATAAATAGATCTGCAGAGAGAAATGAGGTGGGGAGGGGTTTAGGACAGATGGAGAAGGGCTTTTCCCCCCTCTCCAATCTGGTTCAGAAATGAAGTCTTGGCTGGATTTTGTGTGAAATAAAAGCTGTTTCTTCCACCTCGTCTTTTCCTCACTTTTTGTTCAATTCACATACAAGTTTGGAGGCTCTATTAGTAATACATCATGTTGCTTCTGCTTCTGCTTCTTTTATGGGCCCAGGGTGTTGGGGGGCTGCTCAAAAGCAAATGCCCCCTGACCCTGTTGATAGATAAGGTGGACCCAAAGAATTATTACAAGCCAGGAGAGCTTTCCATTGGTGGCATCATCTCTGCAACCAAGGGTCTTTTCCGAACGTTAAGTTTTGAAAAATCTCCTTCAGTTCAATTATCTGGGTGAGTTTATCTTCCTGCACTGCAAGTAGAGCTTTATTTCAGACTTATTTCAATAGTTCCAGCCAGGCATTGTACCATTTATAGTTGACTGTTAACTTTCAAAAACAATTAAACACTTTTAAAAAAAATATCTTTATTCGACCTTTTTTAGTTTTAAATATACATTTCCATTTTTACAACTTTCGATTATCAGCATCAAATTTCAAATATCATATTTCCCGTTTATGGACTATTATTCTATACATTTACATCTTTCAATACATAATATCTTGTACTATATTCTACATTTGTTCTCCTTTAGCTCTCATCAGCTAGCCATACCCTTATTCGGATACGAACTTGGGCTGTCTGCATATTAGGCAGTTGTATTAACCTCAGAGCCACAAGTTCTCCTCCCTTTATCAGCTTGAGCCAGGGGAGAGATTAAATGTTTTTCTATCGAAGCACCTGGTCTACCCCAATAGTGAATGCAACTGCTTGAGGGCTCCTGGATTGGAGCTGAAAGGTGAAAGGGAAGCAGTATGCTCCCTTCCATGTTGGGGTAGACCAGGTGCTTTGATAGAAACACACACACACACACACACACACACACACACACACACACTTATATATTCGTCTTTATTTATTTTACTTCTAGTTTCAAGCCTGTAATACCACATATTCCAACTCTCATAATACTCTGTTTCCTCTCTATCTTTTAACTCCGTAGTTAATTTATCCATTTTTGCATAATCAAGCATCTTTTTTATTATCATCGCATTTGATGGCATGTCTTCTTGTTTCAAATTTTGGGCAAATATAATTCTTGCTCCTATTGTACATTTTTCATTGACATTCTGGAAGCAGAGGTAGACTGTGGCTAGAGAGAAGAGGCTGTCTCCCCCCTTCTACCCATCTGTTGTTGTTAGTTGCGAAGTCATGTCTGACCCATCATGACCCCATGGACAACATTCCTCCAGGCCTTCCTGTCCTCTACCATCCTCTGGAGTCCACTGAACGCCTACTGGTTCAGTGACTCCATCCAGCCACCTCATTCTCTGTCGTCTGCTCTTCTTTTGCCCTCAATCTTTCCCAGCATTAGGCTCTTCTCCAGTGAGTCCTTCCTTCTCATTAGGTGGCCAAAGTATTTGAGTTTCATCTTCAGGATCTGGCCTTCTAAAGAGCAGTCGGGGTTGATCTCCTCTAGGATTGACCGGTTAGATCGCCTTGCAGTCCAAGGGACTCACAGGAGTCTTCTCCAGCACCAGAGTTCAAAGGCCTCAATTCTTTGGCACTTAGCCTTTCTTATGGTCCAACTTTCACAGCCATTTCTACCCATTACTTCCTCCATAAAGAGGATAATATGGACCCAAAAATGGAAGAATGGTTCAGTTAAGGGCTGAGATGCAACCTGCCATTTCAACCTAGACCCTCACAGTCTCCATGCACTGAGTGGGCATCTCTACAACATTACTGGTACAGCTGATGGTGGAGATACATAAGTAGGTGGCATCTGCAAACAGATGAGGTTGAATTTGTGGCACTTGGGTATATAGAATCCCCCCCCCTCCTTTTTTGGTTTTTACATTCATTCATAATAGGAGCCTGAGTGGCATAGGAGGCTAATGCCTTCTACAAGGCAGCATTTAACATACAGCTGCCTGCAATTACTGTAAGTTCGAATCTCACCAGGCTCAAGGTTGACTCAGCCTTCCATCCTTTCTAAGGTAGATTAAATGAGGACCCAGTTTGTGGGGGCAATAAGCTGACTTTGTATAAAATATACAAAAGTATGAAGGCTATTGCTTAACGCATTGTAAGCCGCCCTGAGTCTCTGGAGAAGGGCGGCATATAAATAAGAATTAAAAAAAAATAATATGAAAGAACCCCAGATCAGAATTTATTATTCCATTTCCTGGTTTGCGATTCTTCATTTAAACTGATGCCATTTATTCCAGTTTTGTAATAATTTAAACATATATTAAGGCTCTGGTCAAAGACTTTTCACAGTGGACATTAGAATTAAAATATGTGCAGGAATCAATGTTTTTCTGGCTTTGTTAAGACTTACCATTCCACATTATGTGAATCTGAAATTATGGATCAACTGCAAGGATATTGACAACCTCAGGAATGTCAATAATAATGATACAACATAGATTCCTTTAGTCTGAAATTGCACTGAGGGTTCTAAAACAATATATATATTGAATTAATTCAGAGTTTCATTAAAATGTGTCAAATAACTTAACCTTCCTAGAAGACATGAGCCAAGCCATCCAAATATGTCATCTAATGTTCAGAATCTGCTCAGATGTCACATACTTGATTAGTGCTTTGCTGTTCTGTTCTTTTGGTACATTTTATTAATGTACTTTATGTTTTTTAAAAAAATTATGTTTAATTTACATGTTTTCTATGTTGCTCTAACCCATTCAGAAGAATTCCTGAGCTAATGCAGATTAGAAATATTTTGCTAGAAAGAGATTAAATAAAATGTTATTTTGATTGAGTCCTGAATGTTTATTATATTCTCCTTTCAGGAAGGGTTCCACAAAATTTTGGATCCTGCTATCCTTCATTTTTGCTATCCAAGATATCAACCAGGATACCCATATCTTACCCAACATCACTCTGGGTTACAACACCAACGAAAATTATTACAGTGCAGGAAAGACTTCGGATGCTTTGCTGGACCTGCTTTCAGACGGGGAGGCCAATGTCCCCAACTACAGTTGTGGGAGACAGAGAAGTCCATTGGCTGTTCTTGAAGAGGCTGTAACTGGCTTCTCCATCCAGATATCATCCATGTTGGGCACCTATAAAATCCCACAGGTAAGTCTTGTTTTGGGAAGAACATTTTTAACCATGCAGCTTTCAGTCAGAGGTGCTCTCATGTAAATGGTGACCAGACTTGTTATGGAAATGAAAGGCCTTAAGGATGATGGTTCAGGTTATCTAAAGGGAGGGAGAGAGTAAAACAAACATATCTGCTGTCTCCATGGTTGAAGTCCAGATATGGAGACTTTATCCAAGGGGGAAAAAATCCCTCAAGGAGCAAATGGGGATGGTTTGAGATTCCTTTTTATTTTACTTTATGCTATTTTATTCTATTTTTGCTAATTCAACTATTGGTTGAATTAGATATTTGAACCATAACTACAGCACTATAAATTATTTGGGAAAAGTGGAAATGAAGAAATTTACAGCTCATTTACATCCAGCATCAAGTCCCTCAGTGGCAGAAACACAGAAATTTTATGCAATTGCTTCATGATGACATAAAACAGGAATTAAAAGAAATGAAAGAAATGATGGGGAAGAATGAGGAGAGAATTCAGAAAGTAGAAGAAAAAGCAGAAATGACAGAAAAAAAGTTGAGGAATTAGAAGAAAAATTGGTTTTAACAGACAAATCACAAGAAAGAACAATTATCCTGTTTGAAATGGAATGTTCTGAATTCTACTTAAGATATCAAAACATAGAAGAAGAAAAAGGAGAAAATCTGCCAAAGGTAGATGAGGAAGGTAGGATTTTGATGGTGGAAATAAGAAATGCATTGCTATCGATATGGGAGAAGGTTAGAGATAAATATTATGTGAAAATACCAATATGGTTATCAACAATGGAAGCTTTAATACACCCAAATGTCTTTAACTTTGGAAATATTGTCAGATATAAGGATTTATTAACGGATAAGGGGGAATTGAAAGAGAAACGAGAACTGGAAGAACAGAGGATTGAGACAGATTGGTATATGTATATGCAGATAAGAACAAGATATGAAAAAGATGCTAAATTATATGGTTTTTATTTGGAAAAGACTGAGTTGGATAGGATATTCACAGGAACAGAGAAAAATTTAATAATTTTTTTAAAATAATTTTTTGCTGTACATTGAATTGGAGGAAGAGCAAGTAAAAGAAACAATGATAGGTTGGGGAAGAAACTTTGGATATTCAATTGATCTTGAAAAATGGCAACAACTATGGGAAAGGAATTATAAATTAACAATTTTCAATTAAACAATTTTCCACTGCATATAAGGAGAATCAATATAAAATATTTTATAGATGGCATATGCCACTGGAGAAGTTGGAGAAGTTAGTAAAGATGTTTAAAGATAAATCAGCTAAATGTTGGAAATGTCACCAATTACCAGGATCTTACTACCATATGTGGTGGACATGCCCTGAAGCAAAAAATTATTGGAATAAAATCAAAACTTGGTTGGAAGAAATGATACAGCAACATATTGAACTTAAACCAGAGTTGTGCCTATTGGGTATCCTTCCTGAAAAAATTAGTAAGGAACATATTATACATGTAATTTTTCTGATTATACATGTAATAATTCTGTACAGCTAGAATTGTTTATGCTCAAAATTGGAAAGCAGAGAAAATACCTTTGGAAGAAGAAGTAATAAAAAAAATTCTAGACTGTGCAGAAATGAATAGATTAACTTTGATGATTAAAGATAGGGAAGAGTCAGAATATTTTAAGATATGAAATAACTTTTATGGTTGGTTGGAAAAGAGATATAAATGATTAATTTTATAATTTTGTATAAAAACTCGACGATTAGAATATTGTTTTAGCAATGAACTGTTATAAGGGTTTGGGTGAAGATCAAGATAGAAGAAACCTATGGAAGAAGAAGAATTTTGGAAGATAACGCCGAGGTGTCACAGGGAAGGGATGACTGATGTATTAAATGTTTGTTTGTCTTAAAAAAAAGACAAAACAGACAGTCTCAGATAACGTACCACCTTTCCTTTCTTTTCAGATTAGTTACAATTTTGTTTCTCAGATTCTGATGGATAAAACTGCCTTTCCTTTCTTCTACCCAATGGTCCCTGCAGAAGGATTCCAGTATTCAGGGATGGTCAAACTGCTTCTCCATTTCAAGTGGACATTGGTAGGTCTGATGGCTCCAGACACTGACCAGGGACACAAATTCATGAACACATTGACTTTAATCCTGATAAGGAATGGCATTTGTCCAGTCATATCACAAAACTTTCCATCAGGTCGCCAAAAACTCTCCATAGATTATCATGCATATCACAAATGGAGTCAAGTGAATGTTTTTCTCTATGGTGCAGAAATTGATTCAATCAGCATAGGAATATACATTTTGTATCAGTTACACAAAATAAATATGAAATCTCCTGGAGGGACAGTCCTCGTGACAACAGTACTCTGGGATGTAAGCACTTATTTGAAAAATGAGGTAGTTCAGTATGAAAACATTCATAGCATTTTCTCCTTTGTTTTGAAGACAAATCGAATGATGAAATATGGTGGGTATCGGCAGTTTCTTTCTTTTATGAAACACTTTGCGGGGAAATCTTTTATGTGCTCCTACAGCAAGCATGCCTTTTCTGTGAAAGTCTGGAGACGGTGCAGAGAGAGAGAAGAACTGGAAGTTCTGCCCCGACAGACAGTTGATCCAATCCTGTGTCTAGACAACTATTTTACTTACAGCACCATCTGGGCTGTGGCACGGGCCTTACATGCAGCCTATTTGTCCAGATGCAGGAGGACAAAGATGGAAGATGCTAAGAGCTTGGAAGCGCCAAGGCTGAAGGCTTGGCAGGTATTTTTCTCTTACATGCAAAGAATCTGTTTTATAATTTTAAGAACTGGGCAGCTACACAAACACATTTATTCTGAATACAAGAAATAAATTGAATTCCAAATTTCCATTCCTCTCCCTTTTACACACCGTTTGCACTTTCTCCTTCCTTGGCAATATCTTCTTTTAAATTGGTTTTCATAGAGGATAGTACAAGGTCTTCACTGTATAGCCATATTTTCCCTCCTTCAATCAAAATGTCATTCTCAAATGGTCCAGGCCTGGACCATTTGAGAGAGTCAAGCAAACAAACACAGGAAACTAAGCAACTCAATAATCCAAGTTTTACTCCCCATCCATAGGCCACAGGCCCCCACATTTGCAATGTTCATCATATGCTCTAGCCCAGTGGTGAAATGTAAAAATTAGTTACTACCGGTTCTGTGGGCATGGCTTGGGGGGGGGTAATGTGACTGAGTGGGCATGGCCAACTTTTTTTTTTAACTTGTAAAACCATTTTTAAATGTTCGGCCGAAGAGATTGTAAAAAAATGCTTTTAAAAGCCTCTGATGATCCCAGCTGAGCTGCGCAATCATCAGAGGGTTTTTTTTTTACTTTTAAAAGCATTTTTTCAGCCAAAGAGGTTGTAGAAAAAATGCTTGTAATTTTTTTTAAAAAAAAGCCTCTGATGATTACGCGGCTCAGCTGGGCATGGGGTGGGGGGGGGGGAGGCAGGATTTTTGCTACTGGTTCTCCAAACCACCCACCTCCATTGCTACCGGATCAGGCGATCCAGTCCGAACCAGGAGCATTTCACCCTGCTCTAGCCTCCAGTCCCCTAATCCACTCTGCTGATTTTCTCTGTACTTTTTCTAGAGTTTCAACACCTTTTTAGTGACCAAAACTGGACACAGTATTCCAAATGTGGTCTTACCAGTGCAGTATAAAGCAGTATTAGCACTTCATCTGATCTTGATATTATCCCTCTGTTGATGCGGCCTAGGACAGCATAGGCTATTTTGGCACCTCCAGCATGCTGCAGCACATTATTGGATTATACTTTAGCTGTGGTCCACCTAGATCTCTTCCACAGTTACTGCTGTTGAGAAAGATACCTCCTATTCTATGCTTATGCATTTGGTTTTACCTGCCTAAGTACTGGACCGTAATTTTCTCACCACTGAAGAAAAATGAATAACCACAATATCTGCTACTGAATATCCACAGCATATCTGTAACCCACTAGTTTAGTCACTTTGTCAAAGAATAAGGCAATAAGGTTTGCGTAGCCTGATCTGTTTTAAATAAAAACGAAAACACCTCATGCTGACTTCTAGTAATCACTTTCTTCATTTCTAGTTGCTTACAAGTACACACCAACAAAATTTTAAATAGTCACAGAATCTTAAAACTCTGTGGCAATGTCCCTCTCTGTTTCTGTTCTGACCTAGGTTCCCTTAAAAAGCAGGAAGCAGAGTGTTGGTCCTGGCAAAACCTCTTTTATTTACATGACTGTGAATTCCTTTCATTCACAGTCAGCAAGGCCTGTCCAAACAGTTTTTCAAAGGAATATTTATCAATACAGCAGGAGTGGGTTCTAATTTTTTTTACTACTGGGCGTGGCTTATTTTGTGGGCATGGCTTTATGATCATGTGACAGTAGGCGTGGCTTGATGGTCATGTGACTGGGTAGGCGTGGCCAACTCAATGTCTCTCACATCAAGGGGTGCCTCGCCTGGCCCCTCCCCTCCCAGCCATTCCTTGTCACACCCAGCCTCAACGTATCTATAGTTCTGTAAAAATGTTGTTCACCTTTTTTCAGCTTTATTATCTACATACTATAGATGCACTTTCATGGACCACTGAAAGGAGGAAATGGCTCACATGCTTTGCCCAAGAGTGTGATAGGCAACAGGCTTTTAAGGGGCTGCCAGAAAGAAGGGGGGGGGCAATGTATTTTTCAAAGCCCCAAAAGGCAAAACAAGAAGCAATGGATGGAAACTGAACAAAGAGAAAAGCAACCTAAAACTAAGGAGAAACTTCCTGACAGTGTGAACCAATATAGGTGCAGAAATATTTCAGTCATAATTTCACATATAAAATAGCCATTTGTGTGTAATACAACCTGCTTATTGTTCAAAACAGTCATTAGTATTATGGCTGATGTTTGACAGCAAGCCTAAAAATCAAAGATTACAAGAGTGCTTCTTTCTCTGTATGTATACAAAACATCACATAACAGGAATGGCATATTAAGATGGACTTATGAAGTGGTGGCTTTCAAATTTTTTTACTACTGGTTCTGTGAGTGTGGCTTGGTGGGCGTGGTTTGGCGGGTATGACAGGGAAAGGTTACTTCAAAATCCCCATTCCCTCCCCACCCCACTAACCTGCTCTGGGAAGGAATCAAACTCCCCCCTCTTCATTTCCCCAAATAAAATATTACTCATAGGAAAAGGCTCCCAGAAAAGCAAGGAAAAATCAAGGTGCTAACAAGGAACCTGCCTGATACTCATTCCACATTCCTGTCAGCTGCATAAAGGAAACTTCATAAGAAGAAAACAGCTGCTGATGCTTAGAAATAATAGAAAGTGGAAGCCGGAAGTTCAGCTCCATTTACAAGCAGGCAGAAAACTCATTCAAGACAGGATATTTCACAATGGAAATCACCCAAACCTTTTTAGAAACACAAAGGCCATGATGCACAAACCCCAAAACTTCAAAAACATAGAACCATATAAAAATCCCTCCACTTATCCAGTTTGTTGTTCAGCTGACCCAGAAATGAACTGCTGGATGTCACTTCGCTTCTGCAAGTAAAAACCTCCTTCCAGCAGCTGCTTCTTGGCTTGTCAATTTAAAGTGATGGCATCTTCCCCCCACCCCTTCTTCTTCTTTGCCAAGTGATCTCCTGGCTGAAAAACGAGCCCTGATTTTTTCCTTCTAGCCAATCAGTTGGGAGGCTTCTTGGCTCCTCAATTTAAAGCGACGGTATCTTGTTCCCCCCCTCTTTTTTGTCAAGTGAGCCCTGATTTTTTCCTTCTAGCCGATCAGCTGGGAGACTTGGAGGCAGTGAATAGATTGGGGGGCGGGGCCAGGCAGAGGTGGTATTTACCGGTTCTCTGAACTACTCAAAATATCCACTACCGGTTTGCAAGAACCGGGGAGAACCGGTAGCAACCCACCACTGCAATACAGACCTTATCTCGTTTGGAAGGCTGCCAGGTAACTAACTTCCAAATGCAGTACAAGGCAAAACTTGGCACAGAGTCTCTCAGAGTCACGGAACAAACAAATTGTTTCCTGTGAAAGCCCACTCCCCGTTCGCTCCTCTTTTGTTTCCTATCGGATGGGGCCAATCACCTCCAAGGTGTGGGTTCACTCCCAAGTTGACCTTGATTTATTAGTTGTTCTTCTCTTCTGGCAACTCTGTGCATGCACACACTGGGAACAGGCTCCAGCTGTTCCTCTGCCTCACTGCTGTCTAGCTCCCTCTCTGCTTCAGATGCAGATCCCTCGTCCGAGCTTTCCCCAGCCCCCAGGACTGGTCCATGTTCCTCCCCAACCTCCTCACTGTCTGACTATCCTCACTGACTGACTGTGCCGGAGGGCCACAACAGTTTCACAGTTTGTCATGTCATGTCATGTCTGTCCGTCTGTCTGTTTGTCTGTCTGTCTCTGTCTCTTTCTCTCTCTCACACACACAAAATTACTAAGGATTACAATTCATATTTGTATTCATAACAACTTTATAGGTGTTAACCTATAAAGCCCTACATGGTTTAGGCCCGGGGTATCTGCAGGATCATCTCCTGCCTTCCTCCCACCATCTGGCGCACTCACACAGAGCGGGCCTCCTCAGGGTGCCGTCAGCCAGACAATGTCGGCTGGCGACCCCCAGTGGGAGGGCGTTCTCTGTGGGAGCGCCGACCCTCTGGAATGAGCTGCCCACCGGCCTCAGGACAGCCCCGGACCTCCTCTCCTTCCGCTGAGAATTGAAGACGTGGTTTTTTCGCCATATGGGCTGAATCCGTAGGGGGACGTCAAATATTTTAATAATTTTAATTTTGATTTTAAATTAATTTTAAATTGATTTTAAGTGTTTATGTAATTTTCTCTTGTTTTTGTAATCTGCCCTGAATCCTACGGGAGAAAGGCGGCATATAAATTACATAAATAAATAAATAAATAAATAAATAAATAAATAAATAAATAATATGTTGATAGATTAGCTTCTGAAAATCTTGGGAAATGATTTCAAATGTTTTTCTCTCATCGCACAAACAAAGCGGTCTTGCCACAGACATCTGCAAACCCTGCCTGAACAGTCACTTTTTTTCTTCCATTCCAGCTTCATCCCTTCCTTGGAAACTCCATGTTTTATAATAGATCCATAGCTGGAGTCACTTTGGATGAGAAGGGAGACCTGACAACAGACCTGGACATTGTCAACTGGCTGTTTCACAACAAGACAGCTCAGAGAATGATGTTTGGAAGCCTAGAGAAACAGGGTTCCCTGGATTCCAAGTTTATGTTGTATCCAAAGGGTATGGCAGAGATGGATAAGCTGAAGAAGGTGGGGAAATGCCTTTATTTCTGTCTTTTTTATAATCTCTTTCCAACAGGATTTATTTCTTGGGCTGGTGGGTTTTGAATGTTGTCTACATTTTCCAAGAACCAAATCCTTTCATTAGAAATGAAGCTATCTATGAGAAATATGTCCTTAAATGTTTAAGGAAGCTATTCACTAATCTTGTCTGAAGGGAGGTATATTTGAACCAGGACAGGTTTGAGTTCATTCTTCTAAAGGAAAAAAAAATCTATTAAAATTTACCTTGAGCATGTCAGCCTTTCAAGGCAGCCATAAAGAGGAGGAGATGAGGCTTGAACTTTTACCTACTTATTCTTTTTGTAGATAGGGTCGCTTGGAGAGGGGATGGGAGGGGGGAATTCCTGGGGTTGGAGGCAGGAGCTGAGAAGATTGAGCTGGAAGACGGCCAATAAGAAGTTGAGGTTTGGGGGAACGGAAGGGGAAGGTTTTGGGGTCAGAGGGTTAGTATTGGCTACGACGAAGTTGGGACCAGATCTGTCGTTCTCAATAAATGAAATATTTCAGCAAAGACTAATTGCTTGGGAGTGAAATTTATTTGAGATGACATCGGAACCTGACAGAGCAATTTAATCCGTAAATTAAGAAGCAATCTAAAAATGAAAGTGTACGAAATATTAGACTATAAACTATAAAAGGGAAGCAACAAACAACCAAGCAAATTGTTGAGCACTTTATATAGGCTTCAAATTTAGCAAAGTTAAACCTTGAATTGGAGATCACCAAGCTCTTTCTCCTTTGCCCCTTTGTGGGAAATAAATCATAACTCAATTTTTGGGATGGTCTTCCTCCCTCTGTCCAGCCCCTGCCTTCTTCCAGGTGTGTGGAAAGCTGCCATTCTGGATTCATGAAGGTGGCTCAGGAAGGGAGCCCGATCTGCTGTTATGACTGTCATCCCTGTGCAGAAGGAACCATCTCCACCATGGAAGGTGGGTGAACAAGAGGAAAGGGGCAAACTTTCCTTTCTAGACAGATGGCATATCCCAACATTTACCATGAAGTTATTTTGATAGGCTTTTTGGGCATTCATATTTTTCTAATATCTCATAGAATTCATAGGGTTGTTTTCCCTAGTGAGTGATAAGAAGTAACTTGGAGGATTAACTAGGACAGAGGTCTGCAACCTTAAACACTCAAAGAGCCACTTAAACCCGTTTCTCTCTCTCATTTGTTTCTCTCTTTCCCTCCATCATTTTCTCATTTCTTTCTCTCTTTTTCTCCCCTTTTCTCTCTCTCATCTCTTTCTCGCGTACGCACATGCACAAGCGGGATGAGCCATGGTGGTGCAGTGGTTAGAGTGCACTACTGCAGGCTACTTCTGCTGACTGCTGGCTGCCTGCAATTTGGCAATTCAAATCTCACCAGCCTCAAGGTTGACTCAGCCTTCCATCCTTCTGAGGTGGGTAAAATGAGGGCCCAGATCATTGGGGGCAATAGGCTGACTCTGTAAACCTCTTAGAGAGGGCTGTAAAGCACTGTGAAGTGGTATATAAATCTAAGTGCTATTGCTATACCCTCCTGGGCCGGGATCACGGTGGCAGTGGGGATGGCCACTCCTCCTCCCACTGCCACCACTATGCAGTGAGGTGAGTAACTGGCTGTGCTGCACAATGCAGGAGAGCCACGCTGCACAGGAGAGCTGGAGCACTCCCTTCTCTGCACCCAGCAGCGGCAGCTGCTCCTTCCCATTCCCCTCCTTCCTGAGCTGACACGAAGGGGACCATGGCTGGCTCTGAGCTGCCAGTGAAGGATGCAGAATTGCAAAAAGCAACTGGTTGTGGGCAGTGTGGAGAAAACACTAGGGGTGCTTCAGCTGCACAACTCTGCGGAGACGTTTACACCTTCTCAGGATGGAGAGCAGGTCGTGTGACTGGGTCAGCAGGGAGCTACAGGAGAGGGGTCAAAGAGTCGTATGAGGCTCTGGGGCTGCGGGTTGCTGACACCTGAACTAGGAGAAGAACATTAAAAGATACTGGAAGAATTACTTTCCTTGGTCTATATCAAAAAGAGCATTTTCCAGTTTTTCCTGAAATAAGCTGTGTTAGGTGCTCTTCATCTGCAAGTCAATCTATTCTAAGCAATGTTTCCACTTGAATTGACATTTTTCAATGTGATAGAAATTTCCTCCTTCCCTCCCTCCCCTACCTGGTGACCTTGTTGTCTTTCAGGGTTCAAACCTACACAGTTGCTAGCTGTGAATAGCAATGTCATCAGGGCACACTAGATAAATCAAAGCTAAATTGAAACAGAATCTCATGGAAAGAAAGCCTTGGGAATTTCAGTCAAATTCCATCTTGAAGTTCATGGACGTAAGACAGGTTTTTCAATCCATTCCCAAGGTCAGAGTTTTACAGTCTCTTCAATTCACAGGAACAACACATCATATGAGGAGATCAGATAGCTGCTTCCAATGGAGAAACGTGAAGCAAAACTGCCTTTTAAATTTGGTTATACTTATCTGCCTTCAGTTAAGATAGTCACTATCTTGCTTGATATGGAACCGTGTCAAGCATCTTTACTTTGATCTCCACTCTACTCATCCAATTATGAGCTTCGGTGGCGCAGTGGTTAGAGTGCAGTACTGCAGTTTATTTCCGCTGCCTGCTGGCTGCCTGCAGTTTGGCAGTTTGAATTGCACCAGGCTCAAGGTTGACAAAGCCTTCCATCCTTTCAAGCAAGTGGTATATAAGTCTAAGTGCTATTGCTATTATAGGATTTGACAGCCATACCTCATCATCTGATTGTTCTAACTATTCTGATGGTCCCTGTGTGATCAGCCTCAGGTTGTTCCTGGCTTGGTGTCTGCTGAGGCTGACTTTCCACAAATTTACCTTGTTCCAAATCAGAACCAGAGACCTGGGATATCCCTTTCTTTTGGAGCTGTTCAACTGTCTGCATGATGTAGCAGTGAAGTTTGGTTATATCTGAATTCTACAATAAAACAATGAACCTCCCCAATAGTTAATCCCAAGCTTTTAGTAAAATTGCATCTACAGCAATAAATCTTAAAAAAAAATCAGGAACACCTTTTATATACATAGGGGAATAGTGTCTAGTTTTATAAAAAAAATATTCTCTTTGGGTAGAATTAGACTAGTAAATGAGGTTACAAGTCCACTCCTTTGTTCATTCAAGAAAGCCAAATTAAACTTCGCTAACAGCTAACAGCCCAGACATCACTTGAACAGGGGATTTTAGCATTTTCAAATGTGTAAGATTGGAGGTAATTATTAATCTTGCTTTTTCAGATGCAGAAAAATGCAGCAAATGTCCAGCAGATCAACATCCAAACAATGATCGAGATCACTGTATTCCCAAGATTAAGATTTTCCTTTCTTATCAAGAAAAATTGGGGATCATCTTGACTGCCATTGCCTTGTTCCTCTCGTTAGTCGCAAGCTTTGTCTTGGGAGCCTTCATTAAATTCCAAGAAACTCCCATAGTCAAAGCCAACAATCGGGACCTCTCTTATATCCTTCTTGTTTGTCTCCTGCTTTCCTTCTTCACTCCTTTCTTGTTTATTGATAGGCCAAGGAAAGTCACCTGTCTTCTTCGACAAACAGCCTTCAGCATCATCTTCTCAGCTGCCATTTCTTCTGTCTTGGCCAAAACCATCACAGTGGTGCTGGCCTTCTGGGCCACAAAACCAGGGAATAATGTTCAGAGATGGCTTGGAAAGAGTTTGGCTAATTCCATCATTCTTTCTTGCTGTGGCTTCCAAATTGTTCTCTGCAGCATCTGGTTGGGTGTTTTCCCCCCTTTCCCTGAGTCTGATATGCACTCACAATCTGCTGAAATCATTCTACAGTGCAATGAAGGCTCTGTTGCCATGTTCTATGGTGCCCTTGGCTACATGGGCTTGCTGGCCACCATCTGCTTCACAGTGGCTTTCCTGGCCAGGAATCTTCCTGGGTCTTTCAATGAAGCCAAACTGATCACCTTCAGCATGCTGGTCTTCTGCAGTGTTTGGGTGTCCTTTCTGCCCACCTACCTGAGCACCAAAGGGAAGTACATGGTGGCTGTGCAGGTCTTCTCCATCTTGGCCTCCAATGCAGGACTCCTGGGCTGTATCTTCATCCCCAAGTGTTTTATTATTTTCCTAAGACCACATCTGAATACTAAAGAACATGTGATGTCAAAATAAAATAGAAAAATGAGTTTGGAGTAGACGTTCCTAATTATCAATTAATAATTCTGACAGTCCTTTGGCACATTGACCTACAACCAGCCTACGAACCCCTCAGAATCCAAATCAACTGCACAGCCAACCAGAGACAGCACCGACCCTCAACCAACCCACACAAGCCCCCACAACCAGCACTTCACCTCCCAATGACCCTCACCTGATGTGACCTCCCCATCACAAGACCCATCACAAGACTCCCACTGATGACATCCACCTGACCCACCATAAGACCCATTACGAGACCCCCCTCACTTGACACATCCACACCTGTCATGTCACAAGAACCATCACAAGACCCTCCCTTGGCACACCCACACCTGACCAATCACAAGAGCTATTGACCACACAAAGCCCTTATCAACAGAAAACCACCAACCCTAAACTCTGCTGAAGATGTTACCTAACCTGGTAACAAAACATCCAGAAACCAACCCAAATGCTGGGAGGATGAACCTTCACCCTCAGTCCTTTGACATTTAATGTTTCCTTTCCCCTTCCCCCCCCCAAATCCCCCAGCAAGTTGATTTATTTTCCAAGGCATGGTAGAAAACGTTGATCACTTTTCAATACTTATTTATTTGTTCAATTTTTACAGCCCACCTTTTCAATCAATTATTCAGGGCAGCTTACTATTCAGATTCATAATAAGAAAGGGTAAAGTACATGAATTAGTGTGGGTGTCAGCTACCCAAGTTTCATTCATCCTAGTGCTGACATGAAGGAAAAAAAAAGAGAAAAGGAGAGAGAAGAAGCAGGTTGACCTTTCACACAGTTACAACCCGGCAGATAACATCACCTAGGAGATGGGTTGGGAGGGGGACATTCCTGTGAGGTGACGTAGTAAGAGTGACTTGGGAGATGGCCAATGAGACGCTGGGTAATGAGGGATGGAAAGGGAATGGTTTGGGGGTTAGCAGGTCAGTACTGGCACTGATGGAGTCGGGACCAGACATGTTCATTCTTAAATAAATGAAAGATTTCATCAAAGACTATTTGTTTGGAAAATGTGATTTATTTAAGATACCGTCAGGACCTGACAGTGGGTGCTTGTCATGGCCTCCAGGCCAGTTTGCAATACCTGGATGGATTGGGTTCCACCTAGTGCTCTTCCTGTAGATAAGGGGTGTCAAACTCAAAGCCCAGAGGCCGGATGCGGCCCATAGAATGCTTAGATCTGGTCCATGGGGCCACCTTGGAAACAGTGAAGGACTGGCCCCTGGTACCTCTGCCAGTGAAAACGGGGGGGGGGGGACTGTGTGTAGCCCTCCTAAATTCCGTTTTCGCTGGCAGAGGGTTACAGGAGGCTGTTGCAGCCAAAAACAGAGCTCAGGAGCCCGTTTTCACTGGCAGGGCCCTCAGGCCTCTACAGATACGCCCCCCCCCCACAAGTGAAGTTGAGCTGGTCATGCTCACCTTGGCCCCCAAAGGTCAACCACAACTCTGATATGGCCCTCAATGAAATTGAGTTTGACACCCCTGCTGTAGATTCAGCAAGTGAATAGTGGGCACTGATGCCCCTTCAAGATCCTCCTTGGTCAGCACCAAATCTTCTTTTGCCAGATGGGTTTTGCCAGAAGGAGGGGAAAACCAACTAGCTTGAGAGTCCTGCATCCCATCAAAGTGCCCCATGAGCATGGCCCAAGATTCTGGGCCAGGATTCTATCCATTTGCAACTGAATCACGTTCTGATTTCACCATGGCAACACAGGGGTGGAAATTCCTTGCAACTCTGTGTTATAATATTTGCTTATTATTAGGGATTTTACCAGAAATGTATAATAGAGAACTGAGATATTTAATTGTGAATGTTTTAACAGCAGCTAGAATTGTATGTGCTAAAAATTGGAAAAAAGAGAAAATACCTACTGAAGATGAAACCATTAAGAAAATTATGCACTGTGCTGAAATGAGTAAATTGACACTTGAAATTAGAGAACAGGAAGACAAACAATATTATTTGATATGGGATTTTTTTTTATCAATGGCTAGAAAATAAGGTATGGAAATGAAGTACGAAATATGAAATTAATGTAATGATAAAATATAAGAAGTATTTTTTTTTCTCATGGGAGTTAAATTTTTGTTAAATAATTGTTAAAATGAGAATAATAATATCAAGGGGTATATAATATTGTCAAATAAGAGAAATTAAATAATTTGTAAATTGTGGACATGGGATTAAGCACAAAAGATTTTTAACCGATCGACACACTTTCTGTGATTGTAAGGGATGATGGTTGTTTTATGTTTTGTTATGTTTAAAAATAAAAAATTCTTTGGAAAAAAATAATAATATTTGGTTTAAAATAAAGAAGAGATCTAATGCATGACTCCCTTCATGAGTCTGGCCTGAGATTCCCTCCATGGTTTCCAAGGAGACCTCAACCTCCTAATCAGATCTGTTATAGAGATCGATGATCCCCAGCACAAACCAGCTCCAGCAATGTGAGAAAAAGATACCATTGGCAGCCTGGCAGCTGTTACACCAGTAGGATCCTCAGCTTGTTTTTATAGCCCAGACTAACATGTTGCTACACCCTACCTCACCCCACCCCCGGATTTCAGGATATGTGATGGGAGGTGGGAAAGTCATAGGAAATGTGGCAAAGAGGTAATGCCCAGGGAACAGCCAGATAAGAGGCAGCATGGCTTGGAGCTATGGTGGGCTGAGCAAGAAGTTCAAAAGGAACCCTCTCTAGGTTCTTGGGCTGTAAAGGGAATGGCAGGAGATTTGTATTATCAGACTTGCAAGGTTCTATTTATTGTCATAAAAATATTCCAGTAAAGGAAACAGGAAACAGCAATACAATAAGCGATTCTTACTTTAAGATTCAGAGGTTTATTTCATGAGCAATTGGGAACATGAGCAGCTATAATAACGCAACAACCCTTTTCAGTGAGGTCCACTGACATAGCTGAATCCAGCAAGGAGTAGTTATGGCAAGTAGCCCTGAACTCATCCCAAGACATTTTTAAAATACTTTTCTGCACGCATTTCACAACTTACTTCCTTGTACTTTCTTACTGACAGTCTCCACATATACCTGTGTACATCTCAAACCTCTATCTGTTAGCTACTTTCAGTTCCCTATATCTCACAGTTTCAATGTTCTGATTCCAAATATATTTCAAAATTCTGTACTTTGCAAAATCACATTTCACAGCAGCAGCTCAGCAGGATTACAAATAGTTCTTTTTTTAAAAAACACTTTTAATTTTTTTTCCAGACACACAAACATAAAATACATAATTTCTGAATTGAGTATTGACCGAGTCAAAATTCATACAGCTTATTTTCTCCATATTTACTATATGTACTCCAATTTTTGCAAATATTCTACTTTCCCCCTTTTATCTATTTTAATAAAATATATAATCAATATTACCATCCGCCCTCATCTCCTTATCTTCACCTATCACAATTTTTAATCTATTGAAACCCTTTACTTTAAGCACAGTCATTCAAACATTTAATTTTTCACAATTATTTCTTTAGTGTCAATTTTTCCCAAAGATGGACCAAATTTTATCCTATCTTGCTACTTTATCCATTATTTGACCCTTTTTAAGTATATATAAATGATTAATGATAAAGAGGATTACAAATAGTTCTGATACACTTTGAAATCTTTCTATCTAAAACTTTAGTTCATGTAGCATTTTAGGGCCTGCTATCCTTCTGAGAATTATGGACTTTGGTAGTCCAATAGGCTATTTATCTGTTTCTCACATTATGTAGCTTTACAAGAAGTCAGATTAATTCGTCTGGTTGCTTCCCCTCCCCCCCCCATCTCATCTGTCTGGTAAGGCTGACGGGAGTAGAGTCATTTTCTGTTTGTTTATTTTAAAACCCGCTGGAGGCCCAAACTCACTTAATCTCCTCATCAAATATTCTATGTTGTCTTTTGGGCCTTGCAGAAATATAACCAAATCATCAGCAAATGCCTTCAATTTATATACTTCCTTCTTTAATATTTATACCTGTTGTTTTCTCCTCTTGCCTTATATCTCTATTGAAAACTTCCAGCACCAAAATGAACAACAAAGGAGACAAAGGACATCCTTGTCTCGTTCCCTTTTGAATCTTGCATGGATTGATTAAGTAGCCATTAATAACAATTTTTGCTTGTTGGGACGTATAGACAGCTTTGACCCCTTGAATAAAACTCCCACCAAAGTCCATTTTTTTCCAGGACTTTAAACATAAAAACCCAATTTAAGTTGTCAAAGGCCTTCTCTGCATCTAAAAATATTAAGGATGCCTGTTTTTCATTATGATATTCAATAATATTCAGGACTGTCCTTACGTTTTCCCTTAACTGTCTTTTTGGTGGAAAGGAGTAGTAGTAGAGTCAATAGAGAAGGGGGCTCTCAAGATTAAAGCCAACTGTACCAAGTTTTTAAACAAGGTAACCAGGTTTATGCCCAACCAAGTGGCCTTAGTCATCTCCCCTTAGAGTGGGTTAAACAAACTGCACAGTTGCCAACTATCTCCTGTGCCTCTGTATGAATTCCTTTGCCTTCCCACTTTTGGAATCTCTGAACTAGTGTTTCTGCTCCTTTGTGTCTTTGCTTATGAAGCATTTTGCTTTATTGTCATCCTCAGATTTATTTCACTTACAACCAGGGCTGGGATTCTACCCAGGGGTGGGTTCTAATTTTTTTTACTACCGGTTCTGTGGGCGTGGCTTCTTTTGTGGGCGTGGCTTGATGGTCATGTGACAATTCTTTAGGATTTAGCAGAGGTACTGGTCTACCAGGCTTTTAACTGCTTGCAGAGCTGTAACGGTCTACTCATTTGTTTTTGGAGGCACTGGTCTACCTATTTAGTTTTGGAGGCACCGGTCTACCCATTTATTTTTGCAGGCACGGGTCTGCTCATTTGTTTTCTTTTAACACTGATCAGCTGTAGGGCAGCCCTTTGAAGCCCCGCAGCAAGAGTTTAAACAGTTTTTTTCCCTCTAGCTGATCAGCTGGGACTCAGGAGGCAGCAATAGATTGGGGGTGGGGCCAAAAAAAGGTAAGAATAATGCAGGGAGGGCGGGAGGGCAGGGGGTGAGGGGGCAGAACCGGTTTGGTGATGTCATATAGTCACCACTACTGGTTCAGTGGAACCGGGCTGAACCGGGAGGAATCCACCACTGATTCTAGTGGTTCTGACCGGTTTGGGTGAACCAGTATCTCCGACAATCAGTTTGAAGCAAACCGGTTCACTCTGATGATCAGGTGGGCCCGCCTGCCCCTGTGCTTTACTGACCTATATCTTCTCAGCTGATTTGCACGGCAGAGCGGATTACCGTGCCTCAGTTGTGTTACTCCCCAGCAATAACGCGGAAGGTAAGTTTTTGTAAAACTGTGCACTCGCGTGTAGTGTGTGTCAGGCGCAAGTGCGCAGCACGCGATCACCAAACCAGGTGTTAAACCAGCAGGATCGCACCACTGCTTACAACTTCCAAACTTCTTCATCATTTTCTTGGAGCGTTTTACATTGGTCAGTGATGAAATGTTTATGATGGCTGCATATCCTGCCTGGCGTTCTCCCATCTGTGATGAAACTAGTTTCCACACACTAACATTCAAAGTTAGTTTCATCTTTGTGGGGCACATGACATGGATTTTGCAACTTATTAACTAACATAGTTACTTTGTATTTGACTTATTTTCTGTCTTTTAAAATGATGTTCAGGCTCAATACGGACGGAAATGTAGGAAAACTTTTATCCTACGGTTGTATGGATTGATTAGATAGCTTCTAACATTCCTAAACTGAAAAGATGAGTTACAGAAGGATGTCTGGAGACTATTTCCTGATAACAAAAAGTTTCTTAGTGTCAACTAGCATCTGGTTATCTAACTTCATCAAGCTTTGTAGTTGATTTACAGTGCAAGGAGGAGTAACTTGACCAACCAACTTTCCTCTTTCATTTTTCTTTATTGTGTTAACTATAAAAAGGAATGTAAGATGGATCTCGAGTTTCTTCCTTTTCATAGGGAGATCCCACTTTATCAGAGTACCCTAATAAACTGCTTTGAAATGATCTTCTGACTTGGTTGCTTCTTGGGAAGTTAAACCGAGGCAGAACCTACGGCCAGATTTGGCTATCATCTTTTACACACACATACCCCATGGCTTTGTTGTTGCCGTTGTAAAAACAAAAAGTGTTTATGCTGTAAAATGGGAGGCAGGAAGAATTCAGCTGGATTTTCAGGAAAAGCTTTGGAAATGGTTATACTTGGATTCTGCAGACGTTGCATGTCATAAGATATAAAAGTACACAGTGCCCTACAAGATTTATTTTCACCAGGTCTCTCTCTCAGCTGCTGTTAGAAGAAGGATAAGGAGGGGGCTTCACGAGCCTCTGTTTTAATTGCCAAAAGGCTTCAATAACTTTCTTTGGGTTTGAAAAGTTTAAACTTAGGCAATCCAAGCCTTTACTTTCAGCTTGCCCCAAGAAATAATGAACTTTGTGCATGACTGGATGTCATCACCGGACTGTTGTGGTTCACCAGCAGCCTGCGGAGCTGGCAGCAAAGTCAGACAGTGGTGAGGCTGAGGAAGAACATGGGCCAGTCCTGGAGGCTGGGGAAGGCCCAGATGAGGGCTCTGTGTCAGAGGCAGAGATGGGGCCAGGGCCATTGGGGAGTGATGCACGGACTTCGGAGCCTCCAGAGGCTGACAGTAGAGAGGCAGAGGAACAGGAGGAGCCTGTTCCTAGTGCAGGTATGAGAAGAGCTGCCAGAAGGCAGGAGCAGCTAAAGCAGAGAGGATGACTCAGGAGTAGGGCCAAGAGATGATTGGCCCCTCCCATAAGGCTTAAAAGACCAGCAACAGCTCTTGGCCTCTTTGCCGGAAAACAACCGTTGAGAGATTTGCTTCGTGTTTGGATGTATTTCTTTCTTGTCAGTGTCTTCTGTTCCTGAACTGTTGCCAAGAAAAGCCTTTGGCAGTTTGCCTAATCATCCCAAGGTCAGGGATAAACTGAAGAATGGTGTTTTGAGGACTTTGCTTTTATTTAATTTGGAATACGCTGAGAATGAGTTAATTCTCAGATGTTTTAATAAAATCTGGGGTTTTGGGGGAACTGTTTTGCATTTAATATTAACTACGTGGGCCTGGGTCACAACGCAAACCACAAAAAATTGCAAAATATTAAATCACCACTCCCTCTAAGGTCTACAGCATGTGTGTGTGTGTGTGTGTAAAACTATACACATTCTGATCAGGGGTAGTATTCACTTATTTTCGCTACTGATTCGCAAATGTGAGAGTGCCTGCGTATGCGCACAGCCTTCCATGCATGCACAGAGCCTCAAAAATGTGTATAAATGGGGCGGGATTATGTCCAGGTGGGTGGGCAGGGCCTTCGGTCACCACTACCGGTTCGCCTGAACCGGCTAGAACCGGCTGAATACCACCTCTGATCCTGATGCTTTTTTTGCCACTGATTTGAACATAGAGATTTTCTTAGAGAAGTTTGCAGCCAGGTTCTCTTGTCTCACTCAGTGGCTCATCTCCAAAGTTTGGAATCCACTTGTGACTTCTCTCCTTCTTCGTATTTTCCAAATTATAGTGATTTTAGTGGTTGTCTTGGTGTTAATTCTCTAGAGATTATTCCGCAACCTTTCAGAAGCATTGACAACAAACAGAGCGATGATATGTTCTCACCAAAATTTCACACAAGAGCTTTGTGGGCTGAAGCCATGCCACTGACTTGGGTGCATACATGGGCCTAGAGAGAGAAAGAATTGGGGGAGGTTTTAAGGAGTTTTTCCTGTCCTCTCCACTTCAGAAATGAAGCCATGGCTGAATTTTGTCTGAAATAAGAAAGGTTACTTCCACCTCTTCTCACACTTTCTTCAAAGCAGAATCAGGATTGGAGGCTTCATCAGGAGCACACTATGTTGATGCTTCTGCTGCTTCTGTCGGTCCAAGGAGTCCATGGAATGCTGAAATGCCCCCTGACTCTGCAGAGGGATGAAATGGACCCAAAGAATCATTACCGGCCAGGAGATCTTTCCATTGGTGGAATCATCTCTGCACCTAAGTCTTTTTTTCAAATATTAAGTTTTAAAAAATCCCCTTCAACCGAAATATTGCAGTAAGCCAGTCTTCCATACTTCATTAGAACTAGAATGTTTCTAGCTTATTCAATTGTTCCAGCCAAGCATTGTGAAAATTCACCTTTGGAGATCTATTTTAGATCCTTCAACTGCTGTGATGGACTGTCTGCTAAAATAAAGCCAGGTCATGGCATACACTTTGAAAGTAAATCAAAAAGCCTGTAATTGAGGAGCCTGTCTGGCAAGAACAAAGAATGCTTATCCACAGGAAATATGCATGTGTAAAGCCTGTAGCAATTCTGCGTAGTTAGAAAGCTGATAAAAGTAACAAGGAGTTGGGCAACTTGCAGACCTCAGTTAAAAGTTAGGAATAGAGATGGCCTGCAGCAAATAAAATGTGCATTAGATAACTCCCGAGGCATTCATTAGCCAAGGTTTAGGAATAGGGACACCTAGAGACCAATCAAACAAATTGTAAAATGTCTATTAGATGATATTTCTTGTTATCCCACCTTCTTTGTCCCACCTTCTCCTTTAGTGAAAATGTATAAAGCTTTCTTAATCCTTTGTTCTTGGCTCTCTTGGCATTTTGTCCAGGAGCCCTTTTCCTTGGGGTACCCCAATAAAAAGCAATCAAAACCTGCACTTCGTGTCTGACGTCTTCATTGGCCTCGGCACCAGGCTTGGACCCGAATTGGGGACAACAGCTGAGCCTTCTTTGAAATTCTTAAATATTATTATCAAAGAGTTCTTCTGGTTTTTTCCTGCACTTTGAAGAAGAAACAATCATTTCTGTTGATATCCACGGATCAGAGCTCTACAGTGCTTAGAGAGGAGAGACTGGTTTCTCTCTTCTATCTATTCCTTCTCCCATCAGGACGATAAGCATGGAGTCAAAAATGCAAGAATGCTATATTGTTTTCTACGCAGAAAATCTAATAGCCATCCCCTTGTGTTTTGGGTTCTTATGTTCATTGATAATATGAAAGAATCCTATATCGGAATTTATTATTTCATTGAGTTTCCATCTCTGTGATTAGTTACAATTTTGAACTCATACCAAATACTCCTAACCCAGTGGTGGGATTCCAAATATTTTCCTACCAGTTCTATGAGAGTGTGCTTTGTGTGCTCACATGCACTTTGCATAGGTGTGTGCCTAACATGTGCTTTGTACGCACGCACGCACACAGCACTCAAAGACCACCCTCAGTGTCACTGCTGGTGAGCTGAGCTGTTTTTAGCTCAGCTGAGGTGCGGCAATCCTCTTTGCCGCGTGAATCAACTGAGCTAAAAAACAAAGGAATATAGGACAGGGAACGGTGTGGTCAGGAGGGCGGGGTCAGCCAGAGGTTGTATTTGCCAGTTCTCTGAACTAGCCAAAATTTTCACTACCGGTTCACTCAAATCGGTCCTAACCAGCTTCCGAATACCACGTCTATCCTAACCCTATAATGATTTAAACGTGAATTAAGCTTCTTGTCAAGGACAAAGAGGGTATCAAAATAAAAATATGGAGGAAGTGATTACTTTTTTTAAAGAGCCACAGCTCCTCATTCTCTCTGTGTTGTATATGAGTGGACACTTAATGAATCTATGTGTAATGTGAAAAAGTAGGTCAAATAACTCTAATATTAAATACTGGAGAGCATAACTATAAAAAGAGAGCATATTTAAAGTAAGTCTTGAAATCTTAGACTAACTGCAAGGATACTGACATCCTCGAGAATAAACCAAAACTAATGACAAATTGATTTCTCCAGACCAAAGTCGCACTGAATATCTTAAAATGAAATATAAATGATAGATGAAAAAAAATGTATCCAAATATGTCATGAAGTGCTCAAACCAGCTTAGCTGCCACACACTTGAAATATAATAAGATATATTTTATTTATGTATGTTGGCAGTTTTTGTATTATTTTTAACTGACTTTTTTTTTTACAATGTTGTAATCCATTCAGAATAATTCCTGAGCTAAAAGAGATTAGAATTATCTTGGTAAAAAGAGATTAAATAAGATGTCATTTTTGTTGATTGCTGTATTTGTAATACATTCTCCTTGCAGGATGGGTTTCACAAAATTTTGGAACCTACTATCCTTCCTTTTTGCTATCCAAGAGATCAACCAGGATTCCCGTCTCTTACCCAACATCACCCTGGGTTACACTGTCTATAAAAATTATTACAGTGCAGAAAAGACTTCGGATGCTTTGCTGGACCTGCTTTCAGAGGGGGAGGCCAGTGTTCCCAACTACAGTTGTGGGAGACAGAGAAACACGGTGGCTGTTCTTGAAGGGGCTGAAACCGGCTTCTCCATCCAGATATCATCCATGTTGGGCACCTACAAAATCCCACAGGTGAGTCTTTGTTGAGAATAGGATCTTTAATCATGAAGTTTCAACGAAAGGCCCTTCCTTGTTTATGAAGGCCAGAGTTTTAGTATGGAAACAATAATTTATTAGCTATTATTAGTTAGACTTCTATACCGCTCCATAGTGCTTTACAGCCCTCTCTAAGCGATTTACAAAGTTAGCCTATAGCATATTGAATAATAGCATATTGCATTAGCATTAGCATATTGCCCCCAACAATCTGGGTCCTCATTTTACCCACTTCGGAAGGATGGAAGGCTGAATTAACCTTGAGCCGGTGAGATTTGATCTGCTGATCTGCTGAACTAGCAGTCAGCTGAAATAGCTGCAGTACTGCACTCTAACCACTGTGCCACCTCGGCTCATTAATAAGCCTTAAGGATGATGGTTCAGGTTTTCCTAATGAAGAAGCACAAAAGTATCACCTCTCAATATGATCACAGTCCATATTTGGGGACCTTCTCCTCTCTTGAGATAAAAAATATTTATTTATTTATTTATTTATTTGTCAAACATGTAAGATAACAGATATAAGTATAAACATGATTATGAATACATGAAATGGATATGAATAAATGGGGACATTAGGACAGGGACGGAAGACACTTCGGTGCGCTTATGCACGCCCCTTACAGACCTCTTAGGAATAGGGTGAGATCAACAGTAGACAGTCTAAGGTTAAAGTTTTGGGGGTTTGGGGAAGTAACCACAGAGTCAGATAGTGCATTCCAGGCATTAACCACTCTGTTGCTGAAGTCATAGTTTCTGCAATTGAGTTTGGAGTTGTTTACCTTAAGTTTGTATCTATTCTGTGCTCTTGTATTATTGCGGTTGAAACCAAAGTAGTCATTGAAAGGTAGGACATTTTAGCAGATAATTTGATGTACTACACTTAGGTCAGATCGAAGGTGGCATAGTTCTAAGTTTTCTAAACCTAAAATTTCAGGACTGGTGGCATAAGGTATTCTGTTGTGAGCAGAGGAGTGGAGGACTCTTCTCATGAAATATCTCTGGACTCGCTCAATTGTATTAATGTCCGATATACAGTGCGGGTTCTAGGCAGATGAGCTGTATTTGAGAATTGGTCTAGCAAAGGTTTTGTATGCCCTAGTTTGCAATACAATATTACCAGAGAAGAAGCTTTGCAAGATTAGGTTAACAACTCTTAATGCCTTCTGGCAATGTTGAGATAAAAAAAATTCTCTTCTCAAGGAGCAAATGAGTGGAGAACAATGCATGAAGGAATGGGTGAATAGAGACATTTAATGAACTCAACCTTCAATTGGACAGAGTGGGTTCAAGATAAAAGTACCATTTCCCCTTCCTTTTCAGATTAATTACAATTTTGTTTCCCAAATTCTGATTGATAAAACTGGCTTTCCTTTCTTCTACCCAATGCTCCCTGCTGAAGGATTCCAGTATTCAGGGATGGTCAAGCTTCTCCTCCATTTCAAGTGGACTTTGGTTGGTCTGCTTGCTCCGGACACTGACCAGGGGCAGAAATTCATGACTTCGTTGACTCCCATGCTGATTAGGAATAGCATTTGTCCAGTTATATCACAGACGTTTTTAACAACTACGTATGATATTGTCATAAATTTGGACCCCTATCGCAATTGGAGGCAAGTCAATGTCTTTCTTTATGCTGCAGAGTTGGATTCCATCAGTGCCGGAACAGCAATTCTAAATTGGATACATCATAGAATGAATGAACCGGTTGCAGGAAAAATCCTGATGACGACATTGCTTTGGGACTTAGCCGTGTATTTCTCAAACGAGGAAATTTCCAGTAAATGCATCCACAGTCTGGTGTCCTTTCTTTTTAAGACAAATCGAATGACAAAGTATGGTGGGTATGTGACATCTTCCATGAAATACTTTGCGGAGAAATCCTTTGTTTGCTCCTACAACAAGGATGCCTTTTCTGTGAAAGTTTGGAAACGTTGCAGGGAGAGAGAAGAACTGCAGGCTGTGTCCCAGGAGGAGATAGATCGGGTTCTGTGTCTAGACAATTATTTCGTTTACAACACCATTTGGGCTTTGGCCTGGGCCTTACATGCAGCTTATTTGTCCAGATCCAAGAGAATAAAGATGGACAACAGTAATAGCTTGGAAACTCCAAGGCTGAGGGCTTGGCAGGTATTTCTTTTCTGTTACACATGCGTGTCTCCTGCAGCCAAGAATCCATTTTGTAATTGCAACAACTGGTCAGATATTTTTTTAAAAGCCTATCTGATGATCAGGCAACTCAGCTGGGATCGTCAGAGAAACTTTTAAAACATTTTTTTCTGCAACTTCTTCAGCGGAAGAGGTAGTTAAAAAAATGCTTTGAAAAGGCTCTGATGATCCCAGCTGTGTTGCCTGATCGGCAGCGGCTTTTCAAAGTATTTTTTTAACCACCTCTTCGGCGGAAGAGGTTGCAGAAAAAAATGCTTTGAAAAGCCTCTGATGATCCCAGCTGAGCCGCACAATCATCAGAGGCTTTTTTTTAAACCTTTAAAAGCATTTTTTCGGCGGAAGAAGTTGTAGAAAAAATGCTTTTAAAAGTAAAATAAAAAAGCTTCTGATGATTGTGCGGCTCAGCTGAGCATGGTGGAGGGGGTGGGGGTGGGGCGCAGGGATTTTTGCTACCGGTTCTCCGAACCACCCGCCACCATTGCTACTGAACCGGGATTGATTGTTTCCTCAAAAAAGTTGAAAATTAATTTGAAGCCTTCATTTCTTTATCACAACATAAACAAAGGAGTGTTGTCGTGAAAGCTTGGATAGCTTGTCTAAACATTTGCACTTTCTCTTCCATTCAAGCTTCATCCCTTCCTTGGAAACTCTGAGTTTTATAATAAATCCATAGATGGAGTGTATCTGGATGAGAAGGGAGAACTGACAGCAGACCTGGATATGATCAACTGGCTATTTCACAACAGAGTAATTAGCAGAGTGATGTTTGGCAGCCTAGGAAAACAGGGATCCCTGGATTTCAAATTTATGGCCAATCCAAAGAGTCTGAAAGAGATGGACAAGTTAAACAAGGTGGGGAAATATTTCGATCTTTCTGAATCTCTTACCAAGAGGATTGCTTTCTTGGGACAAAGAGTGGTTTTGAATGTCATCTCCATCCTCCAAGAGAGACAACAAATTCTTTGTTTAAATATCAACCTGTCTGTGAGAAATAAATCTCATAGATATGATAGCAGTGTTCCAATCTTTAAGGGGCTTCAGAGGAGAGCAACCAGAATGATTAGGGGACTGGAGACTAAAACATACGATGAACGGTTGCAGGAACTGGGCATGGCTAGTCTAGTGAAGAGAAGGACCAGGGGAGACATGATAGCACTCTTCCAATATTTGAGGGGCTGCCACAGAGAGGAGGGGGTCAAGCTATTTTCCAAAGCACCCGAAGGCCAGACAAGGAACAATGGATGGAAACAGATCAAGGAGAGATTCAACCTAGAAATGAGGAGAATTTTTCTGACAGTGAGAACAATCAACCAATGGAACAGAAGTTGCCTCCAGAAGTTGTGGGATCTTCATCACTGGAAGCTTTCAAGAAGAGACTGGACTGCCATTTGTCAGAAATGGTGTAGGGTCTTCTCCTTGGGTAGGGATTTGACTAGATGACCTACAAGGTCCCTTCCAACTCTGTTAATCTGTAAACTCCGTAAATCCTCAACTATTTAACAAAATTATTCACTATTCTTCCTGAAAGGTGGCACATTTGAGCCAGGTTAGGTTTGAGTACTTTGGACCAATGGGGAAAATGTGCATAAAAGTTTACCTTAGAGATTGAACAGGTAAATTTAGAACCAGGAATAGAAGTGTATAAATTTAAAAAGAAAGAAAGAAGAAAAGGGAAGAAAAGTGCATTCTAATAAACTGTTGAACTCTTTTATCAAAGTTTGTTGCAGAAATCAATCCAGAAAGCACACACAGGTAACTGATGCAGCAGGATTCATTAACTTCTCTTTATGTACATAATAACACATGAATAATTGTACAATACCCACAGCAGATTCTTCCAACATGGTAGCAGTTACAAGCGAAACACAAGCAGAGGAGAGACCAGCAGAGATGAGTTTTCAGTTCCAGCAGCACACTCAGAAGTTAAGCCGTGCCCAGACTCCAAACTGTTTCAGCTCCCATTGGCTGATCTATTGCTATGCCTATTCATTGGCTGACCTTGTTACCATGCCTCTATTCCAGTTCATGAATATTCTGACATCTTTTTATATGTTTTCAAATTTAGCAAAGCTAAGCTTTGAACTGAAGATCACAAAGCTCTTTCTCTTTTGCCCCTTTCTGGAAATTAAATCATAAATCATTTTCTGGATGGTCTTCCTCTCTCTACTCAGCCTTTGCCTACTTCCAGATGTGTGGAAAGCTGCCATCCCGGATTCATGAAGGTGCCCCAGCAAGGGAAGCCCATCTGCTGTTATGACTGTGTTCCCTGTGCAGAAGGAACCATCTCCATCATGGAAGGTGGGTGGCATAAGAGGAAAGGGACTAACCCTCTGGGAAGACAACATATTCCAACATTTTCTATTGGTGCATTTTGATAGGGTTTTAGCAATTCATATCTTTCTAATATCTATATTTTTTTCATAGTGAATAATAAGAAATTACCCTTGAGATTAAACTGGGAGTACAAATTAAAGACACTGGAGCAATGATGGCTTAACATTACCAGGAAAATGCCCTTCCTTATCCTTCATCTTACCTAAGAGTGTGGGGAGGAGGTGTGTGATAAAAGAGAAATCATGAGCTAGGTCTCAACCTTCTCACCTGAGTGAGCTGATGGCCAATTAAATGGCCTCCCTAAACCAGGGAGACTTGAAGAAATCTTGATCTCACCCCCAGCTCATTTTGAATGTCATCTCCATCTTACTTTTCTTGGGGAATTTCAAAAGGAGCTTTTTTCAAATTCTACTGAAATAAGCTGTGCTAAGTTGTGAATGCTCCAACACTGGAAGTTTTTAAGAAGATGTTGGATAACCATTTGTCTGAAATGGTGTAGGATTTCCTGCCTAAGCAGGGGATTGGACTAGAAGACCTCCAAGGTTGCTTCCAACTCTGTTATTCTATTCTATTCTAAGTGGTTCTTCACCAGAACATCATTCCATTCCCAGCAATGTTTCCCCATAATTTGATTTATTTCAGTGTGGTAGAAGTCACCTCCCTCTCTCCATTCCCTGGAAGGTGCCCTGCATTGCCCTATGTTTTTCAGAATTCAAAGTCATGCAGTTGCTATATAGGAATAACAATTTTGTGAAATGTCAAACAAGGAAAGGAAGGTAAATCCAAACAGATCCTCTTGAAAAGAAAGCTTACTTGGGGAGTGTCACTTTCAAAGGAATGAGGAGAAGGAAGGAAAGAATATAAGCAGGGGTGAAATTCGGCAGGTTCTAACAGGTTCTGGAGAACCAGTAGTGGAAATTTTGAGTAGTTTGGAGAACCAGCAAATACCACCTCTGGCTGGCCCCAGACTTGGGTGGGAATGGAGTTTTTGCAATATCCTTCCCCCAGGAGTGGGGAGGGAATGGAGATTTTGCAGTATCCTTCCCCTGCCATGCCCATCAAGCCATGCCCACCAAGTCACACCCACAGAACCGGTAGTAAAAAAAAAAATTGAATTCCACCATTGAATATAAGAAATATTCTTGATTGGCCAAGTGTGTTTGGACACACAAGGAATTTGTCTCCAGTGCATACACTTCTTAGTGCACATACAAAGAACAAAGTGATAAGTAATAGATAATAAATCATAGGATACAGTCATAAATCGTCAGGTACAAACAAATGATAAATTTCAAGATACCGATAGGAGGAGGTAGTAGGAAAGATGAAAAACTAAGAAGGATAATAGCAACGCAGCCATATTACATGGCTGGATATCATTAGGCATAAGACAATACTTGGGAATTAGGTGTCTACCAGAGTAATTGCATGGAGAAAAAACTGTCTTTGTGTCTAGTTGTCTTGGCATGCAATGCCCCATAGCGGCATCTGCTACAGGTTATTCAATATGAATATTAAGGGTAGTCAATATGCAGTCTGAACAGTGGTGGGTTCCTCCCGGTTCGGCCCGGTTCTCCCTAGCCGGTAGTGGTGATGATATGATGTCACCAAACCGGTTCTGTCCCCCTGCCCCCCCCGCATTATTTTTACCTTTTATTTGGCCCCACCTCCAATCTATTGCTACCTCCTGAGTCCCAGCTGATGGCTAGAGGGATAAAAACTGTTTAAACTCTTGCTGCCGGGTTTCAAAGGGCCACCCTACAGCTGATCAGTGTTAAAAGAAAACAAATGAGTAGACCAGTGCCTGCAAAAATACATGAGTAGATCAGTTCCTGCAAAAATACATGAGTAGATCAGTGCCTGCAAAAATAAATGGGTAGATCGGTACAGCTCTGCAAGCAGTTAAAAGCCTGGTAGACCAGTACCTCTGCTAAATCCTAAATAAATGTCACATGACCATCAAGTGGGTCAATTGTCATCATGACCCACAAAATAAGCCACGCCCACAGAACCGGTAGTAACAAATTTTAGAACCCACCCCTGAGTCTGAAGTCCAGTTTTTTCAGCCAATTCCCAAGGGAAGAGTTTCAGGACCTTTCTACTCAAACAAGAGTCTCATGAACAACACCAGAGCAGGAGATCAGTCAGCTGTTTCCAACACAGAAACATGAATCAAGGCTGTATCTTAAATGATGCTACAGCCTTTTTAAAGCAAGGAATATGTTCTCCACTCATCTTACCCAGTTAAGGGGCTTGACAGGCATACAACATCATCTGACAGCTCCAGCTGCTCTGATGGTGCCTTTGTTTTTTTTTGTTTCTTTGTTTATTAGTTTGTCAAACATGTACAAGATAGCAGGTATGAATACGAACATGGAACAAAGGAAATGTATACAAATAAATGGGGACAGTAGGACAGGGATGGTAGGCACGTTGGTGTGCTTATGCACGCCCCCTTTACGGACCTCTTAGGAATGGGGTGAGGTCCACGGTAGACAGTTTAAGGTTGAAGCTGTGAGGGTTTGAGGATGTAACAATGGAGTTGGGTAGAGCATTCCAGGTGTTGACCATTCTGTTGCTGAAGTCGTATTTTCTGCAATCGAGTTTGGAGCAGTTTACCTTGAGTTTGTATCTATTGTTTGCCCGTGTATTATTGAGGTTGAAGCTGAAGAAGTCATTGACAGGTAAGATGTTGTAGCAGACAATTTTGTGTACTGCAGGCAGCACAGTTCCAGATTGTCCAAACCCAAAATTTCAAGCCTGGTGGCATAAGGGATTCTATCATCCCTGCTTGCTATTCCTTGAGGCTGATGTTCCATGGTTCAATTTCTTTAGAATCACAGTCAGAGTCAGATGCCTGGGCCATAACAAACCCTTTCTTTCTGAGCTACCCAACTACATGCCAGGTGTAGCGGTGAACTTCAATTATCCTTTTTTGGTTCCCCAACAAAATGAGGAAGATTGATTCATCTATATTCTTCTTTGATTCCTTAGTCCAGGGGTGTCAAACTTGTGGCCCATGGGCAAGATGCATCATGCGCTGACCACGCTCACTGCCAGTTTAGTGAAGGGGGGAAAAGTTGTGATACATCACGTGACAACAATGTGGCACTGTGAGTTTGACACCTCTGCCTTAGTCCATTAATACAGAGGTGAAAAGCTGAAGTCTTATTCTGAACAGGTTCAGTAGTGGAATGGTAAAATGTTCCATCTTTTATACTAGCTTGTTCAGGGGTGGGCTTCAGATCTTTTAGCAATGGGTTCACTGCCCTGTTGCTGGGTGGGCATGGGCATGGTGGGTGTGGCCTAGTCAGCCACCTGCTGACATCACAGTGGTGGGGGAAAAGTTTTTCACCCTCCCCAGGCTTTGGAGGCTTTTCTCGAGCCTCCGGAAGGGCGAAAACTGTTTCCCCCGGGGACTGAGGCCCTCTGGAGGCTGGAAACAGGCCCATTTCTGGACTTCCGGAACTTCCAGGAGGCCTGTTTTTTTCCCTCCCCAGGCTCTGGAAGCTTTCCTCGAGCCTCTGGTGTCAGCACCCCAAGTTTCATTCGTCCCAGTGCTGACATGAAAAAAAAAAAAGAAAAGGAGAGAGAAGAAGCAGTTCGACCTTTCACACAGTTACTACTCAGCAGGAAATATCACCTAGGAGATGGGTTGGAAGGGGGACATTCCTGTGAGGTGAAGTAGTGAGAGGGACTTGGAAGATGGCCAATGAGAATGAGCATTGAGGGACGGAAAGGGAAGGGTTTGGGGGTTAGCAGGTCAGTACTGGCACCGATGGAGTCGGGACCAGACATATTTGTCCTTAATAAATGAAAGATTTCATCAAAGACTATTTGTTTGGAAAATGTGATTTATTTAAGACAATGTTGGAACTTGACATCTGGGAGGGCAAAAACAGCTTCCCCCGGGCTCCGGAGGCCCTCCAGAAGCCAGAAACAGGCCCGATTCCAGACTTCTGGAACCACCAGTAGGGCCTTTTTTGCCCTCCCAGACCCTCTTTGTAGCCCCTGCACTTACCTGGAATGATGAACAGGCCAGGTGGAGACTCCTGGGAAGGGTGGGATGGGGTGGTCATGGCCACTCGGGGGTGGCATTTGGGGGTTCCCTGAATCCTGGCGATCCTTGGCTAGAGGATTGCCCGAACCCTGCAGAACCCCCAGGAGTCCACCCATGAGCTTGTTCTCTTCTGGATGGAGTGAGTGGAGGAAGCATATAGGGTTCCTGCAGGAAAGCAATTGCCAGTTATTGTCCAGGCCTGAGAGAAAAGGGCAAAAAAGCAAGGGATTCCACCAGTGAGAATAACCTCATCCAAGTAGAAATGCTGACTCTTCAGGACTAAACCTTCAAATGTGTTTTTAAAAAGTGATTTGAACAACGTGTCTATGCACGGGTGACACATGGCTGTTTTCTTTATAGAAGTAGGTGCCCTTTCAGAAGCATGAGACTTGGAAGGGACTATTGAGGCAACAAGTCCAATCATTAGCTCATTTCAGGAAGCCAAAATAAATTTCCTGAACACCTGGAACAACACATGAACAGGTCATTGTAACATTATAGAAAGCAACAATCTTTATGACAGATGTTACAGTACTTTTGCTCTTTTTCAGATACAGAAGAGTGCAGCAAATGTCCAGCAGATCAACATCCAAACGACAACCGAGATTGCTGTATCCCCAAGATTAAAACTTTCCTGTCCTATCAAGAACAATTAGGGGTCATCCTGATTTCTATTGCCTTGTGCCTTTCTTTAATCACATGCTTTGTCTTGGGAACCTTCATTAAATTCCAAGAAACTCCCATAGTGAAAGCCAACAATCGGGAACTCTCTTATATCCTTCTTGTTTGTCTCCTGCTTTCCTTCTTCACCCCCTTTTTGTTCATTGGCCAGCCAAGGAGAGTCACCTGCCTTCTACGTCAAACAGCCTTCAGCATCATCTTCTCAGCTGCCATTTCATCTGTCTTGGCCAAGACAATCACAGTGGTGCTGGCCTTCTGGGCCACAAAACCAGGGAATAATGTTCAGAGATGGCTGGGAAAAAGTTTGGCCAACTCCATCATCCTTTCTTGCTGTGGCTTCCAAGTTGTACTTTGCAGCATCTGGTTGGGTACTTTCCCCCCATTCCCTGAGTCTGACATGGACTCACAGATTGGAGAAATCATTCTACAGTGCAATGAAGGTTCTGTTGCTATGTTCTATGGTGTTCTGGGTTACATGGGCTTTCTGGCCACCATCTGCTTCACAGTAGCTTTCCTGGCTAGAAATCTGCCTGGGGCCTTCAATGAAGCCAAGCTGATCACTTTCAGCATGCTGATCTTCTGCAGTGTCTGGGTGTCCTTTGTGCCCACCTACCTGAGTACCAAAGGGAAGTACATGGTGGCTGTGCAGGTCTTCTCCATCTTGGCTTCCAATGCAGGTCTTCTGGGCTGCATCTTCCTGCCCAAGTGTTTCATTATTTTCCTAAGACCAAGTATGAATACAAAAGAAAATGTGATGTCAAAATAAAATTAAAAAAGCATTTTCATCAGGTGTGTCCCCAAATATCAGTCAACAATTCTGACAAGCTTCTTTGACTCACACCAGAAAACCACGAGGAATTCATTCCCCCCCCCCCCAAATGATGGGGACTATCACAAGAGAAAAGGATTTCTCTCTTTTTTTTTGCAGTAGAATTTATAGTAAAAGTACACGAATCAGTATGAATGCTTGTTATGGTCTCAAACCAGGTTGTGAGACACATATGGTCCCACCTAGACCTTGGCTTGCAGATTCAGAAGGAAGTGAATCAAACACTGATGCTTTTTTTCCAGGAACCTCCTAGGCCAGTTCCAATTCCTCTTTTATTAACATGGGTGCCAATAAAGTGGGAAGTGCCCCACAATGTGGGTGTCCTGTGCCCCATCAAAGTGTCTGAAGAGTAAGTGGCAAGATTAGGTTGCAGTGAGTCTCTTCTTGCAACTGAATCATACTATGCTCTCACTATAGCAACTTTGTGGTGAAAATCACTTCCATCATCAGATTATGACATTTGCTCTTAGAGAAAGTGGTCCAATATATGTATGAGTGCTTCCATTGATGGGACTCATATTCCCTGAAAGATACTCCTGGTTGCCGAAGAAGCCATGAACTCCTGGTCAATATGGGTGCTGTTATGAAGGTTGAAGTTCACCAGCAGAAATCAGCTCCAGCAAGTTGAGAAAGGATACCACTAGACAGCCAGACAGCTGTTACACTAGTTGAATACTTAGTTTGTGTCTACAGCCAAAACCGTGTTTATATACCACCTGAATCTCAGGAAAATTAATGGCATGTGGGAAAATCCTTTGGAGATGGGGCAAAGAGATGCTGCCTAGGGAATGTTCAGATAAGAGGCAGCATGGCCCACAGTTACATAGTGGACAGAGCAAGAGGTTCGAAAGGGATGCTCTGTATGTTCTTGGACTGTAAAGGTGACAGCAGAAGATTTGTATCTTCAAACTCAGCAGACACCATCGTACTAATGACTGGTTGGATGGCATTCACGCTCCAGTCTGCCTCTTACTACAGAGTCCATTGTCTGGATGAAATAGACAAACCAGGGGACTGTGAGTTCTAGTCCCATTTTAGGAATGAAAGCTGCCTGGGTTACTTTGGGCCAGTTACTTTGTCCCAGCCCAACTCAACTCACAGGATTGTTATTATGGGGAAACTAGGAGAATTAGGTATGTTTGCCACCTTGAGTTATTCATAATTAAGGTGATATATACAGTCATTTGAAAAAGAAAGTACACCCTCTTTGAGTTGTTTGGTTTTACATATGAGGACATAGTAAAAACCATCTGGTCTTTAGCAGTTCTTAAAAGCAGATAAATAAAATCTCAGGTGAACAACAACATATAACATATTATACCATGTCATCATTTTTACTATGTCCTGATATGTAAAACCATAGCACTCAAAGAGAGTATACTTTCTTTTTCACTTGACTACAAATAAATAAAAATAAAATATATACATTAACTTTATTCCCCCCACTTTCTATTCTGGTAGTGTAGAGACTAGGACAGGGGTCAGCAACCTGCGGCTCTGGAGCCGCATGTGGCTCTTTCACCCTTCTGCTGCGGCTCCCTGTCACTCAAAATATGCATCACAACCGCCAATGTGCGACACCCGCCGGCACGTGATTTATTGATCTTTTCAACCCCCAGTAGGACAACCGTGGATAAATCCAAGAAAAGAAAAGTTTCAGAAGAGAACAGAACATTTACACATGCTAGTTTTGTGGCCGCTCAAGAAATAGTCAGGCACAGGAAGGGTTTTGTGGTTCCCGGTGTTTTCTGTGGGAAACCAGGGTCCAAATGGCTCTTTGAATGTTTAAGGTTGCAGACCCCTGGACTAGGAGAAATAACCTTGACAAAAATATGCAAGCTCTGTTACAGAAGCAAAGAGGGCTGAAACATTCTTTACATCCCGGAAAGAGAGACAATATTTCGAAGTGAGGCAGGCAGATTCCTCCTGATTCCATGAGGTCTAACAGAGATGAGTGGAATCACACCAGCAGGCTTGTAAGATACCGTTCTTAGTTCATAGTTTAAGTTATAGCCTCAGAATTCTAGTCTTTCTGGTCTGGTCTACCTAGAGGGGCTACTAGGGACTTTGGCCTGAACAAGCTACCGTATTTTTCAGAGTATAAGACACACCTTACTTTTTGGGGAGGAAAATAGGGGAAAAAAATTCTGCCTACCAGGTATTCATCTGGCTAGTGTCCTTAGTCTGGTCAGCTTCTGCACATTATTTTGCTGGTTTTGAACATTGGGGATAAAAAAGAGGCTTCTAAAGCACAGCTGATCTTTGAAGAGAGAAGCAATGAGAAAAGCAGGCAAAGTGTGGAAGATTGCTTCACTTGCTAGCACCTCGTAAAGGCTGAAAAAGCTACATTTGGAGTATAAGATACACCCAAAATTTCAGCCTCTTTTGGGGGGGCGGGAGTGCGTCTTATACTCCGAAAAATATGGTACTTTTTCCCTTTCCTCATCTTGACCAAGCAGATTGGTGCTGGTGACTTTTCCTTTACACACATACACACACACACACACACACACACACACATCATTTTACAAATTTAAGAAATTTCCTGGTGTCTTTTCTGAAGGGAGGGCCAGAATCCAAGATTCAACTTCTTTTTCTGAGACAGGAGGCCAGGGGCATTGTTGCCTATTTCAAAATTGAGAGGGAAATGGGATGGAGAGTGGTGGGGAGAAAATCATTTGTAATTCTCCAATAATTCTGCTGTTCTTTATAAACTTGAATCTCAAGCTCTTCTCTCCTCATACATTGATAGCATACTTTCCTGGGTTTGGGGAGTGTCTCTACTAGCTATGATATTTAGAATTGCAATTATTAGATAAAGCTCGTTCCTTATTCTGAATCTAATTATCATTTTGGAGGGATCAGAGTCTATCTGATCTGCATCCAGATTCTGCTATCTATTTAGTAGTACAGATAAATCCCCACCCCCCAATGAAAATTATTGGATGTGATTTCCCTAGTGAGACAGCCCATGATTTTCCAACTACATGAACAACACATCTTCCTAAGCTCTTTTTAGATTTTTTTAATTATTAAAACAAATTTATTAAACATAAAAAGATAAAATATCAAATCAAGTACATACAAAATACATTAATATTCACCCCATAAAATAGAAAAACAATACAAAACAAAACAAACTAGATATATCTATATATCTATATATAGAAAGTGACTTATTACATCATTTAGCTTATTGACGGTGCTTGTTGTTAATTTTATTTTCTTGTTTTCTTATAGAATTTTACAGTTACTCTCCTTTCTTTTGACTTGTCCAATCGTACCATCTATTCCATACGGTGGTATTATTATTATTATTATTATTATTATTATTATTATTATTATTATTATTTAAATTTATATACCGCCCTACTCCCGAGGGACTCAGGGCGGTGAACAGCCAAAATAAAATACATGTAATACAAATATTAAAAACATTTAAAATACATTAAATATTATGGCCCAAAAAACAAATTAAAACCAATTTTAAAACCCAATTTAAAATTTAAAACAATTTAAAAGAGGTTAGGACAGGCCAGCCTGCTGGAAAAAGAACGTTTTAAGGGCACGGCAGAATGCATGCAGATCTGGGATGTTCCATATCTCCGGGGGGAGCTCGTTCCAAATGGTAGGTGCCCCCACAGAGAAGGATCTCCCCCTGGGGGCCGCCGGCCAAAATTGTTTGGCCGACGGCACCCTGAGAAGTCCCTCTCTATGGGAGCGTACTGGTCTGTGAGAGGCTACTGGTGGCAGAAGGCGGTCTTGTAGGTACCCTGGCCCTAAGCCATGGAGCGCTTTAAAGGTGGTAACCAAGACCTTGAAGTGCACCCGGAAGACCACCGGAAGCCAGTGCAGTTCGTATAGGAGGGGTGTCACATGGGAGCACCACATCGCTCCCATAACCAACCGCACGGCCACATTCTGGACTAGCTGGAGCCTCTGGATGCACCTCAAGGGGAGCCCCATGTAGAGAGCATTGCAGTAGTCTAGGCGGGAAGTGACGAGGGCCTGAGTGACCGTGTTTAATGAGTCCCGATCCAGAAAGGGACGCAACTGGCGAATCAGGCGGACCTGATAAAAAGCCCTCCCGGCCACAGCCGTCAAGCGCTCTTCTAAAGACAGCTGTGAGTCCAGGAGGACACCCAAGTTGCAAGCCCTCTCTGTGGGGGCCAACGACTCACCCCCAATAGTCAGTGATGGCGCCAACTGACTATACCAGGATGTCAGAAACCACAGCCACTCGGTCTTGGATGGGTTGAGCCTGAGTCTGTTCCTCCCCATCCAGAAGATATCCCCATCCAGAGTATAATATTTTGAGTCTACCTTGTCTTTTATCTCAAATGTTAATTTAGCCATTTCTGCACAATTGTAAATTTTTTGGATTACTAGATGATCTGTTGGCAATTGATCCATTTTCCAATGTTGTGCTAATTCCTTTTATTAAATTAAATTAAAATGAAATTAGATTAAATTAAAAAGAATTAAATTCTTTTTAGAATTTAATAACCTCCAGGAAAAAATATAGAATAGAAAGTTGATGTTCTGAAAATATTTAATGTATTTTAACTAGGATTTCCAGATAAGGTATTAAATATTCGGTGTCAAGATTCGGGTTAATATCAGGGTTCCAAGTAACACCCCCAATGAAATCAAACTCCGAGGCTTAAAGTTCCTCAAAGCTAACTTTTATTAGGGATGTCATATTGGCACATCTGGGGAAACCCGAATCTGAGAGCTTCCAGGTTTTCTTCACCCACAAGAAAGTTCAAGACCTTGCCCACATCTCCCACACATCCACACAGCTCCAATCAGTTCTTTATCCTCCAATTTCTTCTTTGCACAGCTGCTGGACACCATGGCCTTGAATTTCTCTTAGAGCAGTTTGTTATGGCTATCTCTACTTCACTCATGCAATCCCCGCTCCCAACTTCCCACGGTATGATTGTGGCAGGCCTGGATCCTCAAGGCCCACAGGTAATATGGCTTCCAGGCATGACATTCGGGTAATTTGTTTTCATTTTGAAACAGTCAGAAAGAACATTTATTTATTTATTTATTTATTTATTTATTTATTTATTGGTTCGATTTATATGCCGCCCTTCTCCGGACACTCAGGGTGGCTTACAATGCGTTAAGCAATAGCCTTCATACTTTTGTATATACCTGCTTAGTAGGGCTTTCGGGGCCCCCCAAGCGGTGTTCTTTTTTATACAAAGTCAGCTTATTGCCCCCACAATCTGAGTCCTCATTTTACCTACCTCAGAAGGATGGAAGGCTGAGTCAACCTTGAGCCTGGTGAGATTTGAACTCGCAGTAATTGCAGGCAGCTGGCAGCTAAGTGCTACTTAAGTGCTGTTCCACCAAGGCTCCTTTTTGATCATTGACCAATAAAGTACAATCAATAAAATGAACAAGACAAAATTATCCCCTAATAATAACTAATAGCAACCCTTTGTGGGTGAAGCTTACACATGATGTAGCAAAATTTTGCTGCTTTTAGAGAAATAAATTTATCTTGATTCTTGAACAGATATGATAAATATAAGCTATCAGAGTGTCTCAGAAATTTAAATTAAGGAGTGGTAATGAATGTCCCAGTTGAACCGGCAATACAGAAGAACATAGATGTGGTTTCTATAGTTACCCATATCACAGGGACAAGATTGGGTTCCACATGGCATTTCCTATATTTTCCTATATAGCTGTGGGAAGAACATTATATCGAACCAATGATAGGGGTCTCCCAATTTTGATATGGTGTAAATTTGAGGCTGGTTTAGGCACTTACATTTTGTTATTTGCAATAATATTATGAGATAATGCAGCAACTTCTGTTTGTTCTTCTATATCTAAGATCTTAGTATTGATCTACCTTGATCTGACTCTATGTTTATGATGGTATCACTGAAGAAAACCATAGAGACCGAGGTTTTGTTTTGTTTTTTTGAATTGCTGTTTCCCAGGAAGAAATTAGTTTTCAGCCAATATTATATTATATTATATTTATTTATTTATTTATTTATTCATTCATTCATTCATTTATTCATTCATTTTGTCAAACATGTATGAGATAACAGGAATAAGTATAAACATGGATATTAATACAGGAAATGGGAACAAATAAATGGGGACAGTAGGACAGGGACGGAAGGCATGCTGGTGCGCTTATGCACACCCCTTACAGACCTCTTAGAAATGGGGTGAGGTCAACAGTAAAGTTAAAGTTATAGGGGTTTGGGAATGAAACCACAGAGTCAGGTAGTGCATTCCAGGCATTGACTGCTCTGTTGCTGAAGTTGTATTTTCTGCAATTGAGTTTAGAGCAGTTTACCTTGAGTTTGTATCTATTGTGCGCTCATGTATTATTGCGGTTGAAGCTGAAGTAGTCATTGACAGGTAGGACATTGTAATAGATAATTTTGTGTACTATGCTTAGGTAGGACCATAGGTGGCGTAGTTCTTGGTTTTCCAAGCCTAAAATTTCAAGGCTGGTGGCATAAGGTAGATGGACCTAATAGGCCAAAGCTCATTTTTCTATTTTATTTTGACATTACATGTTCTTTTGTATTCAGATCTGGTCTTAGCAAAATAATGAAACACTTGGGCATGAAGATGAAGCCCAGAAGTCCTGCACTGGAGGCCAAGATGGAGAAGACTTGCACAGCCACCATGTACTTCCCTTTGGTGCTCAAGTAGGTGGGCAGGAAGGAGACCCAGACACTGCAGAAGACCAGCAAGCTGAAGGTAATCAATTTGGCTTCATTGAAAGACCCAGGCAGATTCCTGGCCAGGAAAGCCACTGTGAAGCAGATGGCAGCCAGGAAGCCCATGTAGCCAAGGGCACCATAGAACATGGCAACAGAACCTTCATTGCACTGTAGGATGATTTCTGCAGATTGTGAGTGCGTGTCAGACTCAGGGAAAGGGGGGAAAGCAGCCAGCCAGATGCTGCAGAAGACAACTTGGAGACCAGAGCAACAAAGGATAATGGAGTTGGCCAAACTCTTTCCAAGCCATCTCTGAACATTATTCCCTGGTTTTGTAGCCCAGAAGGCCAGCACCACTGTGATGGTTTTGGCCAAGACAGCAGAAATGGCAGCAGAGAAGATGATGCTGAAAGCTGTTTGACGCAGAAGACAGGTGACTCTCCTTGGCTGGCCAATGAACAAGAAGGGAGTGAAGAAGGAAAGCAGGAGACAAACAAGAAGGATATAAGAGAGGTCCCGATTGTTGGCTTTGACTATGGGAGTTTCTCGGAATTTAATGAAAGTTCCCAAGACAAAGCAAGTGATCAAAGAGAGAAACAAGGCAATGGAAGTCAAGACAAATCCCAATTTCTCTTGATAAGAAAGGAAAGTCTTTATCTTGGGGATACAACGATTTTGGTTGTTGTTTGGATGTTGATCTTCTGGACATTTGCTGCATTCTTCTGTGTCTGAAAAATGGTTAGAGTAACATATACTTTAAAGCTTGTTGCTTTCTTTAATGCTAAAATATCCCATTCAAACATTGCCTGGGCCTTCCAACTCTTAAGGAAGCTGTTAATGAATTCTCAGAGCAACCCTAGAGTAGCAAGGATGTGTACATGAAAGCGATTGAGAGCAGTTGCGAATAAACAGCCAACACACAGATACACTGAGTACTGTTTACTATTAGGAAATAATAATAAGGCAAGGTCCAATAAACAGTCCAGGTCATAGACAGATAAAGCAGTAGATAGTAAAAAAATAGTCCAGGGATATTCCAATAACAAAGTCTTCTTACCAGTCATCGTAGTCATACACAATAAACAGTTGCAAACAGTAGCAAACACAGCAAAAAGCAATTATGATCAGCACAGAGAAACAAACCATGTTTCAAGCTCCCTCTTAAGGACATTGGCTACAGAGCCAACCAATCAGGACACAGTATGATGCAATACAGCAATACAGTCTTAAAGCTATATTGAGGGTTTATATATTGCCAACCCAACAAGTTAGGTAATTATCATTTCCTAACAGAAGCTTAATTTAGCTTCTTCAAATGAGAAAGGGAGTGAACCAGTGGTGAAATCCAGCTGGATTTAACTGGTAGAGCCGGTGGCAGGAGGCTTTTCCCACCCGCCGGGACATCATTACATTCCATTTTTTACCCTCTGCGCATGCACAGAGGGCTCTGAGCATGTGCAGAAGAGGCCTGAGCATTCACATTTCCGATCCGGCAGCAAAGGTAAGTGCATTTCACCGCTGGAGTGAACTCATAGACTCGATTGTCTCTTCCAAGTCTGATCATTTTGAAAGGACACCTATTTCCCTGATGAAACCAGTCATTTGTCACCAATGACAACTTGATCTTGAAGCCATTTTTTAAAAGGCAATTCCAGATTTTGTCCTGATTTTACTGTCTGAATGGGGATATTCTTATGGGTAGTTTCCCCAAGTTTTTGCCCCTCTCGTTCATGCCTGCATAGCAAGGAAGAATCATTTCCCTTTAGGGAGGCATTCTGAAGATAGATGAGAAAAGACCCTCCAAAGATTTAGGCTTCCTCTACTCATTCCAACCAGAAGGGTAGAAGCAAACAAAATATGATATTTTCCCACTCCGCTGCTGGACCTGTTCAAAAAAAGACTTTCGCCTTTCACCTCTGTATCAATGGACCGAGGTACACACCAGTGGTGGGTTGCCCCCAGTTTGCACCGGTTCTATAGAACCGGTAGTAAAACCGGCAGGAGGCTCCACCCACTGACCCTGACATCATCAAAACGCTTCTGCACATGTGCAGAAGCTTCTGTGCATGTGGAGAAGAGTGCGCACGGCCCTACTGCGAACCGGTAGTAAAGGTAAGTAGAACCCACCCCTGGTACACACACACACACACACACACACACACACACACACACACACACAAACACACACACACAAAAAGAGCCAGGCGATCCTAAATTTAAGGTAAAATGAAGATAGATAATAATAGAGGGCTTCTCCCTGATAATGCTAAGCCATCATTAGTTCACTATTTTTTAATATTCTGCTCTTAGTTTAACCTCATTGGTCCTTTCCTATCACTCAGGAGGGAAACATATTTATAACAAAGAGAGAAAAATTGCTAAAAAGTCTATCAAAATGTATTCATGGAAAATGTTGGGGCATATGGTCTTCCCAGAAAGGAAAGTTTGCTCTTTTCCTTTGGTGCCACCCACCTTCCATGGTGGAGATGGTTCCTTCAGCACAGGGAAGACAGTCGTAGCAGCAGATGGGCTTCCCTTCCTGAGCCACCTTCATGAATCCAGGACGGCAGCTTTCTCCACACCTGGAAGGAGGCAATGGCTGGACAGAGGGAGGAAGACCATCCAGAAAATGAGTTATGATTTAATTTGCAAAAAGGGGCAAAAGAGGAAGGGGTTGCTGATTTCCAGTTCAAGGGTTTGATTTTCTAAATATGAAACCTATATAAAGAGATTGACAATCTGCTTGTTTGAATATTGCTTCCCCTTTCTTCTTTCTTTCTAATTCTTGTACTTTTCCATGTTTAATTTAGGCTCCAAATTTACATACTACTTTTCTCGAGGTAAAGTTTAATACTTCTTTTCCCTTTGGGGAAATAAAGTCGCTGGCAGGATCGCCATTGTTGATGTGGTGTCTTTCTGAGTTCCTGCCATCAAAGGGGAAGGGAGGGGGAGGCATTTGGGACAATCTATATCTATGTAGCTAATGGTGGGAAATGGGGAGGGGAAAGTGACAACGGAAGAAGACCAGATCACCAAACCGGCTTGTACCAGGATCTTCAAGGCCGTTTCCCCTGAGAATGGAATGTTACCAGTTTCATACCTCAGAGTTTCTCAAAACATCATACCAGCATCATATTGGCTGACTGGGAGCTGATCATGAGGGGAGGGATTGGGAGTTGGAAAGAATAGCTTTGTACATTGCGCAGGAACACCAGATTCCGCCTGACTTTGCTGCAACCGGTTTCTTTCAGTAAAAGTTATTTTGCTTCAACTAAATGGAGTCATGAGTCCTACTTTCCTGAGAGGACAAACTGGGCTAGGTCTGACACTCACACCTATACTGGCTCAAACATACATTCCTTCACAAAAGATTTGTGAATAATCTCCTGAAATAGTTAAGAATATTTTGTCACAGACTCTTTGATATCAAAGCAAAGACTTTGTCATGCATCTTGAAGAATGTTCCCCACCTTGTTCAGCTTGTGCATCTCTTCCAAACTCTTTTGATTAACCATAAAGTGGAAATCCAGGGATCCTTGTTTTTCTAGGCTGCCAAACATCATTCTGTGAATTGATGTGTTGAGAAACAGCCAGTCAACAATGTCCAAGTCTGCTGTTAGGTCTCCCTTCTCATCCAGAGAGACTCCAGCTATGGATCTATTATAAAACTCAGAATTTCCAAGAAAGGGATGAAACTGGTATAGAACAGAAAATGGGAATATTTAGAACTCAAATTACCTCTTAATATACTGATGTGTAACTTGTGAATGTGCTTCTGGGTTCTTTACCTTACCTTACCTTACCTTACCTTACTTTACCTTACGTATGTGTTGTGGTCCACCAGTAACCTGCGGAGCTGGCAGCAGAGTCGGACAGCGATGAGGCTGAGGAAGAACATGGGCCAGTCCTGGAGGCTGGGGAAGGCCCGGATGAGGGCTCTGCGTTGGAGGCAGAGATGGGGCCAGGGCCATTGGGGAGTGATGCGCGGACTTCGGAGCCTCCAGAGGCTGACAGTAGAGAGGCCTCATATGACACATATGAGAAGAGCTGCCAGAAGGCAGGAGCAGTTAAAGCAGAGAGTACGACTCGGGAGTAGGGCCAAGAGATGATTAAGCTTAAAAGACCAGCAACGGCTCTTGGCCTCTTTGCCAGAAAACAACCGTTGAGAGATTTGCTTCGTGTTTGGATGTATTTCTTTCTTGTCAGCATCTTCTGTACCTGGACTGTTGCCAAGAAAAGCCTTTGGCAGTTTGCTTAATTATCCCAAGGTCAGAGATAAACTGAAGGTGTTTTGAGAACGTTTGCTTTCATTTAATTTGGAATAAGCTGAGAATGATTTAATTCTCAGCTGTTTTAATAAAATCTGTTTGTTTTTGGAACTGTTTTGCATTTAATATTAACTACATGGGCCTGGGTCACAACAGTATGGTAGTAAAGGGCTGTTTGTCCTTTACTACCATGCCACCTTACTGTAGATAAGATAAGGTAAGGTAAGGTCACTGATCTGCAACTTTGGGCCTTCCTCTGTGGTATATCAAACTAATTTGGTTTTTCTTCATTTGTAATTTCCTGCATCAAAAGGATATATTCAGTTTTCCAGATATCCTTGCTTGTATGTGTCAGGGTTCCTGTCAGGCCTGGAGGCCATCTTTTTCGTTGGATCTTCAGGCCTGCCAGTATGGGAGGTACCCGAGGCAAATTATTGAACAGGACAGGTCCATCTTCCTCTCTTCTGGTGGGTGGATGGATGGAAGAGAATGAACTGGAGGCCATTCAGGACTCTAGATCAGGGGTATCAAACTGGATTTCTTTGAGGGCTGGATCAGCATTGTAGTTTTCCTTCGCTGGCCGGCTGGAGAGATGGGACAGACGCCTCCTGCACTTGCTGGCCAAAACGAGGTGTGAAGGGGCCAATGACCTGTTTTGGTTGGCAGAGTGTTGTAGGAAGCCGTCCAGGCTGAAAATGGGGCATGGGGGGGTAGGGGACGTGTGCACCCCCATGCCGCATTTTGGCTGCCGGAGGCAACACGGGCCAGTCGTTTGATATTTGCAGGCCGGCTCCATGGGCCAGATTTTAGCACCCCATGGGCCAGATCCGGCCCGGAGCCCTTGAATTTGACACCCCTGCTCTAGATGGAAGTGGAAACATTTGGAATACCCAAATAAATTAAAGGCCTATCTGGAATCTGAGAGATCATGAAAAAATGCTGCAAAAGTCCATGCCCAACACCTTGTACACCAATTTCCCCTGCAATTCAAAAGAAACATGTGAGCCTCCAACATTAATATAGGTTTGGAGATACCAGGATGGACCTGTAAGACTACATCAGAAAGATGTTGAGAAACAGGTTGAAGAGTTGCTGTAGGAGTGAGCATTTCAGAGAGGTTAAAGACCACAGCCACATAATTGGAACAGAAAAAGATTCAGAAGCGATCCCCCCTAAATTCTCAGGCTGTAAAAGAAAGCAGGAGATTTGTACTTTCAGACTTGCAAGAGTGTTCCAATAAGTATTGTAGCCATACAATAAAGAAGTATTGTGTGGTCTGAATCCTGTCTGGTATACCTAGGAAGGCTAAGAACCTGACTCTGCTCCTTTCTCTAATCCGGGTGTCTGCAACTCACGGCTCCGGAGCCACATATGGCTCTTTTGTTCCCCTGCTGTGACTTCCTATTGGCTGAGCCCACCACTGGCTGGCCCCATCCCTTGCCCTCCCCTTCCAGTCACTCCTTGCCTGGCCTGAGAGAGATGAGAAATGAGAGATGAGAGAGAGAGTCAGAGACACAGACAGAAACAGAGACACACAGAGAGAGATACCTGTTTCCCACAGAAAACATTGGGGGCCCACAAAATCTGGGTAGGCGTGGCTGGGTGTGTGTCATGTGACTGGGTGGGAGTGAGTGATGTTGAGTTGGCCACACCCACCCTGGTTTTGTGGCTCTCAGTGTTTTCTTTTCTGTGGGAAATGGGTCCAAATGGCTCTTTGCGTGTTTAAGGTTGCAGACCCCTGCGCTAATCCCTTCACTGCTCCTTTGCAAGATTTGTCCAGTGATCGCAGGAAGCTGCTGGCGGAGGAAGGAGTTGGACCTATAGTTTGTTTGCATTACTCTGTTTTCTTTAACGTGACTCTAAAGGGGAAGTAGTCCAAAAATAGATCTTGAAAAATACACTCAGGGTCCATTACATAACCAGAAGCATTCATGAAACCATGGGAAGGGAGATGGGATTAAGAAAAGAACCAGACTGATTCTTCCCTGAATCCATGGGGTATAAGGGGAGGAGGAGGGGGAGAAAAACACAAATACACTTTCATGATTCAGCCACTGTAGCCTATCTGAATAAAATCTAATTTTAATCTTCCTGTGAAGTCACATTCCTGGACCAAGTCTAATTTGTAAGGCTGACAAAGGGAGGACTTTGCACAGCTTTGTCTTGGATTCCAATTGTGTCTTTTCCTGGATTGGGACATCTTGCTCGTGGTCTCTCACTCCTTAGTCACCTCCCAATTGGACTATTGAAACAGGATCTACAAGAGGCTGCCCTTGAAAACCATCCAGAAGGTTCAATTAGTATTGCAAGCAAAGCCTGAGTACTTACAGGTATCTCTTGGAATGCCCACAAAGGAACTCTTTTGTCTATTCTGTAACTGGTACCAGTCATCACCTATAGAGACCTACAATGCACAGGGCCAGGAGATTTGTGAGATTGTCTTCTCCCAAGAAAACCTGCCCATCCCACACAGTCTTATAAGGAGGAGATACAGTAGTAGCCAAAATTGTGGAAACCTTTTGGGAAAAGTGTATTTTCTAAAACTAGCTAATAACGGCACTTTTGGGGGGAGTAATACCGTAAATTATATATCAATGGAAAGATAATTTAATCAAGAATGTAATGCGATAACTTTTAGGAAGGATTTGCTATTAGAATAGTTTGCTATTAGAATAGTTACAGTATAAAGAAGAAAAGTGAAACACGTAGAAAAAACGAGATATATAAAAATTATCACCATGTCAGTTAATACTTAGTTGGGTAACCTTTAGCATGAATGACGGCCTTACAACGTCTTCTCATGGAGTGAGCCAAGTCTTTTAGTTCTGCAGCTGTTATAATGTGAAACAAAGATTAAAGGATTGCTTCTTTTAACTGGGTTTTATTGCTGGGTGGCTTCTGGCTAACAAGTTTCTTTAGTCGGCTCCATAGATTTTCAATTGGGTTAAGGTCTGGGCTATTCCCAGGCCATTCCAGCAGTGGAATATGATTATCTTGAACCCCCCCCAAAAGTGGTGTTATTAGCCATCAAACCTCAAAAATACACTTTTCCCAAAAGATTTCCATAATTTTGGCCTCTGCTGTACTGCAAATTCCCTCAGGTAGCCATCTTGTGGGACATAGCAAGCCCTGTCAGTGACGCAGCCTGTTGTGTGGGTCAATCTGCCCCTGCTTCCAAAGAGAAGAGAGACATTATTATTTATTTATTTATTTTATTTATTTATTTAGATTTATATACCGCCCTTCTCCCCGAGGGGACGCAGGGCGGTGAACAGCCAAAAGTTAAAAAACATACATACAAAATTTAAAAGCCAAATAAAACCAAATTAAACAATGGCCCCAATTATTTAAAATCCCAATTATAAAATATTAAAACCCCAAATATTACAATATTTACAGTTTAAAATTTTTAAATTATTTTTATAAAAGAAGGGGAAAAAGGGAAGAATTAGGCCAGGCCTGCCTGGTGAAACAGGAAAGTTTTTAGCTCACGGCGGAAGGCATGAAGATCCGGGGATCCTCCGTAACTCCGGGGGGAGCTCGTTCCAGATAGTGGGTGCCCCCACAGAGAAGGCTCTCCCCCTGGGGGCCGCCAGACGACATTGTTTGGCCGACGGCACCCGGAGGAGCCCCTCTCTATCAGAACGTACCGGTCGGTGGGAGGCTATTGGTGGTAGTAGGCGGTCCTGTAAGTACCCGGGTTTCACATTAAACTGTGAAAACCTCATATTATTCCTTTTTGAAGCCAATTTAAAAGGAGAATACATTGCTAAAGGAAGGAATATAAAAGGGATGATGGATTTTATGCTAAAATAAAGCCAGGTCATGATACACACCTGAAAGAAAATCAGGAAGCCTGTAATTGTGGAGTGTGTCTGTCAAGAACAAAGAATGCTTATCTACAGGAAATACGCATGTGTAAATCTTGCAACAATTCTGGGTAGTTAGAAAGCTGATAAAAGTAACAAGAGCCAGACAACTTGCGGGCCTCAGCTAACAATTAGGAATACAGATGGCCTGCAGCCAATAAAATGTGTATTAGATAACCCCTGGGACATTCATTAGCCAAGGCTTAGGAAGATTGACAGCTAGAGACCAACAGGACAAATTGTAGAATTATTACTAAAATGTTTATTAGGTGATACTTCTTATTATCTCGCCTTCTCTTTTAGTGAAAATGTATAAAGTTTACTTAATCCTTTGTTCTTGGTTCTTGGCATTTTGGCCAGGAGCCCTTTTCCTTGGGGTACCCCAATAAAAAGCAATCAGAAAACCTGCACCTCGTGTCTGGTGTCCATCATTGGCTTCAGCACCAGGCTCAGACCCAAATTGGGGACAACAGGGAGAGGAATAGAAATTTGGAATTTGGGTTTTTTTAGTTGTCAAAACATGTGGCGTTTTTTTTCAGAATAGCTATCCGGTTCTTACAATTCCAAAGTGGATTCTTGGCTGCAAGAGAGATGCATGGAACAGCAAAGAAATACCTGCCAAGCCTTCAGCTTTGGAGCTTCCAAATTCTTGCCACCTTCCCTCCTTGTCCTCTTGAATCTGGACAAATAGGCTGCATGTAAGGCCCGGGCCACAGCCCAGATGGTGTTGTAAATGAAATAGTTATCTAGACACAAGATTGGATCCATCAGGCGTTGGGGCAGAGCCTGCAGATCTTCTCGCTCTCTGCACCGTCTCCAGACTTTCACAGAAAAGGCATCCTTGTTGTAGGTGCACATAAAGGATTTCTCTGCCAAGTGTTTAATGAACGAATAAACATGCCCAAACCCACCATATTTTCCCATCTGATTTGTCTTCAAAAGAAAGGAAACCATGCTACGAAGGAATGGAAAGGACAATCTGTGCTCTGTGAAATAAAGTCCCAAGTCCCAAAGCACTGGTGTCACTATGATTTTTCCCGCCACAGGTTCCTTAATTCTTTCAATGACCACATACAGAATTGCTATTCCTGCACTGATTGAATTAAACTCTGCAGCATAAAGAAAGGTATTCACTTGCCTCCAATTGCGATATTCATGAAAATCTACGGACATTTTTTGAATAGTTGGTGAAAAGACCTGCGATATGACTGGACAAATGCCATTTTTTATCAGCATTAAAGTCAATGTGTTCATGAATTTCTGCCCCTGGTCAGTGTCTGGAGCTAGTAGACCAACCAAAGTCCACTTGAAATGGAGGAGAAGCTTGACCATCCCTGAATACTGGAATCCTTCAGAAGGGAGCATCGGGTAGAAGAAAGGAAACCCAGTTTTATCCATCAGAATCTGAGAAACAAAATTGTAACTAATCTGAAAAGGAAGGAAAAGTGGTATTTTAATCTAAAACCCATGACAGGTGTAAGACACCAATTCTTTTTTTTCTTCCATATGTTTTTATTTTTTATTCAAAACAAAGTTTTGAATAAAACTTTGGGGCCTGAGTGGCGCAGTAGACTAAGGCACTGTGATTAACATTCAGCTGCCTGCAATTACTGCAAGTTCTAATCTCACCAGGCTCAAGGTTGACTCAGCCTTCCATCCTTTCTAAGGTAGGTAAAATGCGGACCCAGATTGTGGGGGCAATAAACTGACTTTGTATAAATATACAAAAGTATGAAGACTATTGCTTAATGCATTGTAAGCCGCCCTGAGTCTCCGGAGAAGGGCGGCATATAAATCAAATAATAATAATAATAAAAGTTAAAATACTGAACTCAAAAAAAGCCCGAGAAGATAAAAAAGAATAAGAAGCACAAAATACAAAACAATCAAAAGCATTATAAAGCAGAAAAACACATATTATACACATATTGGGCCATGGGATGCAGGTGGGCTTGCTGATCACATACCTGGCTCCCTGCCATGTGACAGCAGCCCTGCCTGAGCTTCTCAACGTTATTGCCGGGGTGGCGGTCGATACCCCCAGACTTTTGGTCATGGGGGATTTCAACCTGCCGTCTGTCGGTGAGGCGTCTGGGATGGCTCGGGAGTTTATGGCTTCCATGATAGCCATGGACCTGACACAATTAATTCTTGGCCCTACTCATGTGGGAGGACACACTCTGGACTTGGTTTTTGTCTCTGGTCAGTGGCTGAGTGGGCTGGATATAGGGGATATAGTTATTGAACCCCTGTCATGGACAGACCATTCTCTCCTGAGGCTGGACTTTTTGACTGCTGCACCCCACCGCAGGGAGGTAGAACCGACTAGGTGGTTCCGCCCCAGGCGCCTGATGGACCCTGATAGGTTCCAGAGGGAGCTTGGGCCAGTTCCTGAAACTCTGGCTCATGACTCGACTGAAGACCTGGTGGCCGCCTGGGATAGGGCGGCCGCTGGTGCTTTGGACCGAGTCGTGCCTTTGCGGCCTCTGACCCGGCGCCAAGCCTGCCCGGCTCCTTGGTTTTCTGAGGAGCTGAGGGAGATGAAGCACCGGAAAAGATGCCTAGAGAGTAGTTGGAGGGCTAGTTGCTCCGAATCCGACCGAACACTAATTAGGTCTCATATTAAGACTTATTTAGTGGCGATAAAAGCGGCAAAGTGTAATTACTTTTCCGCTCTTATTGCATCGGCAGATAATTGCCCAGCCGCCTTGTTTAGGGTGACTCGCTCCCTCCTACAACAGGGAGCGTGGGAGGACCCCTTGCAAGGGCAGGCTGAGGATTTTGCACAGTATCTGCACGATAAAATCGCTCAGATTCAGGAAGGCTTGGACTCTGACTGGGTAGATCCCGGTGGGATGACTGAGGCTGGTCTTGAGAATGTTATCTGGGACGAGTTCGACCCTGTGACTCCTGAGGACGTGGACAGGTTCCTGGGGAGGTTAAACGCAACCACATGTTTATTGGACCCGTGTTCCTCCTGGCTGGTACTGGCCACCCGGGAGGTAACACGAGGCTGGCTCCAGAGGATTATAAATGCTTCTTTGAGAGAGGGTTTCTTGCCTCCCGCCTTGAAAGAGGTGGTGGTGAGGCCCCTCCTCAAGAAGCCTTCTCTGGACCCGGCTGTTTTGGCAAACTACCGTCCGGTCTCCAACCTTCGCTTTATTGCGAAGGTTGCCGAGAGTGTGGTTGCGCACCAGCTCCCACAGTACCTGGATGAAACCGTCTATCTAGATCCGTGCCAGTCCGGCTTCAGGCCTGGGTACAGCACAGAGACGGCATTGGTCGCATTGGTGGATGATCTCTGGAGGGCCCGGGACAGGGGCTATTCCTCTGTTCTGGTCCTGTTAGATCTCTCAGCGGCTTTTGATACCATCGACCATGGTATCATGCTGCGCCGGTTGGGGGGATTGGGGGTAGGAGGCACCGTGCTGTGGTGGTTCTCCTCCTATCTCTCTGACCGGTCGCAGTCTGTGTTGGCAGGGGGGCAGAGGTCGACCTTGAAGCGCCTTGCTTGTGGGGTGCCGCAAGGGTCGGTCCTCTCGCCGCTCCTGTTCAACATTTATGTGAAGCCGCTGGGTGAGATCATCTGTGGTTTTGGGGTGCGATGTCATCTGTACGCTGATGATACTCAGCTGTACATTTCCACCCCAGACCACCCTAATGATGCCCTCGAAGTGATATCCCAGTGTCTGGAGGCCGTGCGGGTCTGGATGGGGAGGAACAGGCTTCGACTCAACCCTTCCAAGACCGAGTGGCTGTGGATACCGGCGTCCCGATATAGCCAGCTGGTGCCATTGCTGGCTATTGGGGGCGAGTTATTGGCCCCTACAGAGGGAGCTCGCAACTTGGGCGTCCTCCTGGACACACGGCTGTCTTTAGAAGAGCACATGACGGCCATGGCCAGGAGGGCTTTTTATCAGGTTCACCTGATACGCCAGTTGCGCCCCTTTCTGGATCGGGACTCCTTATACACGGTCACTCATGCCCTCGTTACATCTCGCCTGGACTACTGCAATGCTCTCTACATGGGGCTCCCCTTGAGGAGCACCCGGAGGCTCCAACTGGTTCAGAATGCGGCCGTGCGGGTGATTATGGGAGTGATGGGGCGCTCCCATGTAACGCCTCTCCTGCGCGAGCTGCATTGGCTCCCGTTGGTCTTCCGGGTGCGCTTTAAGGTATTGGTTCTCACCTTTAAAGCGCTCCATGGCTTAGGGCCAGGGTACTTATAAGACCGCCTGCTGCTACCGATAACCTCCCACCGGCCAATACGCTCTCACAGAGAGGGCCTCCTCAGGGTGCCGTCAGTCAAGCAATGTTGGCTGGCGGCCCCCAGGGGGAGAGCCTTCTCTGTGGGGGCACCCGCCCTATGGAATGAGCTACCTCCTGGAATAAGACTGATCCCGGACCTTCGTACCTTCCGCAAAGCCTTGAAGACTTACTTATTCCAGCAAGCTGGCCTAACTTAAATGGTTTTAAATTGGGATTTTGAATTTTATAGACTTGGGGTTTTAAATTGGGAGGCCGATCGATTTAATATCTTTTAATTTATCTTAATTTTTGTATTGTATGTATTTTAATTCTGGCTGTCCACCGCCCTGAGTCCCTTCTGGGAGAAGGGCGGGATACAAATTAAATAATAATAATAATAATAATAATAATAATAATAATAATAATAATCCCTCTAATTGAATACTGTTTAATATATTACTATCGCATTAATTCCCAGCCCTTGCGAAACTAGTTCTCCCAAAAATTTTAAACTACTAAATCTATTTGCAACTTGTTGACCTGCCTTCTCTATGTTATATTAATGACAGAGTCATTAGTAGAACAATAAGAGTGAAACAGAACAAAATTAAAGTTTCAAAACTCTCTGTTAACAAGCTGTTATTGTAATCCACTCGTAGAAAATTTACCACGGCATTTTATCTATCCTAAATAATCCCAAGAGTTATGAATAGATCGTCCTGGATCAAATATCCATGTTTTTTTTTAATGTCATCTCTTGTCAATTGTTGTTTTATTAAATATAATAAATTCAGCCTCCGAAATAGGTCTATCTTCTAACCAAAGTGCAAACAGAAGTTGTTGACAGTTAAGTGTAATAAATCCATCCAGTTTCCCTCAAACTTCATAGAGGAAAGGAATTTTTTTCTCCTCCTTCCAGTCAAAGCTATGATGTTGAAGAAACATACATACCATATTTTTCAGACTATAAGACACACCTAGATTTACAGGAGGAAAACAAGAAAAAAACCTGCCGAGTTTTCATCCTCCCCGACCCCCAGAAGCACTCTGCAGTGCTCCACATGGCCCATTTTTGCCAAAAATGGGCCCGTTTTTGGGGTCCCAAACCCTCTGCGTGTCATGTTTTTGCCCTACCTGGCAGGGGTGGGTTCTAACATTTTTTACTACCAGTTCTGTGGACGTGGCTTATTTTGTGGGTGTGGCTTGATGGTCATGTGACAATTCTTTAGGATTTAGCAGAGGTACTGGTCTATCAGGCTTCTAACTGCCTGCAGAGCTGTAACGGTCTACTCATGTATTTTTGCAGGCACTGGTCTACTCATGTATTTTTGCAGGCACTGGTCTACTCATTTGTTTTTGGAGGCACTGGTCTACCATCAAACTGCCTTTTACCACTGATCAGTTGTAGGGTGACCCTTTGAAGCCCCGTGGCAAGAGTTTAAACAGTTTTTTCCCTCTAGCCGATGAGCTGGGACTCAGGAGGCAGCAATAGATTGGGGGTGAGGCCAAATAAAAGGTAAGAATAATGCAGGGGTGGGGGGGGGCAGAACCAGTTCGGTGATGTCATATCGTCACCGCTACTGGCTTGGCGGAACCAGGCGGAACCCACCAGTGCTACCCGGCCCCCAGAAGCACTCTGCAGTGCTCCGCATGGCCTGTTTTTGCCAAAACGGGCCATGTGGAGCACCGCAGAATGCTTCTGGGCGCTGGGGAGGGTGAAAATACAATGCGTGGAGCATTCGGGAGGCCAGAAATGCCTGTATTTGGTCTATAAGACGCACCTAAATTTTCACCAACTTTTTTTTTTGGGGGGGGGAGTGTTTCTTATACTCTGAAAAATACGGTACTTAAATTTCAAAACAACAGATGAAATCCATTTTACTGGTTCTCCAGCTGTGAGGCTATCTCTTAGAACAGGAACTGGATCAAAGTCCTTTTGTGTATCTTTATCCAAAGATAAAGATTCAGATGCTAATAGTTTTTGAACAGTCATTAGAGTTTGATCAAGCTTTTGAAAGAAAATTCCAGCTAGAAGCTATATATTTCCCCACTCTCCTTTCTTAGGTTTCAGACACTGTTCAGTCTGAACAATCTTTTAAAATTTAGGGAACAAAAAAAATACATTTTTCTTTTATATTTCAGTCCAAAGTTATAAGAACAATTTAATAGAAATAAACTCCAGATATTTTGCAAATCCAGAAAGTAGAGAATCCAGTGGTGGGAGTCTAATAGCTCTTTATCCCCTGTCTGAACACTGCATATATGCAAGGGCGGCATATAAATCAATCAATCAATCAAACAAACAAACAAACAAATAAATAAACAAGCAAGCAAACAAACAAACAAACAAACAAATAAATTGCCAAAGAGTCAGTTTTAGCAGTAAAATCAGCAAACCATCGGTAAGAGTAAAGAGTATTGGTAAAAAGGCATTAAGAGTTGTTAACCTAATTTTCCAAAGCTTCTTCTCTGGTAACATTGTACTGTAAACCAGGGCATACAAAACCTTTGCCAGACCAATTCTCAAATACAACTCATCTGCCTGGAATCCACACTGTATAATGGACATTAATACAATTGAACGAGTCAAGAGGTATTTCACGAGAAGAGGACTCCACTCCTCTTCTCTCAATAGAATACCCTATGCCACGAGACTTGAAATTTTGGGCCTGGACAACCTAGAACTACACCACTTAGGATCTGACCTAAGCTTAATACACAAAATTGTTTGCTACAACATCCTATCTGTTCATGAATACTTCAGCTTCAACTGCAATAATATATGGGCAAACAATAGATACAAACTCATAGTAAACCGCTCCAAATTCGATTGCAGAAAATACAACTTCAGCAACAGAGTGGTCAATGCCTGGAATGCACTACTTGACTCTGTTGTTACATCCTCAAACCCCCATAACTTTAACCTTAAACTGTCTTCTGTTGACTTCACCCCATTCCTAAGAGGCCTGTAAGGGGCATGCATAAGAGCATCAGCGTGCCTACCATCTCTGTCCTACTGTCCCCATTTATTCGTACTCATTTCTTATGTTTATATTTATACCTGTTTATACTTATATGTTTATGTTATGTTTATACATACTTATTTTATCATACATGCTTGACAAATAAATACAAATACAAATATAAAAAGACAAGAGAGAGAGAGAGAGAGAGAGAGAGGGAGGGAGAGAGAGGGGGGAGAGAGAGAGCGAGAGGGAGAAGGAGAGGGAGAGGGGGAGAGGGAGAGGGAGAGAGAGAGAGAGAGAGAGAGAGAGAGAGAGAGAGAGAGAGAGAGAACCCCTTTACCATGCAGCAGCCATTCTGAGAGGAATGACACCAATTCTTTGATGTCTCTCTACATGGGGCTCCCCTTGAGGAGCACCCGGAGGCTCCAACTGGTTCAGAATGCGGCTGCGCGGGTGATTATGGGAGCGACGTGGCGCTCCCATGTAACACCTCTCCTGCGTGAGCTGCATTGGCTCCCATTGGTCTTCCGGGTGAGCTTCAAGGTATTGGTTCTCACCTTTAAAGCGCTCCATGGCTTAGGGCCAGGGTATTTACGAGACCGCCTGCTACTACCGATAACCTCCCACCGACCAATACACTCTCACAGAGAGGGCCTCCTCAGGGTGCCGTCGGTCAAGCAATGTCGACTGGCGGCCCCCAGGGGGAGAGCCTTCTCTGTGGGGGCACCCGCCCTGTGGAATGAGCCACCTCCTGGAATACGACTGATCCCGGACCTCCAGACCTTCCATAAGCCCCTGAAGACATATCTATTTCATCAAGCCAGCCTAGCCTAAATAGCTTTTTAATGGGATTTTAATTTTATAAGATTTGGGGTTTTAAATTGGGAGGCCGATTGATTTAATTTATTTTTAATTATCTTAACTTTTGTATTGTATGTATTTTTAATTCTGGCTGTTCACCGCCCTGAGTCCCTTCTGGGAGAAGGGTGGTATACAAATTAAATTAAAACTAAACTAAACTAAACTTTCTTTGATGGAGGGTCAGTTCCATTCCTTGCAGTGAAGACACTTTACTCACCTGTTGCTTTATGTATTGCTTCTTTCCACATTTGCTCCTTCAGTAAATGATTTTTTTATTCTAGGAAAAGGGTCTATGGCACGAGCAGATATGTTTGCTTTATTCTTTCCCTCCCTTTGGATAACCTTCATTATCTTTCTCAAGACTTTCTCATTTCTATAAGAAACTCTGATTTTCATGTACAAGGGAGGACCTCTGATTGAAAGCTACATGATAAAAACTGTTCTTTCCAACAAAGACTCACCTGTGGGATTTTGTAGGTGCCCAGCATGGATGATATCTGGATGGAGAAGCCGGTTTCAGCTCCTTCCAGAACAGCCACTGTGTTTTTCTGTCTCCCACAACTGTAGTTGGGGACATTGGCCTCCCCCTCTGAAAGCAGGTCCAGCAAAGCATCCAAAGTCTTTTCTGCACTGAAATAATTTTCATAGATATTGTAACCCAGGGTGATGTTGGGTAAAATACGAGAATCTCGATTGATATCCTGGATGGCTAAAACAAAGGATAATATTTTCCAGTATTCTGTCAATTGCATCCTGCAAGGAAAATACATTAAACATACAGTAAACAATGAAAAGAATATTTTACTTAATGTCTTTTTAGAAATACTTTTCTAATCAGGATTTGTCCAAGAATCAATCTGAATTGATTATAGCAATCTTGAAAAAAGTGGCATAAACACATAACTTAACATATATATATATATCTCAATAAAAGCTATATTTTATTTCAAATGAACTACATGAATAAGTGACAGTTGAGCAAGATTTCAATCAGAATAGAGCTGGAAGGAACCCTGGAGGTTTTCTAGTCCAACCTCCTGCTCAAGCTGGAGACCTTATACCATTTCACACAAGTGGCTATCCAGTCATATTGCCAATGGATGTAAGATCCCACCTCCCCAATAAAATAAATAATTCATTTTCAGTGAAGGGAAGAAATATATCACTCTTGCAATATTTGTGTTCATTAACTGGGGGGGAAGGCAGGCATAGAAGAGAGGGACCATTCTTTCCTCTCTATCCACAGTCCATCACTGCTTCTAATATGTCAAGGAGAGAATGGCTGTTTGTTTCTCATAATCAAGAAAACCAGAAGATTCCTGCTGGTAGATTGTACTTGAGAATTTCAAAGGAGACTCATCAGCTGCAGGATCTAAAGTAGATCCCCAAAGGTGACAATGAACAATATCTGCTGGAACTTTGGAGTAAATCTAAAACAAAGTAGCTCTAATGCAATGCTGGAAGATTGACGTACCCCAATACTTGTGT
>WNWU01000142.1:416576-434900 GCA_012654045.1 Ptyas mucosa
AAAAAAGTTATTTCCAGATTTAGCTCTGATATTACAGTTTAGGGTCGTGATGACGAAACTATGGCACACATGCCCAAAATGGTACACAAAGTCATGTGCCCAAAATGGCATGCATGACCTTGCCTATCTTCTGGGTTTCTGGTGCACATACACACGTGACAATCAGTTGTCTTTTGCATGCACTGCAGTGCCAAAAACTAGTCTGCGCATGCACACTGGCCAGCTGATTGCACGTGACATTTCTGTGTGACCTTTTTGGCACTTGGTGTCGAAAAAGTTTGCCATCACTGGTCTAGGGTATTGGGTACTGTCTGGGTAAAGGCTATTTTCCCCAGTTTTCTGCCGTTCTCATTCATGCCTGCTTCCTATTGGGCAGCCATTTTGAAGACATTTTTGGAACTTTTGATTTTTAAGGGTAATGTGGAGAATGGAAATTAATTTGAAACATTATTTGAAAGTGCCACCCACCTTCCATGGTGGAGATGGTTCCTTTAGCACAGGGAAGACAGTCATAGCAACAGATGGGCTTCCCTTCCTGAGCCACTTTCATGAATCCTGGACGGCAACTTTCCCCACATCTGGAAGGAGGCAGGGGCTGAACCGAGGGAGGAAGACCAGTGGTGAAATCCAATTTTTTTTAGTACGGGTTCTGTGGGCGTGGCTTGGTGGGTGTGGCAAGGGAAGGATACTGCAAAATTTCTATTCCCTCCCCACTCTGGGGCCAGCCAGAGGTGATATTTGCCAGTTCTCCAAACTACTCAAAATTTCTGCTACCAGTTCTCCAGAACCTGTCAGAACCTGCTGGATTTCACATCTGAGGAAGACCATCCAGAAAATGAGTTACGATTTAATTTCTAGAAAGGGGCAGAAGAGGAATGGATTCCTGATCCACAGTTTAAGAGTCAGCTTTTATAAATGGGAAGCCTATATAGTTATATCCACAACCTGCTTGTTTGCATGTTGCTTCCCTTTTCTTCTTCCTTTCTACAGTAATTTTTGTACGCTTCCATTTTTAGTTTAGGTTCTAAATTTACATACTAAATTTCTCAAGGTAAACTTTAATACGTTCTATTTCTTTTGGGAAAATAAACTTAAACGTACCCTGGCTCAAATATGCATACTTTCACAGAAGACTTGTGAATAATCTCCTGAAATAGTTAAGATATATTTCACACACAGTTTTATAACAAAATAAAGACTCTGTCATGTCTGTAGGAGGATGTTCCCCACCTTGTTCAGTTTATCCATCTCTGCCACACTCTTTGGATTAATTATAAACTTGAAATCCAGGGATCCCTGTTTTTCTAAGCTGCCAAACTTCATTCTATGAATTAATCTGTTGTGAAATAGCCAGTCAACAATGTCCAGATCTGCTGTCAGTTCTCCCTTCTCATCCAGATACACTCCAGCTATGGCTCTATTATAGAGCTCAGAGTTTCCAAGGAAAGGGTGAAGCTGGAATGGAAGAGAAAATAGGAATGTTTAACTGAATAATCAGACTTCTATTCTAAGACCCCTTTGGGAAGAATGAAGGTTTCGGATTCATTTTCCAAATTTGATGGATAAATCAGGAAATCAGGAAAATTTTACTAGATTTACAAAGTAGCTGGTCAATGATGTGAAGACTTTTTTGGAATATCAAAGATGGAGAAAGAGGAAATCTTGTTACGTTCTGGAATGAATTAAAGTCAAGACTGTAAAGGACCCAGTTTGTGGGGGCAATAAGCTGACTTTGTATAAATATGCAAAAGTATGAAGGCTATTGCTTAGCGCATTGTAAGCCGCCCTGAGTCTCTGGAGAAGGGCGGCATATAAATAAATAATTAAAAAAAATGTACGAACGGAAGAAGTATAAAGCTGGACCATTTGATCAGGGATTATTTATTTGTGTGACATTTCTGGTAGCTTCTAATTGTTTCTGAACTAGGAGTGAATAAGGTTCCTCTCTCTTGCACTTTTTATTTTTTTTTCTTGATTTCTTTTCATATTTTATTTTAGTCTGTATTGTGGTTATTATATATTAAAAACATTAATAAGAGTTGATTGAATAAAGAAAAGCTGCCTAACTTATGAAGACCTCATAATATTGTTTTTGAAGCCAATTTAAAAGGAGAATACATTGCTTAGGAAGGAAGTGCAGAAGGGAGAAGAATGGGAAATAAATTCAATTTATTTTTTTACAATCAGAATACATTTGTTTCCCCCCACCCCCATGATTGGCTTTACTGTTCTTACAGTTCTAAAATGGATTCTTAGCTGCAGGAGCTTTCTGGATCGGGACTCCTTACGCACGGTCACTCAGGCACTTGTCACCTCCCGCCTGGACTACTGTAATGCTCTCTACATGGGGCTCCCCTTGAGGTGCACCCGGAGGCTCCAACTGGTGCAGAGTGTGGCTGCGTGGGGGATTATGGGAGCGACGGGGCACTCCCATGTGACACCTCTCCTGCCTGAGCTGCATTGGCTCCCGGTGGACTTCCGGGTGTGCTTCAAGGTGCTGGTTACTACCTTTAAAGCACTCCATGGCATCAGACCTGGGTATTTGCGGGACCGCCTTCTGCCACCAATAGCCTCCCACCGGCCAATACGCTCCCACAGAGAGGGATTCCTCAGGGTGCCATCAGTCAGTCAGTGTCGGCTGGCGACCCCCAGGGGGAGGGCCTTCTCTGTGGCAGCACCTGCCCTCTGGAATGATTTGCCCCCAGAGGATATCTGATCTCCGGGCTTTTCGCCATGCCCTAAAAACTTTTCTTTTCCAACAAGCAGGGCTGGCGTAACCCCCCCCCCCTTTTGAGATATTAGACTTTTAATTGTATAATGGGTTTTAATTGGAAGATCTTAAAAAAATTTCGGCCAAAGTGTTTAATTCTTTTAAATTTCTTTTAGATTTTGTATTGGAATGTTTTTTACTTACTTATTTATTTATTTATTTATTTAATTTGTATACCGCCCTTCTCCCAATGGGACTCAGGGTGGTGAACACGTAAAATTTATTTATTTATTTTATTTTATTTTATTTATTTATTTATATTTATATGCCGCCCTTCTCCGGAGACTCAGGGCAGTTTACAATGCGCTAAGCAATAGCCTTCACACTTTTGTATATTTATACAAAGTCAGCTTATTGCCCCCACAAACCGGGTCCTCATTTTACCCACCTTAGAAAGGATGGAAGGCTGAGTCAACCTTGAGCCTGGTGAGATTAGAACTCGCAGTAATTGCAGGCAGCTGGATGTTAAATGCTGCCTTAATAGGAGGCATTAGCCTGCTACGCCACTCAGGCTCCTTAATTAAAATACATATAAATGCAAAAGTTAAGATAGTTAAAAATGCATTAAATCAATCGGCCTCCCAATTTAAAACCCCAAATCTTATAAAATTTAGAATCCCACTAAAAAACTATTTAGGCTAGGCCCACTTGATGGAATAAATATGTCTTCAGGGCCTTACGGAAGGTCCGGAGGTCCAGGATCAGTCGTATTCCGGCACTTGGCTGTGCACCACCCTGAGTCCAGTAGGAGAAGGGCGGTATATAAATTTAATAAATAATAATAAATAAATAAATATATGTAACAGCAAAGAAATACCTGCCAAGCCTTCAGCCTTGGAGCTTCCAGGTTCTTGCCACCTTCCCTCCTTGTCCTCTTGAATCTGGACACATAGGCTGCATGTAAGGCCTGGGCAACAGCCCAGATGGTGTTGTAAATGAAATAATTGTCTAGGCACAGAATTGGATCCATCAGGCGTTGGGGCAGAGCCTGCAGATCTTCTCGCTCTCTGCAGCATCTCCAGACTTTCACAGAAAAGGTATCCTTGTTGTAGGAGCACATAAAGGATTTCTCTGCCAAGTTTTTAATGGACGAATAAAAATGTCTAAATCCACCATATTTTGTCATTTGATTTGTCTTCAAAACAAAGGAAACCATGCTATGAAAGTATTCAAAAAGGGTCCTCTCGTCTATCAGATAAAGGGTTAGGTCCCAGAGCACTGTTGTCATGAGAACTTTTCCTGCAACAGGTTCCTTAATTCTTTCAAGCACCATATATAGAATTGCTATTCCTGCACTGATTGAATTCAGCTCGGCAGCATAAAGGAAAGTGTTCACTTGCTTCCAGTTATGATACTCGTGAAACTTGATGGAGATTTTTTGTACAGTTGGTGAAAAGGTCTGTGATACAACTGGACAAATGCCATTCCTTATCAGCATTAAAGTCAATGTGTTCATGAATTTCTGCCCCTGGTCAGTGTCTGGAGCAAGCAGACTAACCAAGTTCCACTTGAAATGGAGAAGAAGCTTCACCATCCCTGAATACTGGAATCCTTCTGCAGGGAGCATCGGGTAGAAGAAAGGAAACCCAGTTTTATCCATCAGAATCTGAGAAACAAAATTGTAACTAATCTGAAAAGGAAGGAAAAGTGCCATTTCATCTGAGGTGTAAATGTAAGATACAAATTCTGTCTCTAATGAAGGGTTAGTTCCACTTCTTGCAGTGAAGACTTCTCTATCCCCCCATTGACTTGTGCATTGCTTCTTTCCCTTTTGCTCCATGAGTGTAGAATATTTTATCCTAGAAAAAAATTCCCAAATCTGAACTGGGAACAGATATATTTAAGTTTAAGTTTAAGTTTATTAGATTTCTATACCACCCTTCTCCCAGAGGACTCAGGGTGGTGTACAGCCATATTAAAACACATAAATTTACAAAATTTAAAACAAATTAAAATCAAAGATATAAAAATTTGGCCCACAAATTAAAAACACACATACACCCATTATAAAATTCGAATTAGGCCAGCCCGGCTTGCTGGAACAAAAGGGTCTTCAGGGCGCGGCGAAAGGTACGCAGGCCGGGGATAAGACGAACCTCTAGGGGCAGCTCATTCCAGAGGGCAGGTGCCCCCACAGAGAAGGCTCTCCCCCTGAGTGTCGCCAGTCAGCATTGTTTGGCCGACGGCACCCTGAGGAGCCCCTCTCTGTGGGAGCAGAGGTGGCAGAAGGCAATCTCGTATGTATCCTGGTCCTAAGCCATGGAGTGCTTTAAAGGTGGTGACCAACACCTTGAATCGCACCGGGAGCCAGTGCAGCTCATGCAGGAGGGGTGTTACGTGGGTGCGCCGAGATCTTTACATACAAGGAAGGGCCTCTGGTTGAAAGGTACATGATAAAAAGAGTATTTCCAACAAAGACTCACCTGTGGGATTTTGTAGATGCCTAACCTGGATGATATCAGGATGGAGAAGCTGGTTTCAGACCCTTCCAGAACAGCCACCGTGTTTCTCTGCCTCCCGCAACTGTAGTTGGGGACATTGGCCTCCCCCTCTGAAAGCAGGTCCAGCAAAGCATCTGAAGTCTTTCCTGAATCGAAATAATTTTCATAGATATTGTAACCCAGGGTGATGTTGGGTAAAATACGAGAATCCCGATTGATATCCTGGATGGCTAAAACAAAGGATAGTATTTTCCAGTATTCTGTCGATTGCATCCTGCAAGGAAAATACATTAAACATACAGTAAACAATGAAAAGAATATTTTACTTAATGTCTTTTTAGAAACATAGTTCTAATCAGTCTTTGCCCAAGAATCTGTCTGAATGGGATACAGCAATCTTGAAAAAATGTAGCATGGACATATACATTATCCTATACATTAATAAAACCTATCCAATTATATTTCAAAAGAACTAAACAAATGAATCACAGCTTTGAGCATTTCATGACAAAGTATTCAAACTTTTATAGATCCTAAGAAGGCTAAGAAAGCTCCCAAAACCTCTTACATACTGAAGATCTGGGATTACATATCTGGGATTCTTTCCATTTATTCTTTGTTTTATGATGCTCAGTGCAACTGATGCCTAAAGGAATCTATTTATTGTTAACTTTGGCTTACTCTTGAGGTTGCCACAGTATCCTTTCAGTCGGCCTAAGATTTCAGACTGACTTTAAATATTCTCCCTTTTTCTCTATAGTTTTTCTTTTCAGTATTTAATTTTGGAGTTGTTTGATGTATTGTTACATATCAAATATATGTAAGTACATAAACCCACGCAAAGAATGTAAAGTTATCATTCTTAAGAAAGCCAATAAGTTACTGATTCTTGCACATGTTTGCATTTTGATGTCCACTGTCAAAGTCTTTGACTGGGCACTTAATTTACATTTGAATCATTATCAGATTAAGGCATTATTAGTTCAAAATAGGAATCACAGACAAGGGAACACAGTGAAAGAATAAAGTCTGATTTTATAAATTCTTTCATATTATCAATAAATGTAAGACGCTCTCCCCACCCAATAAAACATGGGGGAGGCTATGACATTTTCAGTGAAGGGAAGAAATACAGCATTCTTGCAATATTTGTGTTCATGTTGACCCCTTGATTGGGTGGGGGGGGGGAAGGCAGGCGTAGAAGAGAGGGACCATCCTTTCATCTCTATCCATAGTTTGTCGCTGCTCCAAGGATGTCAGGAATGGTTGTTTGTTCTTCAAAGTCAAGAAAACCAGGAGATGCAGGCTTGAAGATTGTACTTGAGAATTTCAAAGGAGACTCATCAGCTGCAAGATCTAAAATAGATCCCCAGAGTTGAAAGGGAACAATGGCTGCTGAAACTTTTGGATGAGTCAGAAATAAAGTGTCTCTACTACAGTGTTGGAAGATTGACTTACCCCAACACCTGAGTCAAAGGAGAGCTTTTGAAACTTAATACGCGAAACGTAGCCTGAGTTGCAGAGATTATGCCACCAATGGAAAGCTCTCCCAGTCTGTAATGATTCTTTGGATCCACTAGATCTCCCTGTAGAGTCAGGAGGCATTTGTTCTTAAACACCCCCCAGATTCCCTGGGCCCACAGAAGGAGCTGAAACAGCAACATAATTTGTGTTCGTGGTGGTGTGTTTAACCTTGTGTGTGGTTTGAACGAAGAGTGACACGAAGTGGTGGAAGAGAGCTTTTGTATTTTAGATCTATAGGAGAAAAAAACACCTCCCCACGTCCCCTGAAGATGATCTCAGCCTCACTTTGTCTCTCTGGACTGATTTGTGCACTCACAGATTTCCAATGTCACGGTCTCAGCGCTCAACACTTTTGTGCGAGATCAAGGTGAAAACATATATTTGATATGTGTTTGTGTCAACTCTGAAAGCTTCCAGAAAAGTCTTTAGAGAGTTAACAAAAGCAACTAAATCAATATAATTTAGATAACAGCAACAAGAAGAGAAGTTACAGAGGAAGTCCATCCTTTGGAGATCAGCTCCTGACTCCAAACATCCTAACTAGAATATTTTCAAGGAAACCAGGGTCTACAGAGAGTTTTGGGATATATGTAAATAGTCACACATGGATCTGGTCTCTATTTGTAGTGGACTTTGTCATTATACTTTACTATTTCTGATAGATGGTTTTCTGGTCTCTTCTTCAAAACCTCCAGTGTTGGGGCTAACTCATAATTTCCTAATGCAATTTGTTCCACTGGTTAATTGTTCTCACTGTTTCTTGTCTTGCCTTCTGGAAGGCTTTGGAAAATAGGTTGACCCCCTCTTCTTTGTGACAGCCCTCAAATGTTGGAACATGGCAATCATGTCACCCCTAGTCCTTTTCATTAAACTACTGTAGACATACCCAATTCCTGCAACTATTCGTCATATCTCTTTCCACAGTCTCAACATCTTTTTTATATCGTGATAACCAACCACCGGATGTAGTATTCCAAGTGTGGTCTTACCAAGACCTTATAAAATGGCACTAATATTTCATGTGATCTTGATTCCATCCCTCCATTAATGCAGCATAGAATTGTTTTGGAATTTTTTGCTGCTGTCGCACACTGCTGGCTCATATTTAAATGATTTTCCACTAAGACTCCAAGATTCCTCTTACATTACTGCTATTGAGACAAATTTCACCTAATCTGTGCCTATCATCATCATCATCATCATCATCATCATCATCATCATCATCATCATTTTAGCCATTGTCTCTCCATTGTAGGATGAAGGCCTCTTCTACATGTTTTCAACCAATACGGTCCATGCTTTCTTTTCCCATTTGGACCCGCAATACTTGCTGATGTCATTGATCCTTCTTATTTTAGGTAATCTGTACCTATACAATTGTTTTTTTCTTCCCTAAGTATAGAACTTTGCTTTTCTCTACACTGAATTTCATTTTGTTGCATAGGGCCCAGTATTCAAGTCTGTTTTTTCTCTATATTGAATGAAATTCAGTGTAGAGAAAAGTATAGTTTTACACTTAGGCAACAAAACCCAAATATACAGGTACAGATTAGGTGAAATTGTGTTCTGTCCCCCTTCCCCACACAGGCAAACACACAACCAGGCACGCCTGCCAAGGTTTTACTAAGCAATCAGACTAGAAACCCTTGCAGATAAGAGTTTTGGAAGTAAACTGCGAAATGCCTGCCAGGTCAGTTTTCACTCACAGTCAGCAAGAGAGAGTTTATCCTCAGTCCGGTTCAGTAGCAAAAAGTAATCCACGAAGCAAGAGTTAGCCAAGGTCCAATCCAAATATGCACAAGACAGATTTCAGGTGACTCAGGCGGTGATGTGACTCTCAGGTTTTTAACTTTGACTGTCACAAAGCCTGAAGAGCAATCACACCCACTTTTATTCCTTGTGGGCTGTGGCTCAGTGACTCAGCTCAATCTCTGGCCCTCCCACGCCTCTTTCGTTGCTGCGCACGCTTCTACCTCCGATGCTGCCTGGGATCAAGCCAGGATTCATCATCCTCGCTCCCTATCTGTTGTTGTTCTGATATGCTTTCCTCCTGGCATATCCCAGGCTGTTCCTCTTGGCCTTCAGATGGAACCTGAGGCATTACCAGAGAGGAGGGTCCTGGAGAGGAAGGCCTTATCAGTTCCTCCCCATCACCTTCTGAGTCCTCTTCCTCTGTTAGGACAGGCTCGGGAGTCGGGGTCACAACAACATGGTTCAATAGCATTAACTACAAGAGGGTTTATGGAGTCCTAGTAGACAGTCATGTAAATATGAGCCACAATGAGCTGTGGCCACCAAAACAGCTAATGCAATCCTTGGTTGAATTAACAGAGGAACAGGGTCAAGTTCACCTGAAGTATTAACACTGCTATGTACAACCTTAATAAGACCACACTTGGAATACTGTGGAATCCAGTTTTGGTCACCATATTATAAAAAAGATGTTGAGACTATGGAAAGAGGGCAGAGAAGAGCAATTAAGAAAATGAAGGTCCTGGAATCAAAAGCATTTGAAGAATGGTTGGAGGAATTGGGTATGGCTAGTCTAGAAAAAGAGAAGGACCAGGGATGACATGATAGCAGTGTTCCAATATTTGAGGGCTGCCACAAAGAAATGGGGGTCAACCCTTTTTCCAAAGCACCAGAAGGCAAGATAAGAAACAAGGGATGGAAACCACCTCCAAGATCCCTTCCAACTCTCTTATTCTGTTCTGTTTTGTTACTAATCAAGAAGAGAAGCAACCTAGAACTAAGGAGAAATTTCCTGACAATTAACCAGTGGCATGGCTTGCCTTCAGATATTGTGGGTGCTGCATCACTGGAGGCTTTCAAGAAGAGAGTGGACAGCCATTTGTCTGATATTAACAAGTTAAAGGTTAAAAGAGAAAAATAAATCAAATTAAAATACAAGCAAACCCATGCTTGTATTTTACGAGCCCATTTTACAAACCCATGGCATAGGGCCGGGGAATTTACGAGATCGCCTGCTGCTACCAATAACCTCCCACCGGCCAATACGCTTGCACAGAGAGGGCCTCCTCAGGGTTCCATCCGCCAGACAATGTCAGCTGGCGACCCCCAGGGGGAGAGCCTTCTCTGTGGCGGCACCCACCCTTTGGAATGACCTACCCCCAGAGATTCTCACAATATCTGACCTCCGGACTTTTCGCCGAGCCCTGAAAACACATCTATTCCATCTAGCTGGGCTGGCTTGACCCCATCTGTTTTGGTTTTAATTGGAACTTAGTTTTAATTGGGTTTTAAATTAGGCCAAAAATTATTTAATTATTTAAAATTGTTTTTTAAAATTTTGTAATGTTCTGTTTTATTCTGGCTGTTCACCGCCCTGAGTCCTGCAGGAGAAGGGCGGTATACAAATTTAATAAAATGAAAATGAAATGAAATGCTATTTATCAACTACAACAATATTACAAAGTCCATGTTGTTGGTACTACAAAGCTCATTTTGTGTGGTCCTCAGGATCCAATTGTGTGAAGGGTTCTTTTATCTTCTTAGAACAATCCAGATTTGCAGAGGGAAATGATTTTCCTTTGGCTTCTGGCATTCCCAAACTGCGCCATCTTCTTAATTTATGGGTGATAACTTCTTCCTTGTTTTATTTTTATTTATTTTTTTCATTTCGGATTTCTGAAGGAAAGCAGATACAGGATGTCACCTCAGCTCCATTACCTATAGCAGTGATGGCTAACCTTTTTGCCATCACATGCCAAAAGCTGGGGGAGTGCAGGGTGGTCATGTATGTGTGTGCCCACACCCATAATTCTATGCGCCCTGCCCCCCCATGCATGCATGTGTGACCCCCCCATACTCCCCCCACTTTTGGCATGTGATGGCTCGGTGGGTCCGGTAGGCCCGTTTTTTACCCTCCCCAGGCTCCAGAGGCTTTCTAGGAACCTGGGGAGGGCAAAAACAGCCTTCCCCACCTCCCCAGAGGCCCCCCCAAGGCCGGAAACAGCCTATTTGCCGACTTCCGTTGGGCCCAGAAGCCCCAAAAATCAGCTGGCCAGCACGCTGGAGATGAGCTAGGGCAACGCTCGTGTGCCCACCAATATGGCTACACGTGCCACCTGTGGCACGCGTGCCATAAGTTCGCCATCACGGACCTATAGTAACTTGAGATCATTTACCTTTGAATGTATATGGTTAAATCATCAGTTCCTTGCATATTTGCTTCTCCTAGCTTTTTGAGATGTATAAATATGAGTGCAGTGCGATGAGGTGGCTCAGTGGCTAAGACACTGAGCTTGTCGATCGAAAGGTCGGCAGTTCAGAGGTTCGAATCCCTAGTGCCATGTAACGGGGTGAGCTCCCATTACTGGTCCCAACTTCTGTCAACCTAACAGTTCGAAAGCATGTAAAAAATGCAAGTAGAAAAATAGGGACCACCTTTGGTGGGAAGGTAACAGCGTTCTGTGTGCCTTTGGCATTTAGTCATGCCAGCCACATGACCATGGAGACATCTTTGGACAGCGCTGGCTCTTCGGCTTTAAAAGAGAGATGAGCACCACCCCCTAGAGTCGGGAACGACTAGCACATATGTGCGAGAGGATCCTTTACATTTAAATATGAGTGGATCTCTTTGTTGGATCTCTCTCAATATTATTTGGAGGGAATCCCACCAGCATAAACTCTTTAATAAACATCGCAGTAAGCCTTCATTATTTGCTTTCAGTCCTGTGATTGATTCATTGAACACCATGGATGTTAAGCAGATCTGTTTCCCCCAAAATGGTTTCCCCCCCAGAAAACATTGAAAATCACAATAATGGAACAGCAGGCCACTGAAAATGGCCATAAAGATGAGCTTGTTGCCAAGCACCCAAACTGTTATCATGTGACTGTTGGGCCAGGCCAACACTGAGTTCATTATACCCAGTAGAATTTGAGCCAAGAATCACACTGGGAGAAGAAACTGGGGTTCAGTACTTTATTTATGCACAGAAGTAAAGATCGACACTTATTTATTTATTTATTATTTATTTATTAGTTCAATCTCCTCCAAAGACTCAGGGCAGCTTACAATGCACTTATAGCAATAGCCTTCATTCTTTTGTATATACCTGCTTAGTAGGGCTTTTGCCTCTCCCCCCCCCCATAAGCGGTGTTTCTACAAAGTCAGCCTATTGCCCCCACAATCCGGGTCCTCAATTTACCTACCTTGGAAGGATGGAAGGCTGAGTCAACCTTGAGCCTGGTGAGATTTGAACTCTAATTGAAGGAGCTGGCAACTAAGTGCTACATAACAGCACTTAGTCCGCTGCACCACCAAGGCTCTTGCCTTGTGATCTATGTGCCAATCAAATGCATTTGATGATATTCAGCAAGCTGTTTTTATATCTTAAAACCACATATATGCATCACAATTCTGTGATATTTCATCATATGTACAGTTGTGATCAAAATTATTCAACCCCGGGCTTCCGGTGGGACTGCGACATTGCCGGACGCTTCTTTTGAAGTGCCAGCCCAGGGCTTCGTAGAACTGCAAGAACAGCGACCATCGGCTGTCTTGCGGTTTGAAAACTTTCCCCCTGGTATGAGGGTGGAAAGTGAGTAGACGGGTGGGGTAGAGCTCTCTGAAAGTGCCAGATTTCACTCATAATCTGGCGCTTGAAGATGAGAGCTCCCCGCTAAGCCTGTCAGTACTCCGGACCCTGGATGCCTCTGCTTTGCAGAGCTAGATGTCGTTACCATCCCAGCACCAACTTTAAACAGATATTTTTTGAATCAAGCTGGCGGAGCACAAGCAGTATGAATCAAACAGCAAGTATTTTTTTTCCTTTTAACTCCAAAGATTTATTTTCTTTAAAAGATTCTTCCTAAGCTGAAAGTGAAAGCAAGATGGCGTTTGAGTTTTAACGGGGCGTGAAGAAGTGAAAGCTAAAAGTAATTATTGACAAGCCCCTGTTTGAAACGTAAAACTCCTTTTTGAAAAGTGGATGTAATAAGAAAGGAATAATAATAATTGAAGCAGCAATACAAATTACAAATTGTAAAGGATTCCCTTTTTTTCTTCTTCTTGAAACTCTTTTTTTCTTTTCTCTTCCCCTTTTTTTTCTGTCCTTCTGGAAGGGAAGAAAGAAGGGGGGCAAGATGGCTGGGCTTCTTGAAAGTAAAGGAGGGTTATTTAACCCTCAATGGTCTGAATTTGAGGAAGCTTTGAGTTCAATTACCTCTGCTTTATTGAAAAGAATTGATACTATATTTCAAGCTTCTCAAGCTGGAAACAATGAAATACATGGAAATACTGAGTTGCAATCTAGCAGTGGGGGATTGAATGAAGAGTTGGGAGATGCAAAAAAACAACAACAGATTATAGCAGATTTTACTGAGGAGAGAAAGATGAATGTTGTGCAAAATAAGGAGCAAGAAGTGTTGGAAGCTGATGACATTTTGGTTTCACGAATTTTTTTTTATAAAACTCAATCTGCACTTAAAGAGTTGTTTCCAGAAGAAGCTACATTTCTGCAAAAATTTTATAATATGCAATCCCAAAAACCGCAAAATTTTACTGGAGCTAAAAAAGGCAGAGGGATCAAAGTTAAGAAGAAAGTTCGTAAAAAGGAAAAGAAAAAAGACTGGAGAAATGGAAAATAACCCTGCTTGATGAGATGATGGTCCTTAAAAAGTATTGTTTAACTGTTTAAAGATTTTGAATTTTTTGGAAAAAGAAAAAAAAACAGACAGCAGTTTAATGCCAGTTAACTAAGCGATGAGCGACGATGAGGAGGCAACCTACAGCTGTATTGGAATATTTGAGAAGAATAAACAGATCACAGCAATGCTGGTGTATTGGGTTGTGAAATATGCCCTGACTTGAATGATTTGGATTATTTTATTAAGGACTGCAACAAATTTGGACTTAATTGCAATCGCAGAAGTTCTACTGAATATAGCAAATTGAAGTTTCCTGCTTGATGGTAATGAATACAAGGCAAAAGGACTATGGACCTAGGGCAATTGCAGTTGATCTGGTGGTTTCCCTAATATGTCTGACGAATTTATTAATCTAATTTTTGACTGGATTTGATGGATATCATTTCAAATATAATTACAATTACAAAGTCACTCGGGGGGCTTTTTTTTTATATATACAGAAGCAATTTTTATTTAGGTGGGTAGACGTAAATGAAGATATCTTATATGCTGTTGGAAGATGTGAAGACAAGAAGATTAGCAATTGGTTCAATCTAGTATGAAGAATTTAAAGGATTGATAAAGTTCTTAAATGAAGTTCTTAGTTGATTTGTTAATATGTATTGATATAAGAGGTTTGATTATTAATTAAAAAATTATTGTTAATATTATTTCTTATTAAGTGTTTTAATTATAATTGGACCTTGATGGTTTAAAAGTGAAGGACGGAAGAGTTTATATAGTAATTTTTTTTTAAATCGGGGGTTTTTTGAGTGAGGGTTTCCTTTCTTTTTTTTCTTTTTGTTGTTGTTGTTGTTGTTGTTTTGTTTTAAATGAAAGAAATTATAAAATATTTTGTTAAATTGTATAGACCTAATAATTTGTTAAGTAACAATTAGCCAAATTGAGTAATGATAGGTTTGATTAGATAATACTTAATTGTTTTAATTGCTGTAATTATAAATGGAGATAATTTTGTTGAATTAGATGGAATAAGGAGAAAAAAGACTTGCTTTCCTTTTATCTATTTGTTTAATGATCATGATTATAATAAGTGTGAAATGGAGTTTAATTTAGAGAATTTAAGCTGTATTTTATTTTGTACTTGCTCTGGGAAGTCGGGGGAGGTGGTTGGGGAGGGGGGGAGAAAATGTATGTAAAACTTTTAAAACTTTTTCAATAAAAAAAAAAATATTCAACCCCCACTGAAATTGAGTGTTTTGGCCAGTTTGACATTGATTTTGATCATTTACTCATCTTGCTTACATTTACATCAAAGAGGCACTTGTAGGTCAGACAAATATAACATAACATTTATAATGAAATAACCACAAATGTCGTTTCTGTGCTCACATCATTATCAGTTTTATTGAACCCCCAAGTGACATTCAATCTTAGTACTTAGTACAACATCCTTTTACAGTTATAACAGTTTTTAAACGTGAAGCATAGCTTGACACAAGTGTCTTGCAGCGATCTACGGGTATCTTCGCCCATTCTTCATGGGCAAAAGCCTCCAGTTCAGTCACATTCTTAGGCTTGCACACTGCAACTGCTTTCTTTAAGTCCCACCAGAGGTTCTCAATTGGATTTAAGTCTGGTGACTGCGATGGCCACTCCAAAATGTTCCAGCCTTTCCTCTGCAACCATGCTCTAGTGGACTTGGAGGTATGCTTGGGATCATTGTCCTGTTGAAAGGTCCAACATCTCCCAAGCCTCAGGTTTGTGACGGACTGCATCACATTTTCATCCAATATCTCCTGGTACTGAAGAGAATTCATGGTACCTTGCACACGCTGAAGCTTCCCTGTACCTGCAGAAGCAAAACAGCCCCAAAGCATGATTGACCCTCCGCCATGCTTCACAGTAGGCAAGGTGTTCTTTTCTTCATAGGCCTTGTTCTTCCTTCTCCAAACATAGCGTTGATCCATGGGCCCAAAGAGTTCTAATTTTGTTTCATCGGTCCACAGAATACTATCCCACAACTTTTGTGGTTTGTCCACATGACTTTTGGCATACTGCAGTCGACTCTTTTTATTCTTTGGAGACAGCAAGGGAGTGCGCCTGGGAGTTCTGGCATGGAGGCCTTCATTACGCAGTGTGCGCCTTATTGTCTGAGCTGAAACTTCAGTACCCACATCTGACAAATCTTTTCTCAGTTCCTCAGCAGTCACATGGGGACTTTTCTCCACTCTACGCTTCAGGTAGCGCACAGCAGTCGAAGTCAGCATCTTCTTTCTGTCACGACCAGGTAGCGTTTCAACAGTGCCCTTTGCTTCGAATTTGCGAATGATGCTTCCTATGGTGTCTCTTGGTATGTTTAACATCTTTGCAATCTTCTTATAGCCATTGCCCTTCCTGTGAAGAGAAATCACCTCTTCTCTTGTCTTCCTGGACCATTCTCTTGCCTTCACCATGTTTGTAACCACACCAGTAAATGTCTAGAAGGAGCTGAGTATCACAGTCATTTTAAAGCTGCCTAATTGGTGCTTGTTATGTTTGATTGTTGCTCAGTGACATCCACAGGTGTTTTCAATACCTGATCGAAAACACCTGAATGAACCTCTGTTCTTCAGAGTGGTAGTCTTTAAGGGGTTGAATAATTGTGTCAATGAAGAAACCACAAAAGAAACATTTACTACTGTATTACAAAAACAATTGATGTCATTTTAGTTGCATTTGGTTCTGTAAAACGTCCTTGTAGGATTTCATTCTGAATACAATTACAAATGTACACTATAGTCCCTAAACCCCTTTACAGCATTGGGGGTTGAATAATTTTAATCACAACTGTACCTGATTGATTGATTGATTGATTGATTGATTTATGCTGCCCATCTTCACTACAGGGTGATCCTAGGCATCTGACAGATTGTAATCCATGTCCCAATCAAGTGCACCTGATGATATTCCGCAAGCTGTTTTTATATCTTAAAACCACATATACACATCACAATTCCTTGATATATCATCACTTGTACCTGATTATTTATTTATTTGTTTGTTTGTGCCACTCATTTTCCCTACAATGTGACTCTGAGTAGTTTACAGGTTATAAATCAAGTAAAAAAAATAGTTAAAAGATTTAAGCAACACAGAATTTGTTAAGGTAATGATGATTTAATAGCTGACCAGCTGCTGTAAGGCTGTAAACCGAGATGATGCAATGAAAATGAGTCAGCAGGTTTATCACTTTAAGAGGCTGTCTATATAGGGGTGGCCATGTGAGGGTATCTCTCTCTCTCCTCCTGTCTCTCTCTCCTCCTGTTCTATTTCCATTGTAGTTCTCCGTGTATTATCTATCCGTGTGTGCTTCCTGTTATAATTGAAGATTGATTGGTTGATTGCCTGGCTTTGTTTAGTGTGTGTGTGTGTGTGTGTGTGTGTGTGTGTGCAACTTGTAGATAAACCACTGTTTGAAAAACCTCTGTGTACTGTATTTTGCTCCTGGGTTGTCTCAAAATAGTAGTCCTACTGTGCACACTCTGACAGAATTAGAATATTATTATAAACCAAACAAAGAGAGCAAAGAGTTGGAAGTGAGGGGGATGAGGTCTTCTTACCCTACCAGACAACTACAGCAGTGAGCATCCCCAAAGTCAGGTTTGATACCCTTCCGGAAGGCCAAAAGGGAGGGGAAAGTTCTCATGTCCACAGTATAATCTTCTACAGGGATGGGACACAGTGGAAAAGGCTCTTCTGGTCCAGAATGTGGCTGCACGGGTGGTTATGGGTGCAACCCGTTGTGCTCACGTGACACCCCTCCTGTGCGAGCTGCACTGGCTCCCAGTGGTCTTCCGGGTGCGATTCAAGGTGTTGGTCACCACCTTTAAAGCACTCCATGGCATAGGACCTGGGTACCTTCGACACCAACTTCTGCCACCAAAAGCCTCCCACTGACCAGTTTGCTCCCACAGAGAGGGGCTCCTCAGGGTGCCATCGGCCAAGTTATGTCGGCTGGAGACACCCAGGGGAAGGGCCTTCTCTGTGGGAGCCCCAGCCCTGTGGAATGAAATGCATAAGATCTCTGACCTCCGGTTATTTCGCTGCGCCCTCAAGACCTTGTTGTTCTGCCAGGCTGGATTATCAACGTAAAAATTTTAAATTGGGTGCTTTAAACTTGGGGTTTTAAATTTAGCCAAATTACCTAATTGATTTTAAATTATTTTAAATTGATGTCTGTTTTGTGCTTTTAATAGGCTGTACACCGCCCTGAGTCCTTCGGGAGAAGGGCGGTATAGAAATAAAATAATAATAATAATAATAATTCTCCTTGATAGCCCACTGTTTCAAGTCCTTAGCAGACACTGTACATAGTTGGCCACTTCCACTGGTGCAAGTGGGCAAGTTTGTCCCATCAGGGAGTGATGGCTGGAGCCATGTCATGTAGGGTTTTAAAGGTAACAACCAATGCTTTGAACTCGAAGCAAACCGATAACAAATGCAGCTCACGTGAAAAGGATGTTACACATGCAACACTGGGAGCTCCCAGCATGGTGTGTGGCATTGCATTCTGCACCAGCTGCAGCTTCCAAATACTCTTGAAGGGTAGTCCTATGTAGAATGCATTGCAGTAGGCCTTAATTAGTAGTAGACAATTAGTTCTTCTCATCTGGATGTCGATTTTTTTAATATGCTAATGACTGTTTTTATCTCCAGTTCTTTTTCTGGTCAATCTTGACCACAAATTCCCATGTTACCTTTCCTTATTCCAGTAATGGGCTCACTTACAAAATTACTCAGTGCAATTACAAATCCACAATTGCTAGCTATACTAACACTTCGTATAACTGAAGCTAATTCATGGGTGTCCTGCAAAACCCCCTTGAACATTTGCTAAAAAAATTAATAGGGCAGTGCCTCATATATCATAATTTAATTTCTGTTTCATTTTGACATCAAATGTTCCTTTGTATTCAGATCAGGTCTTAA